>OU898276.1:98171825-98724067 GCA_918026665.1 Diabrotica balteata | reverse complement strand
TTTTCTACTCGCTTACTAGTAAATTGTATATTACCTACTATTTAATGCTAAGTAAATGCATCATAACAGATACTGACACGTAATGACTAGCACGTAATAAAAAAAAATTACACTTCAGTTTTTATAAAAATGTGTACTATCACATAAGCCTTGTAAGTCAGTTGGTCGAGTTACCATGGAAACGAATTAACAGACGTTATTTTGACAGATTAATTAGTATATTACATAACGAGAGTTGTAAGAACCTTATTACATGCGAGTAAAAAAGTTGCGCGCGAGCCGCGTAGCGGCGAGCGCAGTAATTTTACAAGCATGTAATAAGCTTACAACTCAAGTTGTGTACTATACTTTTTCTACCATTATTTTCGTTTATAAAAATAAAAATTAAACTACCACTATATTTACACTTACAGATTAATAATTTTTAATCTGTCAAAATAACGTCTGTTTATTCGTTTCCATGGTAACTCGACCAACTGACTTACGAGGCTTATGTGATATTACCCATTTTTATAAAACTGAAGCGTAATTTTTTTTTATTTGGTGCTAGTTATTACGTGTCAGTATCTGTTATGATGCATTTACTTAGCATCCAAATAGTAGGTAATCTACAATTTACTAGTAAGAGAGTAGAAAAAAAATTATTAATCTGTCAGTGTAAATATAGTGGTAATTTAATTTTTATTTTTATAAACGAAATAATGGTAGAAACTAGTATATTACATAACGAGAGTTGTAAGAAGCTTATTACATACGAGTAAAAAAGTTGCGCGCGAGCCGCGTAGCGGCGAGCGCAGTAATTTTACAAGCATGTAAAGCTTACAACTCAAGTTCTGTACTATACTTTTTCTACGATTATTTTCGTTTATAAAAATAAAAATTAAATTACCACTAGATTTACTCTGACATATTAATAATTTTTAATCTGTCAAAATAACGTCTGTTAATTCGTTTACATGGTAACTCGACCAACTGACTTACGAGGCTAATGTGATATTAACACATTTTTTTCTACTCGCTTACTAGTAAATTGTACATTACCTACTATTTGGATGCTAAGTAAATGCATCATAACATATACTAACACGTAATGACTAGTACGTAATAAAAAAAATTACGCTTCAGTTTTATAAAAATGGGTAATATCACATAAGCCTTGTAAGTCAGTTTGTCGCGTTACCATGGAAACCAATTAACAGACGTTATTTTGACAGATTAAAAATTATTAATCTGTCAGTGTAAATATAGTGGTAATTTTATTTTTATTTTTATAGACGAAAATAATTGTAGAAAAAGTATAGTACACAACTTGAGTTGTAGGCTTATTACATGCTTGTAAAATTACTGCGCTCGCCGCTACGCGGCTCGCACGCAACTTTTTTACTCGCATGTAATAAGCTTCTTACAAGTCTCGTTATGTAATATACTATTAAAAGTGAGTGTACATTTACAAAACGTGTATTAGAGTTATGTAATACAAATATTATCGCTAAAAAGATTTCTCGATTTAATAAATGTATTAAATTACATCAAAATTAGTAAAGCTTCCAATTTTTAAACTTAAACACACTAAACTTCCAGTTCTGCTGTTTTACAGGTTAAGTTAAAATCTCATTTAAAGTATTATTAGTTTAAACTTACTTTCGACAATCTGGGTATCAGAGAGAGAAGATTAAGACTTACGTAGAGGTGTAATCTCGAATCGAACTAACTAATGTGGTAAAGCATGAACAATTCGATTTTAACTTTTGATGGAGAATTGAAATTGAGATCCTTCCATTATTTTCGCGTTGTGTTAAAATTTAGTTTGTAATTTTAATCTTACAGTTTTCTTTAAGTTGCTAACAAGAAAACGTGTATAGGATTGGTAGCAATTCTTGTATAAACAAAAGTCTTATAAATCGGTATGGTTAAATATACGTATAACATATATAAATTTATATATATATATATATATATAATATATTATATATATATATATATATATATAAGTAAATTTTCAATATTGGGTTAGCAGCAATAAAAAATGATACGTGTACTCTTTTAAATTTTTATTCCGAGCTTTCGGACATGGTTATGTCCTTCATCAGGGAGAAACTTAATGAGGTTGGATCATCAATGATTTTCTACAATGTCGATAAAACTTATCACAGTCTGTCATATTTTTACATAAAACTTATTCCTATATTTAAAATTTTTAAAAATTGCTTTACAATCACAAACACTTACTTATTATACACACATTTCTCTGTGAAGAAATGTGTGTATAATAAGTAAGTGTTTGTGATTGTAAAGCAATTTTTAAAAATTTTAAATATAGGAATAAGTTTTATGTAAAAATATGACAGACTGTGATAAGTTTTATCGACATGGTAGAAAATCATTGATGATCCAACCTCATTAAGTTTCTCCCTGATGAAGGACATAACCATGTCCGAAAGCTCGGAATAAAAATTTAAAAGAGTACACGTATCATTTTTATTGCTGCTAACCCAATATTGAAAATTTACTTCCTTTTGTCAGCAAATACTTCTAGTTCATATATATATATATATATATATATATATAATATATATATATATATATAATATATATATATTATATATATATATAATAAGGATCACTCAGACAAGTGGTGGGTTCTTATATCGGTCTCAAGGTGAAGAAATAAAAAGACTAGTTGATAGGCTACTGTATCTATTTTGAAGACGTTTCACTTTCGTATTCTGAAAGCATCATCAGTTCATCTGAGAAGTACAATATGAGAACCACACAATCATGGAAAAGATGTTATAAGTGTTACCTTAAAAAGGCATATAGCAGTCAATGATAATAAAAAAGTATGTGAGTAAGCTCAAGTTAATGAACATTATACGGTAATATTGTATAAACAATCAATTAACTAACAAGAATTAGCAACTTTAACAAGAAATTATAGTGTTTAATAAAGTTACCAATTAGAGCCCCACCACTGCAGCCGGTAAGATGGCATTAATTGAAACAGATAGCGCCAACAGCGTGAAAAGACAGTCAACCTTGAGGTCTTAAAAACTAAGACAGAACTACAAGGTTGAAATACCAACCCAAATTTATAGGGCGGTGTATTTGAAAATTCAAATGAGTTTGGGTGACAACCCGTCCGTAAGAGACAAACTAATGAAAGAAACTGGTATTGATAACATAGTATGATATTGACACGATAACTGGTATTAACACGTATTGATAACTGGTTGATGGAAGGAATTGATGTTATGAATACCAGTTTCTTTCATTGGTTGGTCTCTTACAGACGTGTTGTCACCCAAACTCATTTGAAGTTTCAAATGCACCGCCTTATAAATTTGGGTTGGTGTTTCAACCTTGTAGTTCTGTCTTAGTTTTTAAGACCGCAAGGTTGGCTGTCTTTTCACGCTGTTGGCGCTATCTGTTTCAATTAACGCCATTTTACCGGCGGCAGTGGTGAGGCTCTGATTGGTAACTTCATTATGGACTATAATTTTTTTAAATTTTAATACCTTTAATTTAAATAAAAAAAATACTAATTTCTTTAATAGTGCTACCAAAGGTTAAAATCAAACCATAAATATTGCTCATATAGTTGGAAGTGAATCTATGATGTTATTAGTTCTTCATTTCTTACTTAATGTTATAATAAAAAAATATTACATGTACATTAGACCACATGTTCTTTTTCTGTGCTAGTTTTTAATAAGTTGCTAATTGTTGTTAGTTAATTGATTGCTTATACAATATTACCGTATAATGTCCATTTACTTGATCTTACTCACATACTTTTTTAATATCATTAACTGCTGCATGTCTTTTTAAGGTAACACTTGTAACATCTTTTCCATGATTGTGTGGTTCTCATATTTTTCTTTTCATATGAACTGATGTTGCTTTCAGAATACGAAAGTGAAACGTCTTAAAAATAAATAAAGTAGCCTATCAACTTTTTTCTTTTTATTTCTCCACCTTGAGACCGATATAAGAACCCACCACTCGTCTGTGTGATCCTTATTATATATATATATATATATATATATATATATATATATATATTATATATATATATATATATATATACATATAAGTAAGTACAAAAGGGAAGAATCATCAAGTGATGATAATGAATCATGGGTTGAATCTGGTAGTAGTCTTGATGATATATCTTTTGAAACAGATGATTGCAGTGATAAGAAAAACACTGATCATGTATATACATGACATTAATAAAGTTCTCTTATAATTACATATTTTTAATAAAGTTATCAAAACGTATTTGAGTATCAATATTACTAAGCCTTGAGTTTGTCAACTACTAACTTTTTTTCATTTTATTGTGTCATTTTGTTAAAAAAAACATAGCATGTGATTCGTTTTTATAAAAAAACCGCATGTCATGATGACAGTAAAATTCTCTGCTTAGTGATTCCATAGTAAATTATAAGGAAAAAAATATAAAAAAACCTCATTTTACTATCCCAACATGGTAAGTATTTGGTTGATTATATAGTTTATTCTCAATAAAAAAGAATTTGAAAATTCATTTGTTTAATTTACGGCTTCATGTTCATTAATAATACTGTCGATTGATTTAAAAGATATCAGATTACCTGGTAACAATTGTTGAATCTGGATGTTAATTTCGTTAACATCAACATCAACATTCGTCGCTTCTCTTCTTCATTGTAGAAATGTTCAAGTGATTTTCCAAATATTTTCATTGAGACCTTTCCCTGCTGTAGTAGCTTTCATATACAGAAAACTTTGAAGTATGATTTCTGATTCATTGTAGTCTATCTATAGGTATTTGATAACCTGATATATGTTTTCCCCTAAGGTCTGTAGTTACCAATCCAGATGCACTGGCCTTTTTTATGGCTACTCTCATGAAAGTTTCTGAAATTAAAAATGTGTTTAAAAAGAACATTTTGCCAATTACTTCCTCTTTTTTATGTAATTAAAAAACGAATGACTTTGAGATTTGTTCTTTTTTGTCCCGTCTCTCTGACGTTGCCAATTATTAACTGGCTTAGTTTTTATACAAGACAATACAAACTGCCGTTTTGAGTCCCAGTTTCTTTCAGCATTCCAATATTCATATTGTATTTTTTATTTATTTTCTTCTGTAAACCTCTGGTTACATTTAAGGCGACACATTTTATAACAAGGGGGTTTTATTGATATGTTTTAACAACCATATTTTTGTGTTAATATAGTCCTTCCCAGCAAGTCTATTCTTCTTCCTTATATATATATTTTTTCTTTTTTCTTCATGTCTCACTCGCTTTTTGCCTTTTTCTTAACTCCCTAAGTTTGTATTATCTTCTGTATCAGAATCACTATAAGGGACCAGTTGAGCTGCATTCACAACAGGGTCCAGCTTGGACTTACGTTTTATAGATTTCAATCAAAACCTCAGAGCCTTAATGCAGTAAGTGGAGTTACGTTTATCTGGTCTGATATGGGTAAGGACTTACGCTCTTATAACCTTGGCTAATTTGGAAAGTATAATTTTAAAACGAGTTAAGTTTCTTATGGCTCGATGTAGAATTAAATTTTACACGCAAAACATCAAAAACACGAAAATCACAATTTTTGGAAGCCTTAGTAACAAGTTTAAGATATAATAAAAATACTTTTTCGTTAATTTAACTATTTAAAATTATCTGACGGTCAACCCTGAAACTGAAGGTTTATTTATTAGAATCGTATTATATGATTTAATTGATTCTAGTTGTTTTATCCGTTTTAAAACTTCGTTTGAGTTGATGTAGAGCCGCCGACGAGTTAACATCGTGAGCGTTTTCAGCATCGAATATATCGTTTAAAAACTGGTGTAGTGTGCCTGATGTGGTTTTTGTACGATAAGAACAATTAATAACCTTTTTAATAAAAAGTGATTTGAAACATTATTGTATAAAAATAGTTAATACAAATAATTTGCCGGCCCTATAGGCCAGGCATTGAGAATTAAATTGTTTAGTTAATACCAACAATTGACGTGTAGCTTATGTGTACATGAGTAGCACAGGAAATAACATCAAACCAACTGTTCCTTTCACAACAATGTCTCAACAAGATTCATCAATCCGCAACAAACAAGATACATCAAACAACAACACCTCTACAATGTCGTATGTAACAGCAGCAAAAACAACACCGAAACCAACCTACCCAAAGAAAGAACAAGCAATCATACTCCATGCCGAAGACAGCCTCAAATTATTTGATTATGTAAAAGCAATTGGTGATATTATCGAACCCAGGAACATCTGTTTCGCCTCCAGAATCTCCAACAACAGGGTCTGTATATATTTAACTAATAAAAACATAGTAGATGAACTTGTAAAATCTCATCCTACCATACAAATCGGCTCCCTAACTTTAAACATACGTAAACTCGTTTCTCCTACAAAGAGAATCTTAATATCCAATGTCTCACCGTGTATCCCACATGAAATTATCGAAAACGCTGTTAAAAGCCTAGGTCTAAAAATTGCTTCCCCAGTATCATTTCTTAAAGCAGGTATTCCGGGGGATGAATTCTCACATATCCTTAGCTTTAGAAGACAAGTTTATGTATTTCCGCCCTCCGAAACCTTTGAGCTCCAAACCTCCCTTGTGCTCTCTTTCGAAGATAATGAAAACCGCATCTTCCTTTCTACTGACAAAATGGAATGTTTCGTTTGTAAAAGATCAGGGCATGTCGCTTCAAATTGCACAAATCCGCCAGAAAGTACCTCTTCTGACCAGACAATCGTTTCATCTCCTTTAAGAGCCGAATCCACGTCTACTGAAAAAAGCCCAGAAACCAACACTGTACCTTTTGCACCAACAGAGACATCTCCTCCAGTCAATAATATATCACCTACGTCGTCAAATAACAACTCCTCATTAGAACAACCAAGTCAACATATTACAGATACACAAACACACTATAAACGCACACACTCAGAACTTTCATCTCCTAGTGACAGAACTAGCATAACTGAAGAATCCACTCATAGTGAACAAACTAATATTTATGCCGGGTTTTCCAAACCACAAAGCAAGAAAAAACTTAAACGGTCAAATTGTGACTCAACCCTATCCGAAATAGCAAAAACAATTATACGCGAACTTTATAAAGAAACCCCACAAATATTCATAATCCCAGCAGATAACATAATTTCTCTTCTTGAAAATTGTCACGGTAGTAGCGATCCATACACAGAAGCATTAAAATTCACACCGGACATCAAATCACTTATTTGTACGTTATACCAAATCTATCCCAACCTTAATGAAAAATCAACCAAAAATAGGCTAACTCGTCTTATAAAAAAATTTAAGGACAAAACCGAACTCTTAATGGGTGATTCTACAAAATTACCCAATCTTGACTTCTCACATGAAACAACTGACGATGAGTACATCTCTGATACATCTCAAAACTCACAGACATCTCAAAAATACTCTCATTAACAAATTCATAATTATCCAATGGAACTGCGATGGATTCTATCCTCGCCTGGCACGCATACAACAACTTATTTCCGAAACCAATCCTGACTTTATTTGTTTACAAGAAACAAACTTTACAGAAACGCACAACCCTCATCTAAAAAACTTTGTTGGTTATCACCATATCAGAACTACACACCGACGCGCTAGCGGAGGAACAACAATTTTCGCATCAACTGAAATTTTTCACCGTAAACTACACCTAAACACTGCATTAGAAGCTGTTGCTATAACAGCATGGTGTCCAGAACAAATCACAATATGTAGCTTATATATTCCTCCTAATTATACATTGACAAGCACTGAATTAGAAAACCTAATATCTCAAATTTCTGGCCCATTTATTATGGTTGGAGATTTTAATGCACACAACACTATGTGGGGATCCAAAAATACATATGGTAGAGGTAAAATAATCGAAAATGTCATTAACAATACTGATATTAACTTATTAAACACAGGAAATAGTACATACTTTCATGTTCAGTCAGGAAGCTTCTCATCAATAGACTTAAGCTTATGTGATCCCAAAATACACCCGTTACTAACCTGGCATACTCTAGATAGCTTATTTGATAGCAATCATTGTCCCATTATTATTACTAACAATGCAGTCAAATCGGAATATACAAAAACGAGATGGAAAATCTCAGATGCTAATTGGGAACTCTTCAAACTAACTGTAAAAGAACGCACAGATGTACTCAAATATCAAAATAACATAGACGAAGACATAAAACAACTAAACCATTGCATAGTTTCATCCTCAGAGGAGTGTATCGGCAAATACAAAATTAACCCAAAACAAAAAACACGTTCCCTGGTGGAATGACTCATGCAAAACAGCAATACAAGAAAGCAAAAGAGCTTTAAACAGATTCCGAAAATCTCGCACTCTAGCTGACTTAATAGATTTCAAAAGGCTCAGAGCAAAAACAAAACGAATAATAAAAAACAGTAAACAAAATTCATGGAATCATTTTACCAGCTCTATTACCAAAGATACCCCACCGACTCAAGTATGGTCAAAAATAAAGAGAATGAAAGGACATTACACATCATACAAAATTCCAGCTCTCACCATTCAGGACAAAATAATTACAGATGACCAACAAATCAGTGATATGCTTTCCCAACATTTTCTCAATAAATCAAATAATTCTACTAATCCGCATAACGAAATTGATGCTACTCAAAAAAACGTACAATACTAATCATCCCATTAATATACCTTTCAGTTTCCAAGAACTAAATGATGCCCTTTTTTCAACAAAAAGCTCAGCTGAAGGTCCTGACGATATTCCCTCTATCTTTTTAAAAAACCTTCACCAAAATACATACGAGAAAATACTCCAACTGTTTAACAAAATTTGGTCTTCTCAAAAATTCCCGTCACTATGGAAACAATCCCTAGTCATTCCTATCAAAAAAGGCGATCAATCCCTAGACACGCTGAACTCATACAGGCCAATCTCTTTTACCTGTACATTATGTAAACTTTTGGAAAAAATGGTTAATAAAAGATTACTTTGGTACCTCGAACAAAATAAAATCCTCGACCAATTTCAATCAGGCTTCAGACCAAATCGATGCACCTTGGACAATCTTGTACTTCTGCAATCAACAATTGCGACTGCGCTATCTAACAAAAATGAAGTCATTGCAATTTCCCTTGACATCGAAAGCGCTTTTGACTCTATACCGATTTCTGTGATACTAAACAAACTAAGCCAGAACAAGCTATCCGGTAATATATATTCGTTTATAAAAAATTTTCTCACAGACCGATCCTTTAAAGTAATTACTAATGGCAAAACTTCCTCCCAGCACACAACCACGAACTGTGTCCCACAAGGGTGTGTTCTAAGCAGTACACTATTTTCTCCTTAGTATTAACGATTTTAGCTCATTTATAAACGACCCTGTGCAATACGGAATATATGCCGACGACATAATATTATTTTGTCATGGAAAGGTCACTTCCAGCACGAATGCTTTACTACAAAATACGCTAAGTAAAATAAACAACTGGGCCAGTCAATCCGGCCTAAACTTCTCCTCATCTAAATCCAAAGTTATTCATTTTACTAGAAGACAAAATACGCAATCTCCAACCATTACTCTGAATGGAAATTTTCTCCAAGTAGTAGACCAAATAAAGCTTCTCGGCATTATTTTCGATAAAAAACTTTCCTGGAGACCACACATTCGAGAACTTAAGGGTAGCTGCCTACAAAGAATGAATCTCCTTAAATCACTAGCCCATTATAGTTGGGGAGTCGATGAGGAAACACTACTAAAAATATATCGA
Organism: Diabrotica balteata; assembly: GCA_918026665.1. Taxonomy (NCBI): domain Eukaryota; kingdom Metazoa; phylum Arthropoda; class Insecta; order Coleoptera; family Chrysomelidae; genus Diabrotica; species Diabrotica balteata. The sequence goes on along the minus strand of OU898276.1, from coordinate 98,714,247 downwards.
GCTCTTATTCGCTCCAAACTTGACTATGGTAGTGTTCTCTACATGTCATCAAGTAAATCACTACTACGTTCATTTAATGTCGTCCACAATACTTCCCTTCGACTTTGTTTAGGAGCATTCCGATCCAGTCCGGTAAAAAGTATTCATGTAGAATGTTTCGAACCTTCGCTTCATCTAATACGACAACAACTTCTACTGCTCTATTTCGCTAGAGTTTCAGCAAATCCCACAAATCTCACAAGAAACCTCATCTGTAATAGACAATTACCAGCTACTAATAATCCTAGAATGGTACCGTCCACTATACAGATGCTACTTCCTTATTTAGATATCAATCTGTTGTCGACCAGCCCTTTCACGGTCCCTGAAACCCCTCCATGGATATGTAAACTTCCAAATTTTAATATCGAATTATCCAAATATAATAAGAATGAAATATCACCTTCCATTATCAAACAAAGATTCTATGAAATACTACTTCAATGCAACTTCGATAAGATCCTTTACTCAGACGCATCTAAGACTGAAGAAGGTGTTGGTTGTGCTGTTACAACGACTACAACCACCGTCAGCTTGTTTTGACTCTCCAGCAATTGCAGTATTTATACTGCTGAACTATATGGAATACTACAGGCGGTGAAATCTCCACTCAATGATGTAAAAACCATAGCAATCTGTACAGACTCTCTGTCCTCCATGCAGTCCATAAGAAACGTACATTCTATCCACCCAATAGTTCAAGAAATCCAGAGCATATGTAATCGTCTTCAAACTAATGGAGTAGCAGTAACGATATTGTGGGTCCCATCACACGTTGGTATTCCAGGTAACGAAAAAGCCGATCAAGCAGCAAAACAAGCATGTTCTCTTAACGTTACAACAGACATTCAAACATCATTAGATCTAAAAAGAACAATCAAACATAAAATAATGGACCTTTGGAATGATCAATGGAAAAAAAAGCAATACCAAGTTAGGCGTTCTACAACCAAACATTTTCTACCACAAGCTCTCACCAATGAAAAGAAAGGACAAATCAATCATTCGAAGATTGAGAATAGGACACACACGCCTTACACATGGACACCTAATGAATTCCAGTAATCCGATTTTGTGCCAGTATTGCAACACCACGACTTCCGTAGCACATGTACTTCTTGACTGTCAACACTACCTAGCGGCCAGAAGAAAATTTAATCTTGGTAACAACCTAAAAGACATTCTTACTTCAAACGACAGTAACTACGAAAATATATTTAACTTTTTAAAAAACACAAAGTTATACAATTTAATTTAAAACAAAATGTATTAAAAAAGTGTATTGTAACTAATTTGTACTGCATGTAAAATATTAACCATGTAAATATAAATGTAAATTGTACCTGTGTCAATGACCATTAGCTGTCGAGACACATATGTTCGAAATAAAAAAAAAAAAAAACTTCGTTAACAGTGGAAATATTATTTTAAAAATATCATAAATACAATAAAATGCGAATCCAACTCGAAATATCTGTTTACTTTAAAATACTTGTAAATACTATAGACATAATTGCTTCCTTTTTTACATTAATTATTTTGCTTCCAGCCTTTTTCTTGTATAAGCAAAATTATAGTTCATTCCGTTTTAAAATAAAGATTTATGGTCCATTGTGGCTTCAAGTGCCCTCGACATTCAAAATTTTATTTCCGCTTCCTATCCGGAAACATAAAATTTAAATAAACAGAAGAAAATATTCAAATGCAAAGCAAAATGTATGTCAAGCAAATTAAGCGGGATTGTGTACAGATCTTCTCGTAAAATATCGGCCGATATCTTTCTTACTTTCTCAAAAGCCCAAAAGCTGCTTACTAAGGAAAATGGACTTCATTTACAAAGTGCAAGAATGAAAATCAAACAATTCACTCGACATAAATTACGGGGAAAGACTTGAGTACCCAGTTTTTGTTAACTTAGTTTTCCCATAAATTATTCATTACTGACAAAATTTCCATTGTTTTCCCTAATGCATTTTAGTCTTGTCAGGATAAGGCGAAATACACTGTTTTGAAAATCTCAAGATGATTATGCATAGTCGTCGAATAACGATTTTCTACGAAATATACCTTGTGAAATATTGCAAAAAATTTTATCACAAGGTAGTTTATTATTTCAATATAATGTTTTTTATTTTATCCCTCAAAAGCCAATGTTTTTGTTTTAATTTTCTAAAAACTTCAGTATGTTTTCCCACTTAAATTGTCTACCTTAAATAATTATAAAAAGTGTTTTATTGGCAGTTTATTTATTTTTTAATGGCTCTACTGTATGTTGGGACTTAGAGCAAGCAAAAGAAAAGCTATAATTCTATTTAGGGCAATACAATAGACACATGTCCAAAATGTAACTTTTACAAGAGATATGTTTAAAGTTTATGTATTTTTCCTAAATCGATTTTTTGTCTATGATCTCTTAATGATGTGGATTGTTATTATTTTATGAATGATTGTAAAACTCTAGTATGTAATCTTGATAGATTTTATAATTTTAGCTACTTTTGTGAACTGTGACTTTTCTACCGGTCAAAGTTGTATTGTATAGCTTGGTAAGTAAAAGCCTCAAGAAACACACTTAAAAAAGTCAAAAAATACACATTTATTGAGCCATTTAGAACAATTTAGAATGAAAACATTATAAAAATGTGAAAGTTATAGGTACTTACATATAGTTGAAATAGGTCTTCTTCTTCAAGTGTCATCTCTGCGGCGGAGGTCGGCAATCATCATAGCTATTCGGACTTTTGAGATGGCTGCTCTGAAAAGTTCATTTGATGTACATCCGTACCACTCTCTCAGGTTGCGCAGCCATGACATTTTACTCCTCCCTATGCTTCCCTTTCCTTGCATCTTTCCCTGCATAATCAGTTGGAGCAAGGTGTAGTTCTCTCCACGTGTAATATATTCGAGATATTCCAATTTTCTTGTTTTAGTTGTATTTAAAATTTTTATTTCTTTATTTATCCTTCTTAGAACTTCTTTGTTTGTGACGTGTTTTGTCCACGCTTTTTTTATAATTTTTCCATACACCCACAGCTCGAATGATTTAAGTTTTTTCATTGATATCGCATTTAAGGTCCAGGATTCCATTCCATATAAATAAAGTCGAAAAAACATAGCAACTCGCCACCATAACTCTGAGTTCCAATTTTAAATTTCTTGTACATAGCACTCTCCTCATTTTGTTAAAATTTGCTCTAGTCTTTTCTGTTCTAACTTTGATCTCCTGAACGTAATCATTTGTGGAGTTAATCATTTTATCCAGATATGCATATTTGTCCACTTGTTCGAAGTTGTTTTCGTTTATTAAAAGATTTTCGTTATTTCTTTGAGTTTTCGATATTCTCATAAATTTTGTCTTCTTGACATTCATTGTTAGACGATGCTCTTTTCCATACTCCCCTATTCTGGTTACCAGTCTCTGAAGATCTTTAATATTTTTGGCAAGATCACAGTGTCGTCCGCATGTCTAATGTTGTTAATGGGAACTCCGTTTATCTTTATTCCAGTTTTTTAACCATCAAGAGCGTTTTTCAGGATTTCTTCGGAGTAAGCATTGAAAAGAATCGGCAACAATACGAATCCCTATCTCACTCCACATCTTATTTTAATATCTTCTGACAGTTGTTCGTTAACACGTACTTATGCTGGCTGTTTATAGTATAAATTTGATATGATCCTGAGCTCGTTGTAGTCAATCTTCTTTGATTTCAGTATAGTCATTAATTGTTTATGTTAAACAATTAATTTATTTATTATTAATTGAGACAGGTAGATACTGATAAAACTAAAACACTCACGCACACGTCACTAAAGTATATCTGTTTTATCTTAAAGGTCAGTGTCTTTCATCTGCAATGTTATGGCAGCCGTATCTCAGTGATGTTACTAACTTAACAAGTTAGAGGGCCCGGGTTGGTATCCCGGCACCGACTAAATTTTCAATTTATAATTTAACTGAGCTTCCACCGTGCACCGCCTACGAAAGTAGTCGTGTAGCCGGCATTTTTTTGACAAGACAATTGTTATTTAGTCATGTGTCGTATCGACTGTTCCGGCCACATGGTGATATTAAAATAGAATAAATTTAAATATTTAATTTAAGCTTTGTTTGCCATCTTCCTCTAGTTGGGAGATGCGTTTGGTTTGTGTTTAAAAACAATGTGTAGTTCCACATCTAGAATATTTTACACTAAAAAATAGTGTCAACGTTAAGGTAATATTAAAAATAACATCTTTAATTATGATGATTGTAAAGAATGTTTTTCCATTACAGCAAGTTCTGATGAAGCCAAAAATTATGTGGCGAAAGCTTGACTTTTAATAAAAGACACTTACTTTGAAGCACCCGTTTTTTATTGCTTTCCTTAGTATTGAGTCGTTGCCGTTCCTTCAACTGTCTGTTGTTTACCAGTAGCCCGTTACTGTCCTCGACTTTCTTTTATATATACACACATATATATATATATTATATATATATTATATATATATATATATATATATATATATATATAATATATATATATATTATATATATATATATATATATATATATATATAGTAATATATAGTAACATATAATATATAATATAAAGACGGTCCAGATTTTTGTTTTAATACAGCGCGGCGGCAACCGCTTAGACGTATTTCGACCTCTTTTAGATCTCGTCAGAGCGGTATAGCCACCTCTCTGGATTAGAACAAAATCTCTTCCCGTCCTAAACAAAAGTTATAAAATAACTATATACTGATACTGATACTGATACTGATATATTCAGATATGTTATTGGGACCGTGCAAGTTCGGAACAGCGACACCTGGTGTCGCAAATCAGCAAAATTTACTGCGCTTTCATGTTAGATCGTAGATAACTGTCAAGGACGTAGCCCCAAAAAATAATAAGAAGAAAAAGTAAGATTGAGGTTATGTAGGTAAAATATTAAAAGGTAAACATTGTATGTAGTGTAAATACAAATAAATATATTATTAAATCACAGCATTACTGTTAATATGGATGCAATAATAAAAACTGGATTTGAGAAAGTAAATCACCAAATAACTTTTCAACCAAGCACTGAGTCAAATGGAAAAGTTTAGTAGTGGCAAATGTCAAAAAAGAATGGAAGAATTATGTGGAAGAATTATTAGAAAAATAAATTACCATAAGTAATGCTAATGCATAAATTAGCAGGTTAAGCCCATGATATCATCATATTGGTTTGAACAATTAATTCTTTCCCTGTAAACTTTTGGACAGCGAATATATCTTAATGCATTTTTAGAAAAACTTGAATTTGATGCATTTTTGTAAACTTAAAAAAAAAATAAAATTTAAACATTAAACTTGATTTTTGGGTTAAAATGAACTCTAAGTGAGTGAAGTGAGTGTTATGAAACTAAAATTTACACTTAAAAGTGAACTTTTATTTATTCTTTATTTCAAACTGACTTTAAAATCGGGCGCAAGAATAATGCATAATTTAGTTTAGGTTACTTATGCTTTTTTATGATATAAATCCACTTGTCTCTTTGTAGTAATTTGTGCTTCGAAGTTGGAAACGAATAAAACTTAAATTGACAATTTTTTGTTGTATTTTTACACTTTATAACACATCATTTCCTAAATCCCATTTTCTTCAGTGACAGGAGGTGTAAATAAACAAACGAATATGAAATATGACAATTAACAATATGAATTTATGAAATCTATGAAATTTGCAGTAAAAAATGCAAGATTTCTCCGCTACTCGCGCACGATCGTTTCTCGTTTCACATCCAAGTACTTGCACGTCGCCAATAATGCACCCCATAGAAGTCTTAAATCTGTATTTAATCAGATTTGTCGTTTTTTTGTTTTTTTTTAGTTAATTGTCTAAATTTATGATGTTACTAAGTTGTTACAATATATTTTGGCGCTGTAACGTGTAGTTATTTCTTTTTAATAGATTATTTCATTTATTATACTTAAAATTAGAGTTCTGTAGGATTCGGATGCTGTATTAGGATTTACCTGAATACTTATATTTCTGCATTATATTGCTTTAAATAATTACTAAAAAGTATACATTTTGTGTTCTGCGGTGTTATAAGTCATAAGCGAAAAGAAGATCAACTAACTTCTGAATTAAATATTATTATTAAATAATCGCAACTACTCAAAACTTTTTTAATATTCCATATTTAAACCGACTGATGTGTGGAACGAGCTTTGGCAAAAACCGTTTATCATGTAATATACATTTTCGAAACAAAGTTTTAGGGCAAAGAAAATGAAGGGATAAGTGGGTCGATAAATCCACGCCACTGAATTTTTGAAGTGGAGCGATGTTCTCTCCAAACTAGAGTTCTATTTATCTTTCTTTCATAATTAGATGCAAAGTTTGTTGAAGTTGAAGTCAACAGGCAAGGAGAGTCGTGACTCCAAATGGGGTTTTATGATCCTGATACTGAAAACTTCCAGATTTTCCTTCATGCAGAAATTAATAAAAGGGATTTTTATTTCTTTTCTTTGAAAGTTCTTTGTAACTCTTTCTAGCAAAGTACTTCCTCTACTTTTTCACAGCCGGCCATTTAGTTCGTCAACTTTTTAAAAATTCACTCTCTACATTTTCGTAAAGCAAACTTGCCTTAAAAATCGAAGCAGCTAATTATTTACCTACTTTTTAAATATGTAAGCTTCAGGAGCACGACAAAGTATAACAGTAAGATTAGAAATAAAGGAATTTTCAAAGATTGCCTTATTTCATGAAAACAAATTACCTGATAGTATATAAAAATTCACGCGTCGTCTACATTTTCATAATGATTTTGCTATATTATGGTACATTAACCTCGTATACACAACCTTGCTCCATTAAACCTGACGACATAATATATTCTTGTTTTTTATTTTAGTGTCATTTTCCTACACGTAAAATACACTCATGGATAAAAATATCGAATATTTTGGAATTTTCCAATTTTTTTTGTAGTCACTATTTTTTCAAAGTATTTTAGATTACTGATGATACTGATATAGTAGACTATCGTAATCAACTGGTTTAATATTTTGACGTTTATTTTGACGTTTATTCAGCGTTTAGGGTCGTTCGTGCATTTTATCATCAAAAACCTTTTTCACGTCAAGGAAAAATCATACTAATTCGGTTATTTTTAGTTTATTTATTAAGTTTAAATAAACACTGCTTTAATTTAAATTAAGCTTAAAACAAGTATGCCACCAATTCGACACTGCGATGAAGCCCAACAGCATAGATTGTAATTTTGCACGAGAAAGGATATGCACAAAAAGATACCGCACGACATCCTAGGAGAAGTTAATCTACAGTTTCGAAGGAACGGCTACAACAGGAAATTTTGTACAAAGGTCTGGTCAAGGACGCCCAAAGTGCACAACCGCAATTGATGACTGTTTTTTGGTTTTTAGTTCTACACGAAATCGTTTATTGACGTGGAGGCACCACAGAAATGAGCTATTAAATGTTAGACGAGTTAATTTGTGTTCAGAAACAGATAGAGAAAAATTACAGGAAGCAAACTTTAAGTTCAGACGCCCAGTAGAATATGTGCAACTAAAAAAATGTTCTTTTTACTGATGAGACCAGAATCCTATTAAGAAAGCCCGATAGTCAAAACCCCTTCTCCAGAAAAGTTGAAAAACAATTCGCCAGCTGCAATCTCGTCCAGACCGTTTAGTTGTAGAGGTGGTGGCATAATTATTTGGGAAGGTAGTACGCACCGTATTTCTGGAAGTGATTGTATGGATGACTGGTCATCATACGCTGGTTACATTGGACATGAAAAATTTATGTTGATGCACGATAACGCTCGATCACATGCCGCTGCCATAGTGAGTATTTATTTTAATGAGGTCCAAATTCAAAGATTGGATGGGCCCTCATTCAGCCCGGATTTAAATCCAATAGATCACATGTGGGACCACTTAAATCGCTGCATACGACAAAGGAATCCCGTTCCAAATACGATAAAGCAGCTTTGCACATGATAAATGGAATGCAATTTCTGGCATATATGTCCAAAATTCACTTGCAAGCATCCGAAAAGGATGCAAGCAGTAATAATAGCTAGAGGGAGGAAATACTCGGTACTTATCATGCATTTCTTTCAGTGAAAATGCTTGATTAAGCAATTTAAATTAGCATTTAAGTTTAGACTAAAATAACCTTATTTACCTAACATTAAACATTTATTTTTTCGCCATTTTTTATGCATAAGTGCATTAAACATTTTTAAAATAAACTCTATTTTACATATAAACGACTTGGACTTAATTGACCAGAATTTTTTTTTGAAAAAACAAAAATTTGAAAATTCCAAAATATTCGATATTTTTGTCCATGAGTGTATATACAAAATGGTATAAACGTAAGCAAAATATTATGTTTTTATGTACATTTTCAGTATGTGTATCTAAATCAGCTAAATAAAATGAAGTGTAAATCAACAGTGACTTAACTCGCAAAAACAATTTGTGCTTAAAGTGCCCTATAAATTCCACCATCGTGGTAATGCGAACCTTATTTACTATACAGCGCAATAGCTCGGTTGCAAGCCAGGATTGTAGAATTAAATATTATTAAGTAAATACCAGTAAACAATGAGTAGAACGAATAAATAATAACTAAAATTTCAAATCAAAAACTTTATTAGAAAACTCCGAAATTATTATTAACAATACCAAAAAAACCCAGTAACTTCTGCTCGATTACATTTACAGACAATGTAATAACAAAAATAGCCATATAACGTATAAAAAAGAAAGGAATAACCCCAGCTTTTAGAACAAACAAAAACTTAGGCAAATGGAACAACAAAAGCCAAAAGAAAAAGCAGTTGTACAGTGGTGTACTCAAACTTAAATGTGGCTACTCTCCAAAAACTTACATCTCTCAAACTGGTAGAACTTTAACAAATATATACCAGAACATAAAAGTGCTTTCAATAATATAAAGCAGATTCTACGTATGTAGTTCATTTTGTAGACCATAACCAATCTTTTAATGACGAATTTTAAATTCTTCTTATTTAAAATAAAGGCCTTAACTTATCTATGTTGGAATCTATAAAAATTAACAAATTTAAAACACAGACACAATTCTGAATAACCAACATAAGACAAGCAGTTCTCCCCTCCTCAAGCTATTTTGTTGAAGACTATAAAGTGTAAACGCATTCCAAAAATAGATCAGTTGAGAAAGGCACTCTACCGAAACAGCTAATAATATTGAAGTGTTTTATTGTTAGATAAAATTAAGCATCTTTTAAGTCGTAAGCTTAGATTTGTGCTATATAAAAAAAACGTTTCATCTTTACAAGGCTCTAGCTCTTTCGATTCATCAGTTAATCTTCTGAGAGTGATTCCATTCCATGTTCAATGTACGTCCCAGATATGCGAATTTTGACCTCGTTCTAGTACTTGATTCTTTGTCCAGAGTATCGTGATACTAGCATCAGCTCTGAATCTCCAGAAAAGTGAAAGCCACTAGAAATTTTATAACTGATTTGGTTAACAGAGTTCATTTGGAAGTCATCATCGATATCACTGTTTCGACAATACCTTGGTACTTCAACTCAATATGATGTTCCTCAGTACCTTGTTTTAAAATTGCTATGTAACTTAAGTGTTGATTTTACTAGCACAACACTAAAGTTGTATATGCCATAGGTCCAGATAAGCTTTAGAATCGGCTTATATGGAAGCAGCTTATTGGACGTGGTTAACTTTGAATTTCGGCCTAGGAATAACTAGATCTTTTTGTACTGTATTCTAAGCTGTGTTCATTCATTTTTTATGTAGGGTTTTCAGCAGAGTCTCACGTCGAGGGTTATGCTCAGGTATTTTTCTGTGTTGGCATATCGATGGTGAAAGTTCATATTAGTTTTTTATGTGAGGTTTCTAGCAGTACCTCACGTCGAGGGTCAAGCCCATCTATTTTTCTGTATTGGTATATTGATGGTGAAAGTCAACAATATTCTATATCGAAATACCCAACACCTGTTGTTTGAATTATAATTCTTGTTTTTTTAGTTATATCAAGACTTTATGTAGAATAGTCTTCCTTCTGGGATGTACTTAGTGGCATACATTTGGTGAACTGTTGGATTAGTTCATATACCTGCACGGATTTACAAAAATCTGGGCTATTCGAAAACCAGTACCAAAATAGTAAAATTGAAACAATATTGGTAGTAGGTGCATATTATTAGTTTACAGTTTATTAAACTAACTTTCTTTTTAAAGCACTTTGAGTAGGGTTGGTTTACAGTGGTCAGGTTTTTGAGATTTAAACACCATGCTTGCCTTGCATGTTGGTGAGTATTCATATTTATTCCCATGAGTAGCTGGGTCCGTTGGTCGATTTCTGTAGAGCGCCGTGTACAGGAACAAGGCTAATATTTTATGAGATTTCTTCCAGTGTCTCAAGAGCATCGTTAACGACCGCGTGACGTGCGACCAATCAGTTTTTAGCACGATAGCTTAAAACTTAACTTATGGACTTTTTGCATCTGGTTTTCTCCATATTATGATTGGGTAGGATGGGTAGAGAAAAAAAGGTGTAGATAGGAATTTTATGGGTCGTGACAGGGTTCTCCGGAAAGAAAGGTATTTAGGGGAAAACTATGAGTTTTCGAGAGCAGGTTTGCTATTTCTGAAGTATATCTGTTCTCTGTCGGAATCGCAAAATAGTATCTATCCGCTACCCAATCTAGCCGCTGCAAGTGGCGCAAAATAGACGGGATTGGAGACACGAGAAAGCGGCCTATGTTTAGCAGTGGACTTTTTTTACTAGATTATAAACATGATGATGACACTTTTTTTCGTAATTCACTTAAAAAAAGATTTCAATCGTGATTCCTTATTAACGGCTAGTTATTCATGGGGTAAATAGATATCTCTATTTTTTAATTTGTTTTCAACAGATGCATGAACTAAGTCACACTCTATGTAAGACTCCCATAAATTAGCTATGTTTAAACTATTGTGACATTATTTAAAACCGCAAATTACAGGAGAGCATTTCTAACTATTTTATTCTTATTTTGGTAGCCTGAGCTATCGCTCCAAATAATAATTTCACGATCTCTTCCAGAAGAGCTTAAAATTGATTTCTCTAAATTAATAATTTATCAATAAGCTAACGAAATTTGACGATTTTAGCTCGCCTTCACTTTCCTCTCATCAGTAGCACATGATTTCCAATGTTGTCATATCAGAGAGCGTATAATTGTGGCAACAAAACTTCGATTTATAATATAGTGCAAATTCTTTCGGGTAAGATGACAGATTTATGCCTACGCGTCAATGCAAATGATTTTGCATTGGTTTTTACTAGTTTTTCCTTGTCTTTCTCTTTTACTACCGCCATTTGTTTCTTCTTAATATGTAATTTTCCTTTGTCTTCATCAAACAAATTACTAACGGTATGCTGACAAAAACTATCACAACACTGATTCTTTTTAGATGTAAAGAGTAAACTATTTTTGAAACAAGAAGTTCTCTAAAACTGGTTCTAGACAGTCCTTTTTGTCCCGATTTTTTTATATCGTTATAAAAACAACCCATGAAACTATTCAAAAGAAGACATTATTGGTTCAAGATAAAGCTTACTGCTGTCCATTCAGTTGTAATGGGATTAAATTTTAGGTAATGAGTCGATGAATTCCACAGCATACTTTTATTTTGCACTTTAATCTGTTTTCTTCTTAACTTTTCTTTTCTTCTTTCTACCAGAAGTGAAAGTGGTCACTCAATTTAACAGATCTTCTCTCATGTTCTTCATTTTTTTCGCACAGTCCCGGAAAGACCAACTAATTATAGTTAGTGGGGTTCAAAATATTTCTTTACACACTTCTTTTCGTTCATCGATTATTTTTAGATGATAATGAAAACTATTCCGTCGATTATCGTCAGACGTTAATCATCGTTTTTGGGCAGGTTTTTTCTTCCCAAAAGTGTTAACATTTGATTTCTAACTTCATCCGAAAAATATTGACAAATCCTGTTATTTGATCTGTTACAGGTTTCTCTCATCTACATCATTCTGATTATGATGATGATGATTATAATAATGATGATGATAATGATAATGATAAAATTATAATGATGATGGCCAATCTTTCTTTCTGTAGTTTTGACGGCTTTAATGATTCCTTTATATATTATTTGTTATCTTTTATATTTGTATTCATAAATTTCCTTTTTAGGCCGTATCTTTACGTTTTTTTTTACCTTTTAGGTTCTGCTTTCCGCTTACCATTTCTTGTAGTATATTTATAACCCAATGTATTTATACCAATTCCAACAGAAGTACCAGACAATTCACCATGATTAATGGTGTCAGTGCTGCAGTTGGTGCTATTCAGAGAAAAGTGTGGATCCTGTTTTTTGTCATTAACTTTGTGGATCGTTATAAGCTAATTTCGGGCTTTTTATCTGAGGCTATAAAACAACTTAATTTTCATTGCAATTTTATACTATATTAATATTTATTTGAGTGGCGTTACTACTCTACTATTACCGCCACTCAAAAATACTACTAACAAAACTTTGCAAGAATTAAAATGAGACAAGAAATCACCTCTTCTTTTAAAATGACAAAGGTACTAAGATAAGGCTGCAATCTGTCACCCACCTTATTAAAAATCTATTTGGAGAGATCCTTAGTGAAATGGGTAAAAAAATTTAGAAACATGGGAATAACGGAGAAAGAAAACATGCTATATACACCTTTCTTTGCGGATGATCAGGTAGTAATTGCCGAAGACAGCTACGATATATATGGCAAGAAAACTGCAAGATTAATATGAGGAAGCAAGTATTAATATGAATATGATAGAATGTGAATATCTCTCAGTGGTAACAGATGAAATATGTGACCTAGTCTTGGAAGACGAAAAAATCAAAGGCGTGCAATCCTGCAAATATTTGGGGGTCACTTTCAACAAGAAGGGAAATAGCGCAGATGAAATCAGGGAAAGAATACCAAAGAGCAGAGTAGCGACCGTGCCTTAAACTATCCTCTCTGGCAAAAATCAATTCAACGACAAACCAAAAAACACATTTACGGTAGTAAAGTCCAAAGTAATACACTTTACGGTTTGAAAGTAAAGGGACGTCACTAAAGCTAATAGAAACAAACTTATGACGACAGAAATGGATGATCTAAGAGGAAGCTGCAGTAGATCGAAACTGAAGAGAGTTAGAAACAAACAAATAAGAAACAGAATGAAAATGGAGCGAAATATCAATGATGACATAGAAAGAAAACAATTAATCTGGTCTGGACATGTTAAAAGAGAGCCAGAGTACAGATGGTCTAGAAGAGTATTGGAATGAATTTACCCTGAAAGAAGAAATAGAGGACGACCACGGAAAAGTTAGCGCAACGAGATTAATGAAGCAATGGCGGCAAGAGACTTAGAAGAGGCAACTGCATATGACAGAAAAAGATGGAAATTTTGGGCGCAGAAGCGGCGACAGCCGTAATCAATCAATGATACAAAATAGAATAAAAATATTAAATGTTGTTTTTACGCAACACTAACACTAAAGATTGTTCAAACATTGAACGACATATTTGAATCCTCAAACAACGTGTTTGAGACCTACAACTGTTTGTTATATGAATACTACTATAAAAATTAGGTAATAGTAAAAATAAATCAAGATTTAAAATAACGAAACTAAATAAAATCACGTGCTAATGTCACCTCGGGGTAAATGGAAATGAACTAGTCGCGTCCGAGAACACTAAATACACAAACAAAATATAATTATCTGGGTACAATAATGAATGAAAATAATGAGTACACAGAATAGATTAAGACAAGAATAGGAGAGGAAAGAAATTTTTTCAACAAACTGAAAAAAGTACTCTGCAGCAGGGACATTTCAATTTCTTTAAAGATAAGACTTCTGAGATGCTACGTGTTCTTCGTATTATTTTATGGGTTAAAGGTTTGGACTTTATAGAAAGATGTTTCGGACAAATTGGAAGCCTTCGAGTTATGGGCCTACAGAAGGATATTAAGAATAAGTTGGGTAGATAGAGTCACGAATGTCGAGGTGTTGAGAAGAATGAGTAAATATAAAGAGGTCCTAAATACAGTTAAAGTCAGAAAACTGCAATATCTGGGCATGTTATCAGGGGCGAGCGTTATAACTTGTTGCAATTAATAATGCAAGGAAGAATACAGGGTAGAAGGAGTCGCGGAAGAAGACGCATCTCCTGGTTGAATAATTTGAGAGCTTGGTTTAACTGCACTTCTGCTGACCTCTTTAGAGCAGCGGCGTCGAAAGTGCGAATTGTCATGATGGTTGCCAACCTTCTTAGAGGATATGGCATGTGAAGAAGAAGATACAGGGCGTTTCAAAAAGATATGTCATAAAGTAAATCATGGATTCCGGGGATAAAAATAAATTGATTGAATCAAACTTACCTTATTACAAAAGTGTACACAAAAAAAATTACAGCCCTTTGAAATTACAAAGTAAAAATTGTTTTTTTTTTTTTGCATTATCTCCTAAATACTTGACACTTTGTTTCTTGTTCTAAAAGCATTTTTCATAAAAAAGAAACAACAAAATCTAAGCGCACAGAAAAATTTTAAGTGGGGTGTGCTGCCCTAAATCCCCCCAAACTTTTGACTACGTTCACATCAAATGAATTTTATGGCATCATTAGTTTAACACATTATTTTTAAAAATTTGTTTGCTTCTTATCACTTTTTCAAAAAACAGTTTTTGTTGAGTTACTTTTCATTAACCTTTAAAAAATTATGTGAAACCAAATAAATGACTTAACTGAATTAACAAGTACGAAAAACGTCTATACTCTCTAGATATTTAATATTACAATAAATGTTCAAAATATCCTTATTTTCTCCAATACACATTCGGTATCGTTTTCATAAGGAAAACCGAATGCGCTGAAAAATCATATTTTTTGACGAAATTGATTTGAAGCTTCAAATATTCTAACCCCCAATTGTTGTTCGTCCTATATTGTTACAGAATACACTTTCTCTTTCATAAGTCAATGGGGTTAAGACCTGGACTTCTTAGTGGCCAAGAAATAGGTGCGTCACGACCACTTTTGTGGTTTCTACAAGTGTGTCATCTTGTAGAAACCACATATTTTATCTTATTGCAATATTCAGTTCCTCCAAATACTCTTGTAAATCATTTGCCAAAAAAGGGAAGAAATGTCCGTTTGTTGGGAAGAAATACTAGACCTATTAGATTGATATCCACAATTCCTGCTCAAACATTAACTTTGAAAGTCCTTTGGTGATGAGTCGTTTTTTTGGCGTGAGGGTTTTTGTCGGCCCAAATGTGGTCGCTATGATGGTTTATTATTTCATTTCTACTGAAGGTAGCCTTTTAAGGAAAAAATTGTCCTTAAAAAGTTCTGTTCGATTACGTTTTGGCCTTATCACATTATGATTTTTATGTTTTTATTTAATTTTTTGTTGTTTGTGATGTACTTATTTTAATTTAAATATCTCTTTGTGTAAGTCTCGCTTTGCAACTTGTTTTCATCGTCTAGCAAAATACGTCTTGTACTTTTTACAGAAACGGCGATTTTATTCTTGAACTTTTAACTCCTTTGCTATATTTTTGTTAAGAGCAATTAGGAATTTGCAAAAAGTTATTAACTTTACTTATCACATAACTACTAGGATATTCTCTATTTCTCGTTGCAGGAAGAGCCGAGAAGATAAATAGAGTTTCGAGTAAGTACGAAACTAAGTTTGGAGTTAAACGTTTAGTGAAATTTGTGTTCTAAAGCTGATTCGCCGTCTCTGTCACACTCGTAAGTTGAGTTCTCGGCTTGCAGTTATATAGTTTCACTAGTTTGCGACAATTATTTCTATCTCTCGACAATTTCTACGGTTGTTTTAGATTTCCCAATTGATTTAATAACATCACCTGCCTGTATGTCTTTAATTCGTGTTGTATATACGGGTAGAGCACTTTAAGTTTGTCGGTTGTGATATTGCAATATTTTTGTCAATAAAAATAACTGACAACATACAATATTTAAGGTACTGAAATAAATTAATAAATATTTATATAAACAAAGCTCATAAACGGTTAGTTTTTTAAAATTATTATTAATCAAAAAAATTAGTTTTCGAAACGTAAATAAAATTACGAATACTAACGCATAATATGGTTCATATAAAAAAATTAACTTGAAATATAATAAAACACTGAAAACTTTTATTTTAAATACTACCCTAAGAATTATTTTAGTTTTCTACCATTACAGCTGTTTTGGCAGAGTGTCCTTGTTAACTCTTAAAATCCTAAATTATTATATTTTTGGAAAATCATATATTTTATGGTAAATTACTGTTTGTATGAATCCTGTAGTCGAGTTTCTGGGCTTATTTTAAAACAAAAATTAGCTAAAAAAGGTATTAGCTGTTCTTCTTCTTTAAGTGCCGTCTCCCAGTCGGAGGTTGGATATCATCATCACTATCTTTACTTTATCTACTGCTGCTCTAAAGGGTTCTATAGCACTGCATTTAAACCAGTCCCTTAAATTCTTTAACCATGATACTCTCCTTCTTCCCCCTCTTATCTTTCCCTGTATTATCAGCCTTAGCAGTTCATATCGCTGTCTCCTCATTACATGTCCCAGATATTGTAACTTTTTCATTTTTATTGTGATTATTATTTCGCATTCTTTGCCGACTTCTCGCATTACTTTCGTGTTAGTTTTCTTCTGTGTCCATGCTATTCTAAGCATCCTCCTGTAACACCAAATTTCAAAGGACTCTAACTTTTTTATGTGTTCTGGCTTTAATGTCCAGCTTTCAAGTCCATATTGTAGTATCGAAAATACGTAGCATCTTAGTGTTCTTACTCTCAGTTCTAATCTAAGATCTATCCTAGCTCTTATTTCAGTTGTTTCATCATTATTGTCTGAAATCCAGGTTTCTAGGTATTTGTATTTATCAACTCTTTGTATCGGTCTATCTATCTATAGCCCAAAATCTATTCATGTGTTGAATATAGGCCTCTCCCATTTATCTCCATTTTTCTCTGTCTTCTTTTCCACAGTGGACCTGCGCTTTGCTCAATGTCATCTTTCCCTCATTTGCGGTCGACCTCTTGATCTTTTTGCAGTATATTATCTCCAGCAACCAATTTCTTTATTCCATCTTCCATCCTGATATCTTTCGTTATGCCCAGCCCATTTCCATATTAATTTCAATGCATGTTCGACAGCGTCTGTTGTTTCGGTTTTGCATTTTGTCCACCTTTAGTACCTCTAGTACCTTTTATTGGAACGGCCACATCGAGCGTCATAGACGGGAGATGGTTCTAGATAACTGGTCCTTATAAGACACCTAACTCTCACTTATGGCTCAACGTGCCACACCCCGGGCAACTGCATTGGTCTGCTAGGCTAAACTAAGTGAGGGTAGCCAGATATGGCGAAAATTTCACCGAGTGATTACCGAGTGATACCCTGATGAAGGGCAGCAGCGATCATCAGTACCAGCTCAAGGCGCAAAGGAAATGATCCTGGATCGGCTTGAAACTGGACTACCACAAGCATGACTGGAGCAGTTTGAATGGTTGTGGTACTGCGATGGGGAAGGCAACGGAAAACCACCCCATAAGAATTTCCTAGAATAGTTATCATGGCCATACACTACGATAACAAAAACATTACTGATCATGGTGATCGGATCCCAAGACCTGGCAGGGGAGCATGCACACAAACAAATAGTAGGGCCTCCCTGGTCGTCAGCCAGCGAAATCCCTACGGCCTAAAAAAGGAAGCAAGTCCTCAACACCTAAGGATTGGAACTTGGAATGTACGAAGTTGTACGAGAGTGGCAAAACTCATAACATTGTAAAAGAGATGAAAAGATTAAAAATTGATATATTGGGAATTAGTGAAAACACACTGGCAAAACTCTGGACAATGCGATATACTTGGATATAAAGTTTACTATGCTGGAAACAACACAACACATCACAGAAACGGCACTGCAATAGATAGTTGCCCCACATATTAATTCGGCAGTAAAATCTTTCACTCCCCATTCAGATAGAAATGATGTTTTTACAAATTCGAGCAACACCGGTGGATATTAACATATTACAGGTATACGCGCCAACGGCAGATAAAGATGAGGCAACCAGCGAAGAATTCTACGAACAACTGGGAAGCCTGATGAAAAATGACAAAAAACATGAAGTAACAATAGTGATGGGAGATTTCAATGCAAAGGTTGGCAGAGGCAAGGTGAATGAGATCGTGGGAAACTTCGGCCTAGGGGAGAGAAACGATAGAGGTGATGACTTATATGCTTCTGCCAGGAATATAACCTGCTGTTAAGTAATACACTCTTCAAGCTCCCCAAACGTCGACTTTACACATGGAAATCCCCGCTGACTCACCTGACAACATCATAGGAATCAGATAGATTATATAGCAGTACCAACAAGATATAAAAACATGATAAAATCATCAAAAACGTACCCAGGTGCCGATGTTCCTACGGACCACAATTTGTTGGTATGCAGAATGGTCATGAGAGTAAAACGGCTCGAGAAAAGATCTAATTTAAACACAATCGATATTAAAAACTCACTAACCCAGAAATCGAAATAAAAGTACGAGAACAACTAGGAAAGAAAATAAACGACATTAACGAGAACACGTCGGACATAATAGAGAGATGGGATAAATCGAGGGAAGCAATCCAAACAACATGCGCGACTCTATTAAAGCGTGACGACGGAAAAAGAAAGAATGGATGTCTGATGAGATAATGGATATGATGGATGAAAGACGTAAATTCAAGAATAAAAATGCAGAAAAATACCAGCAGATCCACAAAACCATAAGAACGAAAATTCGAGAAGCCAAAGAAAAATGGTTTTCCAACGAATGCAGGGAAATAGAACAATACGAACGAAAATACGACAGTTACAATATGCACAAAAAAATAAAATCGATGACAAACAAGAGGAAATTCAATAAGTCACCCAACAGCATAAAAGATAGCGATGGAAATCTTATCTCGGAGCCATCAACGATCTTAAAAACATGGAAATCATACATAGAAAAATTATTTGCATCTGACAGGACTGATGATCACCTATATGGAGAAGGAGAAACAGGACCTTCAATCCTTAAATCGGAGATAGAAGATGCCATTGCAGCACTAAAAAACAATAAGTCAGCAGGTCCGGACAATGTACCCTGCGAAATATTAAAGATCCTATGTAAATCAGACAAACAGTTCCTTGATAATCTAGTTGTACTTTTTAACAACATATATAATAGCGGTAAAATCCCGGAGAACTGGCTGCAGTCAACATTTATTACAATCCCGAAGAAACCAAATGCCCAGATTTGTGATGACTACCGGCTTATAAGCTTGATCAATCATGTCACTAAAGCGTTCACTAAGATCATTCATAGAAGAATATATGATAAATGTGAGTCAAATATTGATAGATCGCAGTTTGGTTTTCGGAAAGCACTTGGAACTAGAGAAGCAATTTTCGCTCTCCAGGTGCTTATACAGCGGTGTAGAGACGTTGATAAGGACGTGTATTTGTGCTTTGTAGATTTTAGAAAAGCATTTGACAATGTCAATCATGAACAATTGATAGGTATTCTGCGAAAGACAGGTATTGACGACAAGGACATTCGAATTGTGGCAAACCTATACTGGGGTCAAACAGCAAGAGCAAAAATTGGCAACGAACTCACTGAAAGCGTGCAGATCAAAAGAGGTGTCCGTCAGAGGTGTATATTATCCCCACTCCTATTCAATATGTATTCTGAGGAAATATTTAACAAATGTATGGAAAATGCAAATGAGGGCATAAAAATAAACGGCGAGTTAACGAACAATATAACGTCGGTCCAATTCCAAAACCGCGAATGTGCCAAATTGCCCATTTCCGCTTTATGTTGTTAGCATCTGTAAATATATTTTATAGTATACGTTGACAGAAGCAGGAAAGAGTTGACCTATCCCCTCTGCCTCCCTCAACTGGAACGCATTCCACGAAAGCGTCAGTTGGAGATTTACTGCCATACCGAAAAGACGATGTATCACGTTCGTGCTCTTGACGTTGCAAGTTATTTTACTATTTAAGATCCAAATTAACGAGTGTGCTACATTCGTTGTAATGGCAGTGTGAATAATTAAGTTTCAAGGTATTCGTGAATTTAGTTATATTGTTGAAAAGTGACTTCAAGGATAGCCAGAATAATGAAAAAAGCCGAGAATTAAAAGATCAAGGTAAGGTAAATATGTAATAGTAACTCTTATAAGGCCCGGTCTTTTCACCTCCGGATAACTAGATATTGGGAAGTTTATCTGACAGATCGGTATGTCCTGTACCTGTTAGATAAACTCCCCGATAACTAGTTATCCGCAGGTGAAAAGACCGGCCTATGCAACTTATACAAACTTCTTCTGTGGCTCGAAGATTAGTGGTTTTAAAATTTTAAGGTGTCATAACTTTGTTCATAATAAATATATTTGAATTAAATATTTGACATAGCTATTTAAATACACACTTTTCTATAAATTCCTAGTTTATGTTTTTTTCTTCTTCTGTTTTAAGATGATCTATTTAACGAAGTTCCTTTAAGAACCACCATCGAGCATCCAGATGTACAACAGTGCAATGCAATACAAAATATAAATACATACACAGGTAAGAAAAAATTAAAATCCTATTACTCCTATACAATTTTTTCAGTCATTACTTCAGACTATTTTCAGTCAATTTGAAGAAACACGCATTCAAAAGTTCATTTTTATTTCAGGCGATATATCTGAGCAGCACATTGTCAACGCCCTCTTCTGGTTAACCATCCAAACAATCTACTCCCAGCTTCACCACAAACACTACAAGAAGATTTGATTGTGTCTGCTAATTCATCTTCAGATGTCTATGAACCTTCACCTGCGTCAGACATACACAGTTCATTGGAAAGTAAATCTGGAAGGTGTTGCTGATCGTAAGAGAACTATACTAACATAACACATAAAAATCTGGCGAAAAAAAATTATATGAAGAGAAAAAGAAACGAGATGTTGTGGAAGAAAAATGTTAAGAAAGTGAAAAGGCTTAAAGAAGAGTCTTACGTTGGCTATAGGGCAATCAAGGTACCTTCACGACCTCTTTTGCCACCACCTTGTCTGAATAAGCAAAAAACATAAATATGCAACTTTAATTTCCGAGCAAAACCGAATTAAAATTTATAATTGTTTTCGTAATTTTACCTGCAATAACGATCAACGTCAATTTGTGTCTAATCACATTGAACAAAAAGACAAGAATCGCACAAGAGGTATCGAAAATTCAAGAAAAAATTACACCTACGTTTATAGTCCTTACGGTTGATAGTATTAAACTTACTGTATGTAGGGAATTTTTTCATGGCCACATTAAACGTGACAGACGCCTTTATGTGAAGTGCAATAAACAAGCGCTCATCCAATGGAGTTTTAGAAAAAGATAAGCGCAGGAAACACCAACCATCAAACAAGTTATCCCAGGATGTCGAACAATTTATACGAAACCACATTCTATGCTTTCCAGCGGTAGAATCGCATTATTGTCGTAAATCGAGTACAAAGAAATACCTTGACTCATCCCTTAATATATCAATAATGTACAGGATGTATAAGGAGTTGTGCAGCACTAAGAAAGACAAAACTGTATCATTTGAAAAATATCGCCAGATATTCTCCGAATATAATCTCCCTTTGTTGTAAAGTCTTTGACGTTGTATGCCTGTTTGGATTTTAAAGGGTTTTTAAATAATAATTCCTTCAAATTAAGTGAAATTCCTTGGATAAAGCTTTGCTGTCTGTCGTATATTAAAGAAAATAATGTCATAAAAGTTCTTTATAAAGTAAACTTTACCGATGATTTTATTAAAGTGGACTACAAAAAAACACGAGGCCGCCCACAACAAGCAGTGTTACAAAAGGCCTATCAAAATGACTTACCCATCAGGGAGGCAAAATGTAAGGATAAAATGTGCAAGGATTTGATAATACCAAGAGGTTGCCATGATGAAATGAAGGCTGAAATAGAAGAAAGAGAAGAAGTAAGTATAGCTCAGTTAACGTGCAGCCACTTGCCAGATATCTGAAAAAAATCACGTATGTTTAAGTTTTTTACAAAGGATCAAATAAATATTAGTATTTTTATATGCGTCCATAAATTCTATATTAGCTTAATATTGGCCATTTCCTTAATCTCCAAAAGGTATATGAAATAAACCTGCTTCTTTTTTCTTTCATTGATTCTATGTATCCAGTGTAGGCGATTGCATCTCTGTATTTTTACAGCGATTAAAATAACCAAAACGGCACAATTTTTGCTCGATTTATTGTATGCCCTGTGCTATCTGCGATAATAAGATGAATATTGCTGTAACGTGTGAAAGCAAAATGAGTACGACAAACGATTGTACGACCTCTTACCGTAACAATTAAGGTAGTATTGTGTGAAAGGAGCATTAGAAAAAATTACCATTGCCCCAAAAAATACTTTTTTTACGGCGTGGTTTTTGTATTTAATAAAAAATGTAATTTTTTTTCTAAAAACATTCTAAGCTTTTTACCCATAAAAACATTGTAGTTCACAAAATATGTTTTTTTCAAAACCATTTAACTAGACTTAAAAAATCTTCTAGTGTGGTTATTCTTATGACAAAAACAGATATTTAACGTATGTAAAACAAAAACTTAATATGACCGAATGTTTTTTTCAATATATGGAGAGAATGTAAAATAGAAATGAAACCGACGAGCTTTAGTGGTTTACTCAGTTTTTAATTATGCATTTCACTGACCTATGCGAACAAGCTTAATTTCCAGTTTTCCAAAACAAACAATGTTCCTACTATATTTAAATAAACGTGTAAAGTAAAATGTGTAAATTAAAATGAATGGTAATAAATGTTTTATAAATCGTAAAGTGATGCGAACAGATACATTTAGTCTAACAAAATTAAACCTTCCAATTACCTTTCTTTTAAATCTGGTTTATAAAATGATTTAATTCCTTAATGTACCGATCTCATAAAAAAAGTTTTAGTAAATATGGAGGATACGCAGTAAATATGAACTCTTAGTGCTGAGTACATAGCATTTGAGAAAGAAAAAATATTATTTTAAGGCAGTTCTTGAATATCTAGAAAGATGTTCAAAGTAATGTAATTCGATAAGGTTGTAAATTCTATGTTTAAATAACTGAAGTCGAAATCATATATCCATCATATAAATAAATATATATCGTATAATATAATACAGTGAGTAGGGATTTAAAAGCATAAAGAAAAGCAAAAAACTCTTCAAAAATTAGCTTAAAACATATTTGTCATACCGTTTGTCCAGTGGGGTAACGACGCCACCTAGGAGAGAAATTTGAACTACCAACATTTGACATTCCAATTATTCCGTTCTTAAAACATACGGTTCATTTATTGCTGATTTAGTCTACAAATTGATAATTCAAATATTGTTAATCAGAAATTTTACTATTGTTCTGAAGCTATTTTCTTGGCATTGTAAATTAATTACTTTTAAACTGGGAATAAGCCACAATTATTACCAATGATTACCAATATTGAAAGAGGAAGTTATTAATAAGAAAATACCAGTATTAGTAAGTTAGTAACATATAGAGGATACATCATTTATGTTTTTTAAATAACGTAACATATAAAATCAGAATTTTGATGTTTGTCGAAGGTAAACTAAATTCACGAACAAATACTTAACAATGTCGGGATAGTTTATGAGGTTTTTTTTCCTGGTTTTTACCCTCATAATTTACTATGGAATCACTAATTGGAGAATTTTACTGTCATCATGTCATGTGTTTGTCTTTTTAAAGACGAATTACATGCTATGATTTTTTCTGACGGGATATTCTCAAGTTAAAGTTGATTTCATGTAATCGAATGAACTATCTTATAAGTAAAGTCGTTCCAGAAGCGCAACTCAACAATATTGGCAATATCATTTTAAAGTCGTCTACTTTAAAATGCATAATGTATGTCTGTATTGTCCATATAAATGAGTCAGATAAAATTTAATTATTAGAAGAATTTTTCACTATGTAACAAAAAACAAAATTTGTTTTAATTTACTGTTTGTATTTTGAGAACGATTTCCGAAGTGGAAAATTGAAACGTCAATAAACGTATTTTTATCTTTAATTGTGGCTTTATTCCCAGTTTAAAAGTAAGAAATTTTACTATTTTCCTGTAATTTATTTGATCGCAAAATTAATCCTAGAGCTAAGATTTTAAAAAAGTTTATTATTTTAACAATATAATGACTGGCTAGATGACAATTGATTGAATTCCCCGTCGGCATGCGACGTGCGAAGTTACTAGTTATATAATAATTACGAAGTTTAGCTTAAGAACTAGTAAGTAACTATTGTAAATTTAAAAAACAATATGGAAATAAAAAAAATAGTTAACTGAAACAAAAATGCTTAAACTTATTTTTTATCGACACACCTTAGATAAAGAAAAATACATAATTTTTGTTTAAAGCCTGAAATAACTAACTACTCGTTTAAATGTTTCATTGTAAACCTTCAATGCCGGTCACTCAAAATATTTTTATAAATAGAAAAGCGTCTTTCAACATCCAAACTGGTTATCGATGCAAACGTTGCCACTACTGCTGAAACCATATTTATATCTTCAACGTGTTCCTTATTTAAAAATTAAAAATATTTTCCTCGTCTTTTAAAATCCATCGTTTTTTGTTAATTTTTTGGTAAATTTTTAAGTTTTGTTGATACTATGTGACCAATTTTTCCAGGAGTACCTACCTTCCATTTTTATTTTTAAAACTTTTGATTTTTGGATCGATTCAACTAATGGCATTTGCTGTTTTCCGAATATTTTATTATTTTCCCCATGAAACAATAAAATGTTTTGGATAAAAGCAAGATTGTTTGTCATTCTGTTTCACCTAAAACATCCTGAAAATATTTTATCGATTTTATAGCAGTATCTTGAAGTTCCAATACAATGCTTCGATTCGATAATCGATGTAACAATCGTTTCGATAATCGATTCGATTCGATTTGAGTCGAAAATAGATTTGATTCGACACTATAATAGGTTTGGTTAGATAATCGATTCGATTCGATAATCGAATCGATTCCATAATCCATTCAATTCGATTTGATTGGTTTTGATAATTAATTTAATTGGATTTCATATCGATTTGATAATTAATTCTGTTCGATAATCGATTAAATTTATTTTCATAATTAATTCGATTAGATAATCGATTCGATAATTGGTTCCATTCAGTAGTTTATTCGATTCGATTCGATAACAGTTTCAATAATCTATTCGATAATCGATTTGATTCAATATTGGATTATATTCGATTTTATACAGTTAGAATCGATACGATTAAATTCCATTTTATTTCATTTAATTTGATAAAATATATGAAAATAGATTATTTTAAACTTAAATTGTTGCTTTTTTTTATTAGAAAAAGATGTCGCATCCACCAAAAGGTTATTAGCGACGGAACAAAATATAAAAAACCATGTTAAACACCTACAGATTGTACAAAATGTTTATGGATCTGATAATGTATGTGGCTTTATTACATTTGGAAGTACTGGAGCAAACTCATTGGTAGTGACAGAACTCGAGCGTGAAGTTTTATTTGTAGGATTGGTTGAAATGGTTGTTTTAGAAAATTGTCTTGATGTATCAGTTTTATTAGAATTTTCTGCAGTTGTATCTAATGAAAAAAGAGCTGATAGACTGGAGGATATTGCTTCCGAAGTTTGTGAAAACAGTATTGCTACTGAATGAGGTTGATTGAAAGTGTTGTTATGAGTAGGAGCGTTAGTAATTTCTTTGTCCTGGAGATTTGTAGGTGCAGGTGATATGCTTGGATTTGATAATGGATAACTTGATGACTGCTGGGTGTTTGGTACCTTGTGTAGTATACTTTTTGAAGCTGTTTGATTTGATACTTCATTGTTTGACTTAATATGAGTTGATTCCGTTACTGAACTGTTATTGCATTGGGATGATATGTGTCCTGTATTTTTGTAAATAAAGTAGGTAAGTGTACCTTGTGACAAAAATATGCGGTAAGGTGTTTGATCGAAATTTATTAGAATAGAATCTGGAACTGGTGATGTTATAGGGCTTATATAAACTTGCCTCCGAAAGCTCAATATGTGACTATATTTGGGGAGAGTCGAGCTAATTTTTAGAAATGATATTGGGGAAATAAACTTTAAACCGATATTCTGTAAATCTTCAACTAATACTTGATGAGGAATTGACGGGCAGACTCCAGACAAGACTAGTCTTTCTGCTGAAGAGACAAGTGTTTGTGCTGTTACAACTTTGCCGAGTACTTCTATAGAGCCATGTTTTGCCATGAAGTTATCTACTACGGTTTTGTTTGCCAAATACGTGCAGATTCTATTATGAGATAATCTATGATGAAAAAATAATATTTTTTTGGTTGATGATTGTGCCCAAAGGTATGTGACAATCCTGCAGTTTAGCATTATCTTATTTTATTTATAAACACGCATGGCGCTTTGTTTACTACTCCATGTAGTGTATGGTCGCGCGATGTGTCGTTACAGTTGTTGTCGGTTTTATTTTTTCACACCTCTGTGCGATCCACCTTTCCATCCGTAACCCGCGATAAGAAAGCTATGTTTCCAAAAACTGCAAATGAAATTTGTGTTAATGCGCGTACACATTTGGTGAACTCATGTGGCCGAAGCCTTGCGACCAAATGCCTTCGGTAAATGTTACGCCCCAATAAACGCATGTGTTTGCCTTTGCTTAGAGTTCGATCAGTGGGCGGTATATCAAAAGAAAATTGAAGAATAAATTCGTTTGGCTGTGTTTAATGTGTATTGTTTCGAATGAAAGTGTCGAACGTCGTCGCGATTTTATTTTGATTTTATAATTTGCAATCATGAAGTGGACTTCTTGTTTAAAAATTGGTTAAAATCGGGAGCGGGAATCCAGTGCATAAAACTTGTATGTAAGTCAGCAGTAACTAACTATCGTAAACAATAATATTAGCCTTGCTGTTGGCGGCATCGTTTTCTCTAAAACTATGTATATTCTTTCGCGAGTTGTAAACCAATTTCACTTAATAACCATTCAAAATCTGTAGACTACATTTTACAAAAATTTTGATAAAACCCGTATTTCATTTTAGCTTTTAGATCAACAAATAAGTCTATTACTTTATATCGACTTTGTTCAATCACAAATCAATCTCTTAATTTGTAATCTCACATTATTTTTAACTTCTTAATATTTTATAGTTTTACCGTATACAATTGAAACATTGTGAAAACATATCGTATAATATTTAAATAATTAGTTCATTAACCTACACCTAAATAAATTGCCGAATAATGTATAAAATTAAGTTGTAATGTAAGCTGATAGTTGAAAGTTTGTTAGTATGAAAGAAGCAATAACCTTAGTTTTGAGGTATGAATTATTTGTGAGATTATAAATTGGGGATTTGAGCTCATGTGAGCACAGTCTGTAATAGATAGTTACCTAACTAACATCATATAGTGTAATTACTAGTAGCTGTCAATAAAACCAACATTTTTCTCCACAACTTCAATTTCTTTTATACTTATCATCGTCAATCGACAAGAAGCGGACAAAGGGGCATTCTAAAACAATTCGAACCTCATAACTACGTTCGAATTTGTTCATTGGTCCTTCGATAAAACAACATCAATAAAGGGCGTTAATTGGATTGGAGCTTCGAAGGAGACGACCCTTAGCGACCTGAATAGCTGTTTCCCAGGTGCCGTACAAGATCGACGATCGAATTCGAAGTGAAGAGAAAAGAAAAAAATAGTAAAAAGTACCAAAAAAGCACCAAAATTAGGGGTTAAGAGCCTTAGGAGAGCCTTTGATCACCAGAAGAACCTGAATAGCAGTAGTTAAGTCTACTATTCCAGCAGAAAGCTCTTCTGTTTAGTGAAGAAAACATATTAGTCATAGTTTTTGAATATTTAGTATCATTTAGTACTGCGCATTTTTTTATAAATTAAAAAAATTTTTAACGAAACTTAAGATTCAAATGTAATAATACTTTTATTTTGCATAGTTTTTTTACTTAAAATAGTAATAGTTTTCCTACAGCTAATTCAAATCTAATATCTTGATTATATTAATTTTAATTATTTTGATAGTATTGATTCTTATAATTTTAAAATTCTTAAAACATTTTATTTTCATAATATAGTGAAATACTTGACAAATCGTTATTTTTATACACATTTAGGTTCATTTCATTCCAAATATATAGTATTTGTAATATTTGCATTTTTTTCATTTATATATAAATTTCTCTGTAGAGATTGTAGAGATGTAGAGATGTAGAGATTATATGAAGAAGAAGAAAAACTAGATTACGAAATAATAAAGTTTTAAATAATTTTACGAAAATTAAGGAAAGAAAAAGCAAATGGTGCAGTAAATGAATACTACAACAAAAGGGAAGTACCAAGTACCAGAAGGAATTCTGAAAACAGAAAGCCACAAAAAAGACCATAATATAGTGGCTGTCAGTATGATAACATAAGGAATTCTGAAAACACAAGGCAACAAAAATAGACCAAATTCTAGTGGGTGTCAGTATGATAACAGAAGGAATTCTAAAAACAGAAGGCCACAAAAGAAGCAGATCAAAGCAATACTCTTTCAGTGGAAGAAAAAGAGTGTGCAGAATATTATAAAAAAACATAAAAAGGTTACATAATACAAGCCTATTAGCCATATGCAAGACTGCTGAAATTAGAGAAGAAATTTTCAAAGAGACACAGACCTAGAAAAAAAAAGAGGGTGGTGCTTGGCAACTTGCAGTAGATTACAATAACTTACACTGAAATAACTATAAATATCTCGTTATTTCATATAGATGTCGCTGCTAGCGTACCCTGGCTATTATTTTAGTTATAATGGCCAAATACTAGACTGCATTTCATTTCGGTTGAACTTCACACAAGAGCTCCTGACGATGGGTTGAATAAACCCGAAACACGTGTCGGGTTCCGATCGAAATGAAATGCAATCTTTTACTTTCATAACTTACACTAATTTTAAGTGACATATGAAAATAAAGGAAGGTAATCAGATATACTTAAAACTCCAAAAGAGCCAGATAACAAAGGCATCAATATTTTGCATCCAATCTCATCCAACGCCTCGAAGACATATGGTATCACAACCAAATTTAGGTTAAATTTATGAAAAAGCACTTCCTAGATCAGTTTCACTTTATTTCTAAATAATCAAGTAATAGCCACTGCTCGGGTGAGATAATAATTCAAAAACCGATGTGAATTAGCGTTATGATTATTGTTATATTATTATTTTATATGTGTTGAAATATTTTCTATTGGTGGTCTGTTTCTTTTATATAGTGGCCAATATGTTCAACTATAAATTAATCCCCTTAATTTGTAATATCACAGTATTCTTAACCTCTTAATATTTTATAGTTTTACCGTGAATATTTGAAACATTGTGAAAAACATATCGCATAATATTTTAATAATTTGTTCATTTACCCTACAACTAAATAAATTGCCGAATAATATATTTTCTAATTGAACTTCCTAAGTGTTGCAAATTACTGCCTAGATTAAATTGTAATGTAAGCTAATAGTGTTAAAATTTATTACTATGATAGGAGCAATAACCTCTGTGCTGAGGTGTATGAATTATTTGTGAGATTATAAATTGCGGATTTGAGCTCATGTGAGCGCAGTCTATTAGTTATAGTTACGTATCTAACATCATATGGTGTAATTAGTAGTAGCATAAAAAAAGAGATATCTAATTATCCAATAGCTGTCAATAAAACCATTTTTCTCCACAACTACAACTTTTTATTATATTTATCATCGTCGATCGATAAAAAGTGGACAAAGGGGCATTATAAAACAATTCGAACCTCATAACTACGTTCGAATCTGCCCTGACTTTTACTTTTGAACAATGATATTGTCCACCACCGCCTTTTTGGTCATAACTGCCGCCTTTTTCGTCAAATCAATAACTGCCGCGGTCATGAGTCGCTAAAATACCAGCGAAACTGATCGACAAACGATTTCGTTTGCTGTAGTGTGGGGCGAAAGACCAAATTTTGTCGAAAACATCGAATGAATTCGGTCGAAGAGTCACATGCATTCGTTCAGATGTGTACGCGGCTTTAGTGGATAGCATAACGTTATACATTGCTTTGCCTGGATGTTAAAAAAAATCGAATATAAAAAAATAGCAATGACATAGGCAACTAAATTAATATACTTAAAACAAATAAGTGTGAATTTAATTATTTTAAAAATTTATGAAAGTTAAATAAATTATGATACAAGATTTTAGCTGCATATACCTTTAATAGGGTTGCCAATAAAGCATGCCAAGAGGGTAGGTAGTTGTTATAAAACAACTAAACAACTAAAGATTTAGATTAAAAAATATTAATGAGTACTAACAATAGGGGGCAGTTTAAAATGGGTTTAATGGCTAAAATTGCACCTTTACATACAGGCAAAGACCATACAGGAAAAACTTTCTCACATCTATTATTTTGAAGAAATGATTGACAAAGGAAAGTTCATATTTACCAACACAAAGAATTTTATAACTAGATGATGTAGGAGGAAGTTAATATACCGGGTATAAATACAGAAGGTATACAAATAATATTAATTGAAAATCATCATCATCATCATCATCATCATCATCATCATCCAGCCTCAAGAGTCCACTGCTGAACATAGGCCTCTTCCTCATGTTTCCAACCCCGTCTATCTTGCGCCGCTCTTATCCAGTTTTTATTGAGTTTTTTTAAATCGTCAGTCCATCTTGTAGGTGGTCGACCGACGCTTCTCTTGTCTTCCCTTGGCCTCCATTCCAATAACCTCTTTGTCCATCGCCCATCTGTCATTCAGTCTATGTGTCCTGCCCATCTCCATTTTAGTCTGGCTATCTTCTCGATGATGTCAGTCACTCCGGTTCTTCTTCCTGATGTCTTCGTTTGTTATTCTGTCTCGGAGAGTTATTCCTAAAATGGACCGCTCCATTCTTCTCTGCGTGACTCTCAGTTTGGTAGCGGCTGCTTTTGTTAAGGTAAGTGTTTCTGCTCCGTACGTCAAGACTACGAGGACGCACTGATCAAATACCTTTCTCTTTAGGCATGTGGGCAGCTCACTTTTAAAAGTTTCTCTCAGTTTTCCAAATGCTGCCCACCCAAGGCCGACTCTCTCTCTTCATGTCACCTCAGGTATTTTCATATCTATTCTATGAGATTCTATTTCTTTCCCACCAATACTGATGTCCTGTTTGGGCACCAAATTGGTGCACTAATTGAAAATAGAATCGAAAACATCTAAAAAATTTAAATGAAGGATAATAATTAAACAGTATAACCAGTGACATAAAATAGTTTTTTAAGAAAAAATTACAAACATGTGACTTTTATAACCTTGCATAGTACAAGAAGCAGCATAAAAATATACCAACACAAAGACAAAAAGGTATTAAAATGCGTAGTAGGGAAGATAAGGACAAATATTAAAAGCAACGACGCAAAGCAAAAACCAAAATAAAAACGGAAATCTAAATAAAGATAATTAAAAGTATAAGAAGAAAATTGTGGAAGAAAGAAAATAAGAAACAGTTTTGTGCTTTAAGAGCAAAAAGAGGTATTTAATATCCAATAGTTGAAAAAGTACATAAAGACCTATTGAATAAAGAAAAGTTTTATATAAAACAACCGGCTAAAAATATTACAAAGGACATGCAAATGGAAGACTTAAACCAAGATGTAATATAAAAAAAAGTTGAAAATCTAGCAAACAATAAGACCATAGAAAGTAGATCAACGACGAAAAACACAAATTATGAGTATAGTTTGTTAAACGCCAATTTTATAGTTTAATTTTTTATTGCGTCTACATCCAGCCTACAAATTTACAACGTAGACATGCGAGTTTAACTACTCTACGTTTAATATTTTTATTTATCTGTTTTGTTAGTTCAAATAACAGTACCTGAATAGTTACAAGTTTATTAACGTTGCTAATTTGAGTCAGTAGGTAAACTTTCATGCAATAATTCACTAATTAGGTTACGGTGGGGCCTAATATAATAATAATCTGCTAAATTGCCAATAGCCTAGCCGATCAGCAGTTTCAGTACAATTCGTCGACAGATTGTTATTAATTATTAATTACATACACATATGTAAATTTTCTTTCATAAATCAGTTGAAATTTAGTTCATAGAAGAGCTGTTACTTTGTTGGTGGTTCTTTTAAAAAGACATTACCTTAGGTTTCTACCTGATATTTATACTTTCACACAGTTGACATTTTTTTTTTTGTACCCATGAGTAAAATTTTGGTTAAATAAACATAAAAACAATTGAGTTGGAATTTTTTATAAATATTGTTCTAAGAATAGCGAAAATTACTAAGTGGACAGTATAAAAAGAAAAGATAAAGACAACATTGCTGCAACGAAAGACAAATTAGATGGAAAGCTTAAGTATTACATGGCAATATGGACTTTCAAAACGATGACTCATAATAGTTAAAGTATTAATTGTAAATAAATTACAACCCTGGATTCTTTGTCAAAAAATAACAAAAACTAAGGCCTTTTATCCTACCAAAATATATCACTTCTTTGTCTTTGACTTAAATTACTGACACATAGGTAATACTTTTCTACAATATATCAACTAATTCTTAATGTAGAAAATTATTTATTTCCGGGAACTCATTTTTTTCCCTTAAAATTTTTATACTATTTAGGGGTGGGCGGTCCGTACTTACATTTCTTTCCTATCAATGTTTTAGTCTACTGGTCTTCCAACAACTATAAATTTTTAAGCTTGTTTTTTGTTTTTATTCCATACAGTAAACAATATTCCAATACTTGATAAAAACTCGAACTGAATGACAGAACTATTCAAAAACTCAATTACTGCTTGTACTTGAACTGCCAACTTTCTGTTTATATACATTTTTTCTTGTTCCAAACCTTACGAGACATTTCGGGATTTTTTAATGTCATTTAAAACATTCTAGATGCTGAATACATTTTCTTTATCGTCATAAGAAACTATTTACATGAAACTGTCGTAATACTGTTCCTTCTTTTATAGTGTTGCGACTCGAATACTTGGTCCCTCAGGGACTGACTTAAACCATCAGGGTGGATCAGCTACATGGTATGGAGCTAATTCCTCGATATGAACTATCTTAAATTAACTTTAGCCAAAAACTGGATTCGAAATATTATTTATTTTCTGCAGAACGGTGATTTTATAACTAAACTGGTTCACTTCTTTCGACAGTTTTAACCTTAGCATGCATGTTGAGCCCGAGCGGAGCTTTATCACTTTGAAACTTTAACCTTTTACACAAACACGTACATTTTTTTTAATTTCTTTAAAATTTTTAATGTACCTAAGGGATGAAAGGTCTTCTTCGTAGGGAGGCAATCTTCCGAGAATAAGGTCTTGAGGAAGCTTCATTTCTCTTCCGGTGATCAACATCGATAAAGAATAACCAGATGATTAATATTCGGAACTTCTATAGGCTATAATAAATAAATGAATTAAAGCATCCTGATATGTTTGACTATTAGCGACGAACATTAGAAGATATTGATAAACTTAGACAGCCATTTCATCTGATTTCAAATGGAGATGCAAAGTGCGAGTTTCCTTAATACCACGATTTTCATTAATCCTTGCCATAATTCCGATTAAAAACTTCTTGGTTAGGATGTAACTACAAGTCCACGTATTGATACGACGTTTAGTATAGATTCCTCTGCTATTGTAGTCGCTTCTTGATTAGGGAATTTCAGGGGTGCAATTTTGGACTATTTTGAAAAATAATGCATTGTGACCATTAAGTTCTTATTTTCTTCCTCTGTAATCGGAAGTGGACTAATAATATCCACTAGAAGGTTAGCAAAAGACTCTCCATTGTGTTTTACCATGACTTATTGTGCTAGGTCCTTTTCTGTCGTTACATAATACGCATTTCTTACACTAATCTTTTACACTTTTGGCGACAATTAATCCAGTAAAATTTGTCTCGAACTCTGACAAGTGTTGTTTTGATTTCAAAATGTATTTTACAAAGACTACTATACAGTTCTTGCAGTACATTTTAAATGTATTATTTTGGCAGTACCAATTGTTAAACTGTAGTTACTCTACTGGTACTTTTGAACCTTTTATATAATAGATCATTGGAAAGATACAGTAAGAAAGATTCCCATTAATCCCAGTACTCCTTTGAAGTTCCACTATATTTGTTTATCTTCTGCCAAATAGGTATTACCCTGTTTTAAAACCATTCTCTTGTGACTTAATTTCTTCTTATTCTTTTGGATATTTTTAAGGTTTTCCAGCAAAGTCTGATTATTACCTTCTTCCTGTTAAACTGTGGTTGTCTGAAGACTTACTTCTTTGGTTACATTTTCTTTTTCTTCAGTCGATTACAGTACTGACATTCTTATTCCAAACAGAATTGCCTAAAAAGAGTGTCGCCATTTTTAGAAAGATGCTTTTTTTATGTACTACGTCGAAGTTATACTGTTGGAATCTCTCTAGGTATTGGAATAACATGTCCTCAATATGTTTTAAAAAATATGTTTGTTTTAGTTGGTTGTAGTTTTCCATTCAGAAATCTGGTTCGAATTAACTCTAATTGTACCAGTATCAATAATAAAGGTTTATTTTTGTTAGTCAACGTAGACGTTAAGCAATAAATTCTGTTTTTATTTAATGTATAACTGCGAATTTGGAGGTTTTTATTAAATTCCTAATCCATTTCCTGACCTGGACCTTATTCATTTCCTGGCTATTGTTTGAATGTCTGTGGTTAGTTTTGGGAGAGAGACCTGCGTCTAATAAAATTCTAAGTAGTACTATGTAACTCCATTTCTTGGTCCTTCTTTTCTTTCAGAGATCGCCTTCTGAAATTATTTTGCAAATGTCCTGGTCGTCCGCAATTAAAAAATATTCTTTTTTTTAATTTTGGGCGAGATTTGCAAATACTTTTCGCAGCTTCATACTCCTGGGATGATATTATTGCTCCATTTAGAATTTTGGGATGTCATATGTTATTTAGTATTGTTTGTGTGATCGAAGAGCTTGTCGCATGTCTACATATTGTAGTCAATTAATGGACGCCTGTATACCAATTTGTTTAAGAAAATTTTTAGGTGCCTGATTCGGCTATGAAAGATGATGAGGTTGTTTGTTCAGTTTTGACATCAGTTACTGAAACCATTTTAGACACACAAGTTTGTGTTTCAATATTTTCTTTCGAATTCAGCTATTTTGTATTTTAAATTAGATTAAAATCGTTCTGATGTTGCACCATTTTATTTTTTAAATCGGCTTTTAAAGCGCTTGTTTTTATACTATTTTATTACAATAAGTATATAATAAGTTGATTTTAACGTTTCGATTTCCACTTCGGAAATAGTTCTTAAAATATCAAACATGGAGCTACAGCATCAAAGCATTGACCTTCTCCAAAATATGCTACCAACCTTTCCAATCCCGCTCTATCTTCTCCAGTTTTCTTAGTATAGCATATTTTGCACTGCCACTCCATCCTTCCACTTTCGTGCCCTTTCTTTTGTTCTTGCACTCTGCATTTGACTCTATAGGGATTTCTTCGATAATCTTTTCATCTCAATTATAACTATATGACCAGACCATCAAAGTTTATAAAATTTAATGAATTCTGATATCATTGTCTGTTTGAATAGTTGGTAGAGTTCATATCTCTACCTGGAAATAACGGATTACTCCGTTTTCGTAAACAGGTCCAAATATCTTTTTGAGGTCCCTTATTCAAATACATTCAGCCTTTAATAATAATTTTATAGACCCTGATTTTCAATCTCCAATATGTATGGTTATTTTATAGATCCTTGCTTTTGCGTATTTTTTTAGGTAATTGTCCTTGCAGACTGTAGCATTACGACATCACAGCATATTATTTGTTCCTAAAATATGCTCTCAAACGTCTTCAATACCTCCCTAACTAGTTACCTGTTTTCGCAGATATTTAAACCACATTTCCTACCTTATTATTTTCCCGAGATTATCGTATTGCTTGTTGCATTGAAAATATGCGTTTATATTTGGAAATCATCGTTAGTATTAAAGTACTGCTTGTGATATTTGGTCCATTCTTACATTAAATACCAATAGACTTAACGACCTACCTGCTTGTCTCCGCTTTGTACTGGTATAGGCTATGTTTAACATCTTTAAAGAAAAGAAGGAAAATCTGCATACAGACGCCTGTGCCTCGCCCAGGTAGTAATTAGTGTTTAAGACCCTAACGAAGTTATGCCATTACTAGATGCCTGAGAGAGTTAGACTTTTGACACTTCGTCCCGTCACCCCTCCGAGACGCTCGGCGTCCAACTAAAAACCTCTTTTCTGTCACTCCAGATATCAGGATAGAAGGGCTGGTTAAGGCAAAATATCTCTTTTGACTGCCTGCTATCACCTGATTCCCATTCTTTCTTCCACACATTTATCGGACA
The DNA here is from genome assembly GCA_918026665.1 of Diabrotica balteata. Classification (NCBI taxonomy): domain Eukaryota; kingdom Metazoa; phylum Arthropoda; class Insecta; order Coleoptera; family Chrysomelidae; genus Diabrotica; species Diabrotica balteata. The sequence continues at coordinate 98,677,520 of OU898276.1, read as the reverse complement.
AACCACACTTACACGAACCTCCAAAGACTTTCATCCCCCTGCCTTACCGAGGCTGTGATCTCTCTCGCGACGTATGTATCTTATTCTCTCCTATTTTAGCCTGCGCCAGTCGAAGTGCTGCCCGCTTCTTTAAAGAAAGCAGCTTTTAAAGAGAGCTGCTTCTTGATAAATTTGTGGATCCGTGTCACCCAGCACTCATCCCTCATCATGTTGTTCACCATTTCTTTCACGAAACCAAACATTCTGCCGTTACACTATCTTTTAAACTTCTCTCTTTTATCCGCCCAACGCTCACACTCCAATATCGTATATTTCACACTATCCGAGAGACCATAGTAAAGGTACTGATCGGGTCGTGCCTTCCTAAACCTATAAAGGTAGCTGCGGAAGCAGCCATGGCCTGTGATCATTTGCGTCAGATAATAAAAAAGCTGCCTATACCCACAGTCCACCCAGCTTCTAAAATTCAGAATTAGTAACTTCGTCCAATTCGCCAAATCACATGTTGCTTCCCAATCTTGCTGCCACTGACCGATTAAAACTTATCGGACTCTCGGCCAGTCTGAGATCAGGCATCTCTCGCTCTCCAATGTTCCGCCCCCTACGACTATGAATCTTGGCCCTTTCACCTGCCAGCACATGTAAAGGAACACAGCCGGTGATCACTCACAGAGCGGCAGTTGACACAGTCATGTAGTCATACTAGTTCTGTCGACGAGTAAAATGAGCCTCTTTGTAAGTTGGTTTTTCTATTGACTCACACAAAAATGGAGCCGCGTAGAGAACGACAGACTGCACAACACCGTTAAGCGCCCTTCTCCTTTCGGATTTGCGTCCACAGATATTGGGCATTATCCTCCCTAGCGCAGCCATTCTCTGAATAGCTCTGCAGGTCACCCGCCTTAAATGTTCCCTCCAACTCCAATCCTGGTAGAGAAATTCTTTCAGATACTGGTATAGGCTAGTTAGTTTCCATAGAGGTAAGGTGCTTTAGATATTTTTTTCATATAATAGATGTAAGACATTATCGATTTAGATGCGATGAAAAGCCTGTGTTAAGTTGACAAAAGATAAATATGTCGCTTTATTATATTTAATGGTCTTTTTGTGATATATTTCAAATCTATATCTCTGATTTTTGTTATAGAGTTTTATTTATTAATTCTGTATGTTAAAACTTTTGCAGGAAATTTGATTGCTCCGTTGTATAGATTTATAGTTGATGGGATCTTGTATGTCCCCTTTTTGAACAATACCAAAGTACCAATACTAAATAATTACAATTATGTGACTTCTAACTTTTATATTATAGTGCACATTTAACTGTATCTGTTATGTAAAATAATATTTTAACCATTATCGATTACAAAAATGTAATTCATAATAGCAGGCATGATAATGTAAACACTCCACACGTTTTCATCTACATAAAATAAATTATTTGCATACGTGTTATAACATTCAACATTCCCCAAAGACCAGCTCTTTTATTTGTCCATACATATGCATGCAGCCAGTAGAGGAGAAACACATACAAACTTTTTTAATAAAATAGTAGAGATAACGTACCGACTTACTATTTTTATTCGACTTTTTAAGCGAAGCCGACACGCCACTGCAGTGCGCAACACGATACTTTCTCGTTTTCGAAGTTATTATATAAAATATTCAAAAAGATAAACTGTCATGCAAGCTGGTTGTACGCTTATTACTTGCCAAGCTTTTTTTTAATTTCTTTATGTCCATACATCATAAAATTCAGATGATTTTAATAGGTAATGATTAAGAAGAAATAAAAAACGAACAAGGAAGAACAAGAGAATAAAAACTACAATAGACGCATTTCAAAGTTTCTCTTAAAAATTTAAATAAATATCTAAACGATTATTTCTTCAGTTCTAAACGTATAAATAGTGAATAATATTAAAACTAAAATCCCATTCGATAAATAAAAAATAGTGAACTTATTGAAGAAAATATGTAAGTAATTTTAATTAGTTCTTCAAAAGTTCATATTATTTATACTACTTGATGTCATTAAACAACGAAAATCGATGATGTTAATATTCCAGGGGCATTGAGAGGCCCCAAACGCTATTGACATCATATAAAACTTCTTCATATTTTGCAGCGTTCTATTCAACTCCAATTCCATCCAGACAAGCTGTTTTATGAATGCTTGAAAACTAAACTAGGAAACTACGCACTGGAAAAATTATAGAACCAAAATTTATTATTTTTTGAGCACGAATTTTAAATCACCGAATCTGTATTTACCTGGTTAGTGAAGAATTAGTAGACACTATGATGAATGCTGACAACGGAAGAATAACTATCAATCAATAAATAATTTATGCTCGACGCTTAGTTACACCAAATAAAAGATTATTGATCTCTAATGTTTGCCCTAGTATTCCTCACACTTTCATAGAATCTAAAATTAAAAAGTTAGGCCTTAATTCATTAACTTTAAATTAATTTTTTACAAATAGCTACAACAAACCCAGAATATAGACATATACTGAGCTTTCGAAGACACACATTTATCTCTCCTTTGAAAGCTACATTAATTTCTCCCTCAATTATCATAAACCACGAGCAAACATCTTATCGTATTTTCTTAACTCTAGAAAAACAGATGTGTTAATATTGTAAACAATCTGACCATTTTGTAGCAAATTGTCCATCCTGTACAAATCCAAATCAAAACTTAACAACAACAGTGCCAACTACTACCATGAATACAGTAGTTAATACACTCTTCCACATGACATTCTCGACTATAGCTTCTTCGTGAACTATACCAATATTAACTGCATCCCAAATATCACCCTCAACATCATTCCCAAATTCTCAAACTACATGCACATAATATACATATGTAACAACTACACAGTTATCAAGAACCTAATGTTTCTCAACCTCATATATTAATCGCAAACTATTCCTCAATACTTGCATGCTCTAGCATATACAGTATAACACAGTATGTTAAGCCCTGTAATGGTCATCGTTCGTTTTCCATTTGCAGTATAGGCCGTACCATAAAATTTGTTTTAATTCTATTGCGTTTACCGTATTGTAAATCTTTCCTATGTTTTTTCTTTTTTGTTTTATTATTTGGGATACGATCAAGTCTGGATATCCGACAAGCTCTTTTAACACAGTCCATTTTAAATACTCTAGGTTTTTCTTCTCTTTCAACATCATTTGCCAACATCCAGATCTGTACGTCAAAATTGATTTTACGACCGACTTATAGATTGCCATTTTTGCTTGTAGAGTGATTTTAAGAGACCAAAGTAGTGAGTTAAGTTTTTTATAGGGTAGCAGCACCATTTTTGGCCACTTCACCGTTAGTGGCCACCTAAACCAATAATCTAATATAATAAGGTCCGAGTTTACCGCCTTTACGGAAATCGGAAGAATTTCGACTATATTCGTTCTAACACGATGGCTCTACAATTTGCGACTTATTCTGATTTACAGGTTAGTTTCTACTTATTCTTGAAGTAGGTGACACTGTGTATTAGACCTTCTGTTAACGATATACGTAAGAAAACAGGTAAGTTTATTTAAGCTGTATTTAAGCCAAATATTAAAATTTTGTGATCAACGTATGATTTTAAGTTTTGGGTATGATTTCTTTACGATTTCATCTGTTTTTAAACTCCTTATTTTATCTCGATACATTATTAAATTGGGTGGCCACAAATGGAACACTTATTTTTGTATTCACACCATTAATGGCCATTTGCTGGCTACTATTAGAACACTTCTGACCTATTTGTGGCCACAGCAACTGTTTAATAGTGCTACTAATGGAACAGTTAAATCCAATTTTGGTCATATGACATAATTTACTGACTACTTTAAAAACACGCGTGTTCCCATAGTAGCCAGTTATACTCTACAGGGTGTTTTACTCGCAACGGACCGTTCGTTAACAAAATGATTTAAAAATATTTTGTAATAATCAAGGTATCCCAAAATGGGGTTGTAAAACAAAAATATAATTTTTTATGGAGAACCCTGGAGTATGCATTTACTATACATTGACATTTATTTAAAACAAATAAGAAACCATACCGTTACCGGTAAAACATCATGTACATAAAAATATAACTAATAATTTATTTATAAATGTTTGTTATTATTACAGATAATGGCACGGAGTAAAAAGAAAATTGAAATCAAGAAAAAAAATAATAATGTACGACAACGACCAAAACGAACATTTTTTCAATACGAACCTCAGCAAGTAAAGAATGCATTGGAAGCTATTCGAGGTGGAATGAAAGTAAGTACAGCATGTAATTTGTATGAAGTACCCCGTTCCACAATACGCAATAAGTTAAGTGGAAGAACTCCAGAAACATCAGGCAAAGTCGGAAGAAGTCCAGTTTTAGGGAAGATCATAGAAGATCGGCTGGTACACTGGATCAAAACTACAGCTAAAATGGGTTTTCCTATTTGTCGAGAAGGCCTTTATTTTTCAATAAAAAATTGGTAGAAGACAGTCAACTAAAAACCCCTTTTAAAGCAAATACTCCTGGGAGGAAGTGGTTTCATCTATTTATGCGTAGATTTCCAGAACTCTCATTAAAGCAGTCTGAATACATAAATACAGCCAGATCATTAATTACTGAAGAAAAAATTCGAAACTGGTTCAAAGAAACTTTGGATTTACTTGGAGATGATAAGCATGTTTTGGATGATCCGGCAAGAATCTGGAATATGGATGAGACGTCTTTCTATTTATGTCCAAAAGGCGGTTTAATTTTAGCGGAGAAAGGTCTTCCAGTTTACAATACTTCATCCTCCTCGGACAAAGAAAATATAACCACTTTAATAACAGCAAATGCTTTAGGAAAATGGCACCACCCCTTACACTTTTTAAATATGATCGGCTTCCTGAGAAGATCTGCAAAAATATTCCAAGAGACTGGGGAGTTGGAAAATCACCCAAAGGATGGATGACATCAAAGTGTTTTTACGAATACTTTTCAAATGTGTTTATTCCTTTTATTCACGAAAGTAATATTGCGTTGCCGATTATAGTTTTTTTGGACGGACATTCCTCGCATTTAAGTTTGCCTTTAAGTCGATTGTGCATTGAGAATAAAATTATAGTTGTGTGTTTACATCCAAATACGACACACATCCTTCAGCCGTTGGATGTCAGTTTCTTTTTTCCGTTAAAAAGTAAGTGGAAAACTGAAGTAAAAATGTACAGATTTCACAACGGCAGAGATGTCAAAAAACATGACATTCCACAACTCCTTCAAAAAATTATGGATGAAACTGATTTTACTAAATCTCTACAAAATGGGTTTAAAACATGTGGACTTTTTCCGTTTTCTGCTAATAACGTAGATTATTCTAAAATCACATTAAATAAAGAACCCATAGTAGTCTCTAGCAAAACGAAAACTTGTCTGACACATTTAAAATATTTGGAGTCTAAAATTCATCCCGACGTTTTAAAACAATTCAAACAGTCCAAATACGATGCTTTTGATGAATCATTGTACAATATATGGGTACAGTTTAAAAACGAAGAAGATTTATTACATGACCCTATTGAGAGTGTCAGCAAATTGTCGGCTGAGGAAATTCCTAACCATTATATGGTAGACAATTCCATTGTAATTGAAGTAGAAGATAATAATGTACTAACATCAACTCCAACAGTCTCTAATATTGTAGAATTTGACTTTCCAGAGTATAATAATCCTTCCTTTAAAGAGAGCAGTTTCATAGACAGTGCTACAGAAATGTTAATAGATAAAGAGTTAGCAAAAAATTCTGATGTGGTTATGGACAATGAATCGATGGATCTATTGGCAAATAGCAGTGTTATTAATAAATTGACGGACTCGCCTAAACTTCAAATGTTAACTTAACACATCGCTACCAAGCGCTCATATATGAGCCACACGGATTTCTCGCACAGACCAGCGTCACGCATTTGAGCCGGAGATCCCACCGCTCGAAATGTCGAATAAAATAGTTGCGTTCGCAGATAGCGTATTTCGTTTTGGACGTGGTCTATAGAAAAGTTAGGCGCATATATGAGTCAGATGGTCTGTGTGCAGCTCCTACCGTTTAGTAGAAATTCAGCGAGCACGTGTGCAACATTGTCTTTGAATTGTGCTGTGTTTTTTTGTTGTTTTTAGTCCATGTAAGTATGTTTGTTTTACCTAGTATTATGTATGGTATTTTATATGATATTCTACTACAATACAACGATTATTACTACAAATAAAACAAAACGCTGTCGGTCTAAACTTGAAAAGTATAGTTATGTTACGAAATATTTCTTATTTCAGGTGCATGGTCTATTTCAATGAAAGAAAATCATAAAAAGCTTTGTTTACTAAAATAAAATACTACACCAGCTTATTATTTTATTGCCAATTCTAAATAGTAGTAATAAGCCTAAAAAAAGTCGCCATATATATGGACCGCATAGTCTCTAAATAAAGATTTTGTACATATTGTGTTGCGATTACTAGATTTCGTAGGTAAGAAACTTCGTATTGTTATTTCATATTTACACGTAACATATTATTTGTCAAATATGGGAAAGAGTTTGAAAATCTTACAATCGCCATGCGGTGTTATGACGATTGTGAGATTCTCAAACTCTTTCTGATATACTAGAACCTGATGAAATTCCTGAAATGTTTTTAGATTCCGGCAGTAGCTACAAGCCTTCATCAGAATCGGGTTCTAGTGTAGAACAAAATCCAGTTAGTGACTCGGAACATACCAGTGATGAAGCAGTTAGTGACCTTGATGAAAATGTTCCCGAAATGGACAGTGCACCAGTAAATAATCAAGATGACAGCGACTGGCTCGAAATCGACGATGAACCGGAGCTGTTTGATTCCCATTGATGAAGAATGTACTCCCAAAAAAATATTTGAAATACTCTTTGATGACGACTTGTTTCAAGAAATTTGCGAGTGGATTAATTTACGTGCACCGTCAGTTATTGGCAATGTAATACCGAAGCATTCTACAATGAATAAATGGAAACTAACTACTCCCCGTGAATTCCGCCGTTTTCTCGCATTATGCATGCTAATGGGAAACATAAAAATGCCAAACATTAAGTGCTACTGGAGTACGAATCCGCTATATTCCCACCCAATATTTGGAAATATCATGTCGAGGAATAGATTCGAACAGATTCTACGGTGTTTGTGTTTTACCAAGAAAGATGATGCAAAAACTTCCCATTTGCACAAAATTGAAAAAGTTGCAGACCATGTTTTTGAAAACATGCGTAAAGTTTTATATCCTGTAAGAGATCTCTCCTTAGACGAAGCCTTGCTGCTTTGGCGTGGACGATTAACATTTCGCCAATATATTCCCAATAAGAGTGCGAAATACGGAATAAAGCTGTATGAACTTTGAACCCCAGAGGGCTTTGTTTTGGAGTGTCTAGTGTATACCGGAAAGGACACAGTGAACAATGAGATTGGCCATGCACAAGCTGTAGTTACAAAACTTGCGGAGCGATATATTGGAAAAGGTCACACATTGTACTTAGATAATTATTACAATAGTGTAAAACTTGCAGAATTCCTTTATAAAAACAAGACTCATGTGGTAGGAACATTGAAAAAAAACCGGAAAGGAAACCCAAAAGTGGTAATTGACTACAAATTACGCAAAGGAGAGAGCACTTTCAGAAAAAAGAATAATTTGATGGTTTTGAAGTGGAAGGACAAGCGCGATGTGCTTATGATATCAACATTGCATGGACCTGTATCTCAAAAAACAACTAATAAACGAGGAGTAGAACAAGAAAAACCCAGTGTAGTAGTCGACTATAACAAACGTATGTCCGGTGTTGATAGAAGCGACCAAATGCTCTCATATTATACGACACCCAGAAAAACTATTAGATGGTACCTAAAATTATTTTTCATTTTGTCGATGTATGCTTATGGAATGGTACCTATTTGCATAATGTTGCTAAGGAAAAAAAATACGTACTTAGAATTCAGGGAGCAGCTGATACTTGACTATCTTCAAATTCCACTTTCATCAAGGAAAAGTCAGGTAAAACCTTCATCTCATTATCCCAAAAAAGCAGAAAAACGAAGAAGGTGTCGGATTTGTTCCTCAAAAAAGAAAAGGACCCTGACATTCTTTGTTTGCGAGAAATGTAAAGACAAATCTGGACAATTGATTGGGTTGTGCGTAGATCCATGTTTTCAAGAGTATCACGAAGGCAACCAGTAAATGCTTTTTTTTACCACACACATCAGATTTGGTTTTTTTTAGTTTCCTGTTTTTTTTTGTCTTTTTTTAACAGAATACCTTATTTTATTTCTGTTGTGACATAAATATAATTAAATTTATTTAAAGTTGTAAGTTTTTTTATGTCTAATATATGAGACATATGGTCTATAATATTACCAGTTATGCTATAGACCAGCGTCTCATATATGAGCCGCATCAAAAAATCCCACAGGAATTTCATATTTTTATCTCAGATTAGGTAAGTTACAATCAGAAATGGTTTTTCTTAGTGAATTTGTCATAATCTATGTTTGGTCCAGCAGGACGAAACCTAAATACACCCCTGGTAGCGAACGTGTTAATGACTTCATCTGTTGTACTACCATTGTATATATGTACTCCGAAAAGAAGGCCTGTAGGTCTATTAAGTAACATTCTAATTTATCCCAGTGACGAAAACATTTCCAAGAAAACCAGAAAGCGTAAAATCTTACCTTCTGTGCAAACATGTAATACATGGTTGGAACTTGCGGTGGCTAAAGAAAAAGAAAAGAACTTGAAATGGAAAAAAAAAAGAAAAAAAGAAGCAAGACAAAGAGGCGAAAAGAGAATGTAAAGAAGAGAATCTAAAAAAACTTCTAGGAAAAATGGAATTAAGATAAAATCTAAAGAGACTAAAAAAAACCGAACTAATAAACAAAACAGTTTCCGTGAGTAATGTAAAGGCCCCTGACGATGTAAAACAAGTAATTGGAAACGGGTTAGAAAAGACCAATCTCACACAAGAATTAGGGGAGGAACCTGTCTGTGAGGAGGCCAAAAATATACAGAATGTAGTTGAAGAGGACCCTCTTGACATATGTACTGCGGAAAAGTATCTACATACGTAATTGTACAGTACGAAAGTAAGTTTTTCCCAGGAATAATTACTGACGAAAAAAATGGCAAGGTTTTAATCAGCACAATGGAAAACTATGGGAATGATTGGAAGTGGCCACAAAAAAAGGATGAAATTTGGTATGAAAAGGATGAGGTAATGAAAGAAATTCAACCACCTTAAAAAAAATTCAAGGGGTTACTTTTTTGTTGAAGAGATCAATAAGAATTATAAATTTTAGTAATTCGTGTTGATTAAAACTGTTGTAATAACAATTTCTTTTATTAAAACTACTATCCTTTTCATGTAATTTTATTAATATTTCTAGTAATTAAATATAATTTTTCTACCTTTAGTAAAAAAATGTGTTAGGTAACTAAAACTACTAGAAACTATCATCCTTATATCTATGTAGAATTAAACAAAATGGCCACAAATGGTTTCTGAATGAACCACATTAGGAGCAAAGTGGTCACAAATGGTACAAAGTTAGTTTTTATATGCTTTCTGAATTAAAAATACCTAACAAAATGTCCTTATAATTTAACTTCAAACCTAAGTGGCTATTAAATCAAACAAAGTTAACGTCATACGTTTGCTCAATTACAAGTCCGCAGCTCTAATTTTTGATTTTTAATGATTTATTAAGGCCAAGAATTTCATTAAGATGGCCAAAAAATGGTGCTGCTACCGTACCACATTTGGACCTAGTTTGTATTTTATGCTGAATGTCTCGTTTCGATGTTCTTTCCTTCGCGGTTAATGTACCTAGCTATTTAAATTCTTTGCATGTTTTTATATCTCTAATCGAGAAATGTGGGTCTATTTTTTTTACCTTTATTCTAAGATATTCCGTTTTGTTAATGTTGATGATGAGTCCTAAATTTTTGTATTCTTTGATTTATAATCAAATAATCCATGTCTCTTCCTTTTCTTTTGCCATAATTACTTATCTGATGATATCTGATTCTAATGGTAAATATCGGGTACCTACAAATTTAAAACATTTTATTTTTTTCAAGTTTTATTTTAATCACTTACTAGAAAGTCATAATCTAAGAATAAATTACTCTGTAATATAAATTACTCTATTTGTTATTTATTTTAACTGTCTAATCTGTATAGTACTAATGAGCATACTATAGGCCAAACCAGGTGAAAGCATTTAAATAAACAATTTTAATTTAACTCTACTGCTACGATATCATTAAAACTGGTATATAACTTCTGATATTACGTTTTCATTGAAGTTTTTTTTTCATAATATCCGGCAGTTTTAATTAGATTCTTTAAGCAAGCCAAGTTTCATTTTGTAAAAATTTAATTTGAAAAAACTTTGGTCCGAGTTTTTTTCTAATTATGAGTTCTTAAGGTAATTAGATAGGGTGACTTTTAAGATGAGATTAATTAAATCTTAAAATATATATACAAGTTAACGTGAGTGAAAAGTCGTTGTAACTGTTTTTTCTTATTTCGTTCGAAACTGGCAAGGTTGTGGACTTTTCTCAATAATAAGGAAAAGTTTGTAATATAGAATTTAGTAATGTTCTACAAACATACGAAGAGAAAAATTTGGTGGCTGGTTCAATATGTGTGTTACATTTTTATTTTGTGAACAAAAGAAACAACGACAATACACCATGGTTTAGAAAAGAAATCAAAGAGAAATGTAAAGAAAAACGAGACGCCTACACGAAGTACAAAATATTAAATACCCCAGAAAACCCGAGACAACTATAGAAGGATAGGAAATGAAACAAAGCAGTTGGTAAGGAAAACAAGAAACGGACACTGAGAACAGTTGACAAAAAGGATGGAAAGCGACTTCTACGGTACACAAAAACAAATATGGAAATTCATAAAAAACCAACGGGAATAAATGGCAGAATTGAAGGAATACAATAACATACCAGCAAACGAATGGGAAAGATACCTGACGGAAATTTTTAAAGCAAAAGAAAATAATAATCAACACAATAACGTACCTGAATTAAGACACGAAGTAGAAATCAGTTTTCATTAAGCAGAAATAGTCATAAATTCACTCAAAACTAGTAAGTCACCAGGATCAGACGAAATAATCAACGACCTTCTAAAACACTGAAAACAAAGTATAACCCTTGAGATGACAAAACTTATACTAAAACTACTATTGCACTGCAAGATACCAGACGCATGGAGAAACAGCATAATGATACAGATGTACAAAAAAGAAGATAAAGAAGACACCAACAATTGTAGAGGTATAAATCTACTGAACACCGCACTTAAGCTTACCACAAAAGTCCTAACCAACAAAATCAATTAACTAACAACTTTAGCAGATCACAACAAGGATTCAGATTCGGAAGATCCTGCGTAGATGCCGTATTTGTAGTAAGTCGAATCATAGAAAAGACCATCGAGTACAATAAATCAGCATATCTATGTTTTATAGACCGTACAAAGGCTTTTGATCGCATCCAAGTCGAAGATGTCTTACACCTACTATATAAAAGAAACATAACAATTAATATTATTTTTTTTTATTAAATAAAAGGCAAATATCGAGTACAGTTTAATTAATTTAATCTTGCCCAAGTACTTTCGAGCCCTCGAAGTTGATGGTTGATAAAAGTTTTTATGTGATTAACGTTCTTAGACTTACTACGTCAATTGCGGGCTATCCGACAAGAATAAAATGTCATAAACATAAAATGGTACATCACACTACACTACACAGGGACAAACAAACACTTTAAAATTTTTGAAAAATAGGAGAAGCTAGATTGTGTACAGAAGCCGGAGATAGAATGGCTCACGGTCTAACGGAAATGTTGAAATGAGGAAGTTTGAAAACAAAGTTTTCAGTGTTTTATTGTTACGTTAAATAGTAAGATTGTATTTTTTCACTAATATGTTTAGTTCTGGATTCCTGAGTATAGAATATTGTATAGTTATTCCTTTACTTAATACAAAAAAGCTTTATAAAACAATTTTTAAATTATTTATAACTATTCTCCCCAGTATTATCATATCTCAAACACTCTATTTTCATGTTGAATTTTGATTTATTTAAGGCTACAAACTTCCTAAAGCATGTTTTCACTTCATTCTTTTCATTAATGAGGTATTACACTTTAAAACTACTGGAATAATCAATGAATTAAACATAATAATTCTTACCATTATGAGTAGGAGGACTAATTGTTTCACACACATTTGTGGACACATAATGAAGTAAGCGTCGAGCATGTATAGGACTAGGGATGCTCCTTAAAAATAAAATACGTATCTGCTTACTTTTCAAGCATATTTCACATATTCTGCTCACAGAAAATCTACAAGTGTCTTATTCGCTTATTCCACAACTCAAATATATCACCAACAATGATAACTACATCTGAATACAATTGCAATTCTATAGATGACTTGTTTTTTTCTAGATAACACAAAGGCTTGTTTTTGTAAAGCATTGTCTTTAATTTGCCTTAGTTTTTCGGAACACTGCGACCATTTGTTTTGCCACGCACAACTAACTACGTTTTTTAAACACAATTTAAGATCACTTGGCATTACATTATTATATTGCAATTGACCATCACTTTCGCTGCTTTGTGATCTAGACGGTCCACAACTTCGTTACCGTGTATTCCAATATGAGATGGAATCCAGATTAATACCACTTGTTTGTTTTCCTTTGCAGCATTTTGAAGTTCTTTGTAAATATCTTTATGAATAGGGTTGCTCGAATATATGTTTTGGATGGCACAAAGGGCATTCATTGAGTCAGTTTTGATTGTGTAGTTTCTCTGGTTCGTTTTGTTAATGAATTTAAGAGATTCAAGGATTGCGTATAATTCTGCATTAGAGAAAGTCCAGTTGTTATGCAACCTAAATTTAGCATTAAGAGTATTACCGAAAATGGCTGCGCCGACTCCGTCAGTTGTTTTTGATGCATCTGTGTAAATCTGTCGATAGTCGCTAAATCTATCCATAATATCTTTGAAGTGGTTGATTAATAAGGCTGCTGGGGATTCATGTTTATTAAATTTTGATAGATCAGTCAGTGATTACTGGTGGTTTATTTACAGTCCATGAGGAGGAGGGTTCTCGGAAGGGTAATATATTGTCAGGAATATTATGCTTTATTTATGAAGTAATAGATTAATTCGTTCATAGAAAGACGGATTACATTGAGGATGAGATGAGAAGTAGTGGCTAAAATGATTGCCATTAACGTTGTGGTAGACTGGGTTATCTAGAGAGGATAGAACTTTTCAAGCAAACGACAAATTAAAAAAATTTTCTCCTAAATTCTAAAGGGGTTTGCCCTGACTCACTGCATATACTTACTATGGGGCTTGTGCGAAAGGCACCCAAAGCGACTCGCAGTCCCGTAATTTGAATTACATCTAGTTCTTTAAGAACATATTTCTTGGTTGAGTTATATACCACTGAGCCGTTGTCAATTTTTGATCGAACTAAGGATGAATAGATTCGTAGAAGAGTTGCCGTATCATTGCCAGGTGATGTTTGACGGTATCTTTAAAATATTAATGCTTTGCTGGCAAGTACCTTTTAGATTTTTAATGTGACTTTTCCAATTCAATGTTTTGTCAAATGTAAGACCGAGGAATTTTATTTCTTTTACAAAGATCAGATTCTTACCATTCAATATTAGAATTGGATTTTCCTCTTTTCACTTTTTTGAGAAGTGAGAAAAGATATCGTTTGACACTAGATAATAACATTTGGTTAATTCTTGTATTTACAAAAAATAAAATTGTTATTTTATTATTCGGTTTTTCTTAAAAAAATTAGTTTTGCTATTCTTCTAAGTATCTTTTAATTTTTGTGCCCTTTTTGTGCATATTTCATGCGTTTTTCAAGTAAAACTTTATTATTTTTTAAGCGGTAAATTTAACTTTTTCATGTTTTTTAATCTGGCTTCTAGTCTTAACATATTTGAAAGATATTAATTTCATATCATTATCCACATAAGGCAAGAAACTCTTCAATCGTCTCGTATTACCAAATTAATTATTTTAAATAAACAAACCAAAGTTACTGATATCTCGAACCAAAATTATTTGGAGGACCTTTAATTTTCTTCGATTGCTGTTTATACTCTTCTTATAAAATTAAGTCAATTATTGAAATTACACGAAATATTATATCAAAAGTTCCACCCTGAAATTTGATAACATAACTTTTTAATGAAAGGTTGTGGAATCGAAAGAAATATTTGATCTTCAGCGAAGTTTCTTAAATAAATGTAAATTCTGTAAGGCCAATATTGAAATGAACCTTATTTTCAGCAAACTTTGTTATTTTAGATATTGAGTATCGATATCATAAAATTTGCAAATTTAGAGTATTTTGCAAATTTATTTATTTATTTAAAAGAGTATTTATCGATATCATAGTAAATAGTAAAAACAATAGTATCGATAGTAAAACAATATTTACTTTATCGATATCATAACAAAAACTAATATCAAAGTAATTACTAGACAACAAAAAATACCCGTCAGGAAAACTTACTTCCTTAAAATGCAATGCCTTTACTATATTGAAAAGTTGATAATTTTTTAGAACGGGAATATTTAACATCGACTCTACGGCTCTCTTCAAATTTATAAACAAAATTCTTTAAGACTAAAAATTGAAACGATTAGCTCTAATACTAATATTGCTAGAAATGGATCCAGAGCATCTCAAGTTTGAAATGGTTTTGAATAAGTATTCTGACAAACGGAATCTATATTTACGCAGGTTAATAATAACACTATTGTTATACTTAATGGGACAAGAAATAAATTTTATTGTTTTACAAGTACAAGTGTAAAGAGACCGGTGACAAGTAACAAGTAAGTGGTCAGTCATCAACAAAAAGAGAACGTGTAGCCAACATATACAAAAATTATAGTACTGTATTGTACAACAATATTCTCTTTCAATTCCACCAAAGTTTAAATTATCTAGTTGCAAACTGCAAATAAAATTACAATACACTATTAAACTGCAAAATTCAATATTGGTTTTAGAAACATTTAAACAATTTTTTAATAATTCCTTCTTTTTTATGCTGTCTTCACTAATAAAGGTTGGCTATAACCATTGCCAATTCGTCTCTATATTTTGCTTTTCTGAAGAGCGTCTGTGTGTTTAACCCGGTCTAGTTGCGAATGGTTTTCAACCAGGATATTTGTCGTCTACCAGAACCCCTTTTTACTCCAATTTTACCTTTCATAATCAACTGCAATAACTTGTACTTAACATTTCTAAGTAAGGTGCATCTAAGCATTCTAAGTAGATGTGGATATTCGTTATCTAATACTGGCTGCTGATAGCCTTTGGCCACTGATCAATAAAAACCCATCGTGATTCAATGATAACACCATCATCCTTAGGTTCTATCAAAAACTAGGTACCGTTGCTTTCTTCCATCTATTTCCCATTGAGACAGCTGCAGTGTAGTTTTTGGGTAATTCAGAAGGTATACAGTCAAAGCCAGAAAATAAAGCCATCATCATACTCACTTCATGGTCATCAGATAAGAAGGCATACGTCTATATCTTGAACTTTTACGTGTCTCCTCTTTTTGATTAGTTTCAGATTGTATACTTTAGGTTTAATTTTAACGGGCTCAGTAATAGTTTACTCATCCACACCTGTATGTCTTATCACATAAACTGGAGATTCCCTTTCACAAGTTTAACCAAATCTAACTGAACAAGATGTAAACACTGCTAGTTTTAGATGGCTCCATGGTATCCATTATCACAATAGCCAATAACTGTCACAATATCCAAAACTTCCTAGATTGATCTTCTTTAGGAATATGTGCATAATCCTTACATCCAAATAATATTAATTTTGCTTATATCAGGTTTGTAAACTATACAAAACTTCAGCTGGTGTACAGTCATTGATTAATGTACTTGTAGGAGTTTGAATTACTAAGTACAAAGCAGCCAATATAGCTTCTTACCAAAAGACAAAATTTATCTTTCTTTTAAAATTATCTATTACAAAAACAGATTAATCTATAAATAATAAGATTGTGTTTTTTCACTAATATGTTCAGCTTCTGGATTTCTGAGTATAGAATATTGTATAGTTTATTCCTTTACTTAATACAAAAAAAACTTGGTACAACAATTACTAAATCTTTTAGAACTATTCTCACCAGTATTAACATATCTCAAAGACTCTATATTTATGTTGAATTTTGATTTATTTAAGGCTACAAAATTCCTAAAGCATGTTTTCTCTTCATTCTTTTCATTAATAAGGTATTACACTTTAAAACGACTATAATAATCAATAAACTAAACATAATAATTCTTACCATTATGAGTAAAAGGACTAATTTTTTCCACACACACACACATTTGTGGACACATATTGAAGTAAAGCGTCGAGCATTTATAGGACTTGGGATTGCTCCTTAAAAATAAAAATAGTGTTTGCTTACTTTTCAAGCATATCTCACATATCCTACTCACAGAAAAATCTACAAGAGTGTTCCCATCCGCTTATTCCTACAACTTAAATATATCACCAACAATGATAACTACATCTGAATACAATTGCAATTCTATAAAATACAAAATTACCAATCAATTTTTCAGTAATAATTGCAGTATTACCCCTCACGATGTTTCCTTCTTTATTTTCAAAAATCACACCAAAAAAAGTATTTTTTGTTCAATTTGTCTTACTGGTAAGATTGTCGAAAACAAAAACAACATTTAAAGTAACTGAGAGTCTTTTACATGTAGCTCTAAAACTGCCTTGAATTTTTTTTTTGTTTTGGAATTATTTAAAAATTCAATGTATTTTTTATATAAACAGGTAATTTGTACGACCATCACTATTTATGACATTTAAATCAAAGCTGACTGCAACTTCATGTTTTGTGTGACCACCAAGAAATGCAATTTTTTGGTGTTTTTCACATTACTCATATTACAGTTTCATGACTTTCAGAAAATCTTTTTGGACATATTGAGCAAATATGCCCCATTTCATAATAGTGATAACAACGAACTTTGAAAGTGTGTTTGTCCTTACATTTATATTTATGATAACAAACAAAGGCATGCGAAGGAACAGGTAACTCTAATATTCTTCTATATTACACAAAGACCTTCTGCCTATAAACAAATTTTCACAAAATTTGCACAAAAATGTTACAGCCTAAACTAAAATTTATTGGGTATTTGCGGATAAAAGTGTGATAATTCTTTTTACTATCATCTATTTTACCTCCTGCATAATTAATTTCTTTGAGTTAAAAAGGCAAATATCGAGCACAGTTTAATTAATTTAATCTTGCCCAAGTACTTTCGATCCCAAGATCATCTTCCAGGGGCATCTGAAATAAGCCAAGAAACGTTTTTTTTTAACTAAAGAAATTACTTAACGAGAAAAAACTCGAAGTTTATGTTGATAAAAGTTTTTTATGTGATTAACGTTTATAGACAATTGCGGCCTATCCGACAAGAATAAAATGTCATAAACATAAAACGGTACATCACACTACACTACACAAGGACCAAACAAACACTTAAAATTTTTAAAAAATAGGCGACGCTACATTGTGTACAGAAGCCGGAGACAGAATGCCCTCACGGTCTAACGGAAATATTGAGGTGACATGTGGACAAATGACACGCTTGGATGGGCAGTCACAATCATAGATATTGTGATCTGCACATTTCAAAATTCTATGAAACTAAGTATTGACCACAGGTCCAACTGTCACTACTATTCAAGGTAAGTCAGTCATCAACAAAAAGAAAACGTGGTGCCGACACATACAAACTAATAAAAATAATTATAGTACTGAATTTATAAAACAATTTTCTACCTCACAAGTTATTGGCTAAAAAATTACTGGTTGTTACAGAATAACGGTACTGTCCCTAAAGCCAGCTTATCGTAGAACTGTATCTTTACCCTTGCAGTTTTAATATTTTTCTCTTAAATGCAAGAATGCAGGGAAAAGAGACCTGTTAGAAGACCAAGAGAGCAGTGGAAGAAATGATGTGGATAAGAAACTCCAGAAATCTCCTTGGACACAGTCGATCATGTAGGAGAATGTCTATAGACCCATAACGGATGGAGAGGTTTAATGAAGGAGATTGAGCAATTGGGGCCATCGAATTCAGCTGTAGAGCCATAGGAAGGATGGATAATTGACTGAGATCTAGAACCACAGGATAAATGGATAATTGACTGACGTCACTTGGTACTCCTATTAAATGGTATTAACTGACAGTTTTTGACACAGTCAAAAGCTTTTTGCGTACCCTATGCTGCGTATCGTTTAACAATTTTGCTTTTCATTATAGGTCCACCTTGTCTAAGAGGTTAGCGGGATTATGTTACTGTCACTAAATAGCTTCTCCTTATATTTTAATTCATACTTTCGTGCTCTTTTGTTTAAGTAATTATAAATATGTTAAATAGATCACTTTTGTCTTGCAGCTGCTCAAATTCAGTGGATCATGTTATGTTTAAAAAAAATATCTAATATCTAAAAAAATAAAAACAGTCACACAGTAACTTTTCTTCTCAGATATTTTAATACTGCTAATGAAAAGTACAATAAAGAGGATTACAGATAATCATCGGACTACATAACTATAAAAGAATTCCTAGAAGAATAAACACAAAAAAAATAAAAGCCAAAGGGTCGTGGTCTCTCGGAAAATTAAGTTAAAAAAAACTGTGAAACAAAACATGTATTAAACATGTATTAGACATAAAACAGTATTTGTAGTGCAAAAATTGCAGATTTTTTTCAAGTTAATAGAGGTAAATATTTATTATTATTTATTATAAAGGATTTTATAAATTTTTTTAACATTTATTAGATTAATAACGAAACTAGACCTAAAATATTAAAAGGAAAAATATATATTAGCAATAAAACGCTTTAAACTTAGAAGTACAAATGATTTAAATTTTGTACGGAATTATTTATGCCAGTAAATGGTAAATTTTAATATACTGAGTATTGGGTACATCTCACCAATACTACCTTTATTCAGTACAACATAATATAATACCGAATTATTATGCAAGAATGGCTGCTGTCTACAACACGTTACAATACCTAAGAAAAAACCATGCAAAATACAGGCAGTTTGGATTATCGAACAATAAACTACTAATGAGCTATGTACTAAATATATATTTGGTAATCCAGAACCAAATTTTTGGAAAAGATTAAAACGATATTTACAATACGCAAATTAAATTCACAAGTAAATATTCCAAAATATATAAATAAAATAAAATAAATAAACAAAATAAATAAAATAATAAAATAAACAAAATAAATAAAATAAACAAAATAAATAAAATAAATAAATAAACAAATAAAATACATAAAAGAAATAAAATAAATAAAATAATAAAATAAATAAATTAAATAAAATAAATAAAATAAATAAAATAAATAAAATAAGTAAAATAAATAAAATAAAATAACATAAGTAAAATAAATAAAAAAAAATAAAATAAATAAAATAAATAAATAAAATAAATAAAATAAATAAAATAAATAAAATAAATAAAATAATAAAATAAATAAAATAAATAAAATAAATAAAATAAAATTAAATAAATAAAATAAATAAAATAAATAAAATAAATAAAAATAAATAGAATAAAATAAATTAAATAAAATAAATAAAATAAATTAAATAAAAATAAAGTAAATAAAAGTATGAATTCTACTTACAACAGTTATTGCATTAAAATGAATGTTAGGAAAAACCAAGATTTAATCTTTACTATAAATTTTAAAGGGACATGATTAAAAGTAAAATAAAAAAAATATCTACTACGATGTAAGCTCGCTCTGAATAAAGGTGTTGAGATAAGCTGCTACACGGCCTCTGGAATTTGGGACAAAACAACATAAACCATGTTTAGAAATGTAGTGCTACTCTCGGTTACTTAAAGTAGGATTGGCTGAAAGAACCTGAAGTTCCTTCCAATCTGTGTCTGTGTTATCAGATGCGTTATGATTATGAATGTTAAGGTTCTTCAAGGGATTGATTTATCTTTTTTAAATGTTCCAAGCAATTTTGTCTCTATTTTTAAATTGCGCTTGTTACATTGAGGCACTTTGTATTTAATAATCTTTTGGCTGTATCAGTTTATTAGGTTGGAAATTGCCCTCGACTTTTTTTCCTGTTGAGTTTTATAGACTATTAACTTCTTTTATATAAAGAATGGAAATATCCTTGCAAATAGGGAATTGAAGAAAAGTTTTTAGATTGGTTTTTTTATCAAGAACAGACGTATTTGTTGTGTATCTCTAAGGAATTTGAAGCGTCCCTTCGGAGAGTCATAAAGAGGCTGTATATACACCTAACTCATACGGGTACATTCTGTAGTAAAAGAGGACTATGCTTAAACAGACACCTTATTTAACATAAGAGAATACCCTAAAAAGACATGGGAGAACTGTCAATATCAGATAAATAATAATACAAAAGGTTGTACTAATCACATAAGCATTGACTGACAACGTTTGTTATTATAGTTAGATACAAAAGGGTTATGGTAGAAGGATGTAATCTAATCGAGAAAAGCAGTAGAAAACAGAGAGCCGAGAATTAATAAAGTAAAACAAAATATGTATATGAAAGTTAATAGATCAAATGCACTTAGTCAACTCCAGAGCAAGAACGTAAAAAATTTTATATATCCAAGCTCGTTTGTTACTGCAAAAAAATGTTAGTGAAGAGAATAATGGGAGAATAAACATAAACGCAACTAATTCATATTACGGACTTTAAACTTAAGTCATTGTCAAAAACTTAAGATTTAATAGCATAATGAGAAAAACAAAATGTAAAATTTATAAGACACTAATTACACCCAGTCCCTAACTGGTGAATCAGAAACTGATATATTATTACAACTCAATTATTAACAAAACGGTAAGTTAATAGAGTACCAAACAAAACAAAATAAGGAGTTAATTTGAGTACCAAACTGAAACAAACTATAAACAATATTGAACGAAATTACAGTTTACTTTTATGATAATGTTTCTATTAGAGATTTAAATCATGTTTTCCTAGTTACCTAATTTATGGGTAGTTAGTACCACTTTTCTCCATATGACTAATTTAATTTATTTACTTGACTTGACTTTAGACTTGTGTCTTAAAGTTCTGCTCCAGACAAATATCTGGATTTGTGGATTTGTGTGTGCTTGGTCACTCAACCGCCGAATGGGTATGTTAAATTTTATTCTCCTTATCAGCTGAGTGCCTGAAAGGTCTGGATACCGAGCTTGTACGCTTGTCACACGTTATATGATGCTTAGGTTTCGTGACTGTAGGTCCTTTGACCTGCCTGAGATGTCTGTATGTATGTGCAATCAGAATTTACTCGATGAGGTTACGTCGTTGGCATGGGTGCTTTAACAGAGGGTTGTTAGTAAAGGTTGATATGAAATAATAATGAAGAGAAAGTAGTAATGGGTGAGGTGTGCATTCCACGTGTATACGGCCATCAAATACATATATTTTTTGGCTTCTATTTTTTTACAGTATAACTGGTTAGTAAAACAAAACAACTAAATTAAAGAAATAACATAATATAGGAATTTGTTTTGTTATTGCGTACGTTAGACTATCGCGTGGCTATCTCATTCTTTATTAATATTCTGGCTCCCTATATCCTGCTAGTTGTTGCTTGGTCGTCTATGTATTATACTAACCTTTTTGTCATTGTCTAGCAATTCTCTTAATAGTCTGCTCGGATGGTTCTTGAGATAGTCGAATACCCCGTGACCTTTTTCGTCTATTGTTCTCACGATTTTCTTTTGTTGTGAATCTCTAAATTACGTACCATAATTGGTCATACTTAGGAATATTCAGAGCCTGCTGGAGATCATAGATTTCTGGACGGACTGTATCATTTTATTTGTTTTTGTTAGTTTTGCACGTATGTCCCTTACTAAAACATTGTGCTGTTGCCTTCCTAATATTTATTTATTTTGAATCTTAATTTATCTTTTGACCTATTGTGATGTGATGAGAGTTAACTGATGAGTACTTTAGCTTTGTTGATCGTTTGTTGTACTTGATCTGCGAGATGTCATATATGGATAGTACCCTATTTAGTCTCTCTTTTATTTTTGGTACATGACGTCCTTTGTTTTGTCAGGATTGACGGCTCTTTTTTACTGCACATACCATGTTGCTGCATTAGTTAACAACCGGGTCGACTCCAGGTGCAGAATACTAATACATAATATTTACGAACAAGCTAAAATGATAGTGACATTGGGTAATAGAATCAAAACAAGACCAGTAATAATAAACCAATGAGTAAAAAGAAGGAAACACAATATCTCCAAAATTATTGACAGCTGCCCTAGAAGATATCTTTAAGTCAATAAACTGGGAAAATAAGAGAATCCCTATTAACGAAAGATACTTGAACCACCTTAGATACGCAGACGATGTAGTACTAATAACCGACACGTAAAATGCACTGAATACGGTGACTGTGGAGCTACACACAGAATCCACAAAAAAAAGATGAAATGGATGGGCAGCATTCGAAAGACTCTCATATGTACCTACTTAAAAATAAAAATCACCTTAAAGATTGCGAACCAAAGTGTTTAATTTCTATATCTACCTGTGCTTACATATGGAGCTCAAACCTGGACATTCACTAAAATAAACATGGAGGATCAGAAAACCTCATAAAGCAATGGAACGACAGATGCTGGGTATCTCACTTAAAGACCATAAGACAATAAAGACATTGGTATGTCTTCACAAACAGTGAACAGTAGACAAAAGTAAAAGATGCTGTCGATGTAAAACAGGCAGCTAAACTGAAATGGAAATGGTCTGGACATAACGAACGTTTTACGGATGGCGCATGAAAGTAAAAAATCGGGAATTGGCGGCCATTTAAAGCCAAAAGACCACAAGGAAGACCGCAAATGCGATAAAGCGACGATACTAAAGGAACTACAGGGAGAATGTGGAAACGTCTTACAAACAACAGAGATAAATGGCGAGAATTAGGAGAGGCCTATATTCGGCAGTCCGAATAGAGAAAAGTGCTAAAAAAATACCACGTCTCATGTTCGTAGAATGCTCTTTGAACGTGTCTCGTAGCAAGATCTTGGTTAATACTGCTAGCAGCTTTTGCTGTATCGTCTGCGTACAGGCTTTAGCATCGATCTGGGTTCAGATGGTGTGTATCGTATATATGGTGTATAACCTTAATATAAATTTATAAAAATCTTCTTCTTCTCATGGGGCCGTCTCCTTTCGAAGGTTTGCGATCCAAATGGCAATTATTGTTTGGAAACTGTTAGGCGAAAGATTTCTGCGGATGAGACGGTCGAACCATTTCCGCAGGTCTTTCAGCCACGAGTTCTGGCGTATTCCTACTGATCTTTTGCCCTGTAGTTTTCCTTCCTGTATAACTTGAAGTAATTCATTTATTCGCCTCTTACCACATGACCCAAGTATTGTATTTTCCTCTTTTTGATTATTCTGTGTAAGTCTTTTTGTTTACACATGCGACGAAGTAAACGACTAGTTAGAAGTTATTCGATTCTTCACGTGGCTCAAAATAATGACTTGAATATAAAAACCCTGTAATGTTTCCATGTGTACATTATTTTCTCAACAATTAAGGATTCCATTGAAAATGTGTAGAAAAGAATTCAGAAAAGCTGTTAAAACGATTAGAGCTGAACTAGCTACATCTTTGTAGACAAAATTATTCCCGTAACAACTATAATATTTATCAAATATCTCGTTGGAAATGTTCTATTAGATATTTAATAAAAACTAAGACCGCACAAAAACATAATTTTTTAAAATAATGCTAAAACTTTAAAAGTGGCCCTACACGTCTTTTAATTAATGTATACCAAATATTCAATTTGCATATTTTGGTATAATTTTAACCCACACAAGGAAACACAGTCAGTACTATTAAAATCCGTACCAATTCAAATCCCGTTCTCTTTGAATTTATGATTTTTAGGTCTGCCTCTACCCTGTGAATATATTCGAAAGTTCGAATGGAATATTTTTAGTCGCAGTCTAACCCTCTTCCGATGTTATAATTCTCCTCAGAATAATAAATTTAACATGGACATCTTTCGGTTGCCGAGTTAACTGGGGAATTTTTATCTTTAGCGAATCCAAAGAAATGTTTACGACCACCGCTACCATAAGCATTTTATAAAGAGCAATTTTTCCGTGAAAGCAAATAATTTTCTTTCATTAATGATGATTCTTTTGAAAATTGTAAATCGTTCTAATTTAAAACGTTGGTCCTTTGTGGTTGGTTTAAAATATAGATTTTATATCTAAAGTAACCAGAAGTTTTGAGTTGATTTAAAATTATAATTTTGTTGCTTAAGTTTTTGATCTAACTTTTAGTTATCTTTTAATTTTTAATATTTTTTGTTTTCAAAAAAGTGGCGAATTTAAAAAAAAAAGATACTCTTAGGCATATAGACTTATTTATTTTAATATAAGTTTTATTTATTTTGATACTTTCTCTTCTTTTTCTGCCAATTTTACTCATTTACTTACACTTTTTTCGTCTTAGCTTTTCTGTAATTTGTTTTCATTGTTATTTTTGACACTTTTTTGTTAACCATTTATAATTTTTTTTACATTATAACATTTGTATTTTTTGGATAGAGAATTAAAAATAAATGTAATGCAAGTTAGTAATTTTATTGTCAATAATTTTTTATTAAGTCGGACTGTGTGAAAATTAAGGAAAATCTTCCCACTACCAATTAGGAGGAAAATTAAAAGAAAGATATTTTACATTGAATTAAAAACAAAATATATTAAAAAGTCAGTATTTGTATAAAATTCGAAATTTCTGTGTTTACTTATCTCGAGCAGCAAAAGTATTAAATTAAATTTTGTGTCAAATACGTCGAATATTTTAAAAAAAAATGTCAGCAGGAAAGCTCTTAGTGAAATCAACGGAAAGTTTAATGTAGTAAAACAGTTTTTAAAATCTTGTTTTGGAAAATATTTGGTAATCTGATAACAGATATTACAAAATGCTTGGACTTTTCACCTTTATATATACATATTTTTTATCTGGAGTTGATTCGTCTTCTTCAGGTAACGGGTAGGAACTCCATTCGATAGTCCATTGGATAGTCCTATCAGGGAAAATAAATCAATCCCTGCCTTCCACAGATTCAGGCGTTTCCTGGCCCGGGAAACTAGTACCTGTTTAGGGTCCCTTGTCCAGGGTTACGAATGAAGTCCACAACGGCATTCGTGGCGATGAAGAATATCTTCACTACGGCATGGAGGGCGGAAGTGGCAACCTTTGATTTTAGGGTTTGTATAGAATCAAGCTGCTGCCTTGTAGTTATAGTCGTTGGATCGTCAAATTCTAGAGGAAGAAAACCTTGATCACAAATTACCCGGTTGTTGGAGAACTATATCTCCAAACCAATAATTCTATTTTGTATCAAAAAAATATTTTCGCGCCGGTTACCTAAATAAATCCAGTCTACCTAGACTTGTTTCTGAGAATGTTAATCCCCGCTTACAGCGCCTACTTGACGATAGACCGGCTTTTCAAAATGCATAAACAAAAAAAAATATTCCAGCGGGGCTAGGGAGTCGACCAGTCCACACCGACAGTGATTTAGCGACTTTTGTAGGGCTAACATCTATATTTCAAAGTTCGGAGAGGATTCTCCACGTTGCAGTTTACGCAATTGGCCGGGAAGCCGTAATAGTGAATAAGTGTTATGGTGTTTTCGCTTTCGTTCGCAAATTGTAATATTCAAATTAAGTTCCTACGATAAGTTACACACTCAAATTTTATAAGTTCTATTTCTTGCCTTTCTTGTTTCAATTACAGTTTCTTTCTAAACAAGTAATTGTTTTATTTCACTATATCAATTCAACAGGCCAGATCAAAGCAGCTTTGAAAGTCCATTTAAGTTTCTCTACTGAGCTGTCGAATGGTAGCGGACTAATTGGACTTAAAGCAAGAACAAAGCCGCTGAAAGAGACACGGTTGCATACAAACCTCTCCATGGAAGGGATGTTGTAAACCGGCACCTCTCCACCGGTCCTCCAGGTTGGGGGTTGTGGCATTGGACTGGTTCTCCAATACTCGTCAAAATTTTAATATACCCAAAAGTTAGGCTTTTTGGTATGGCTATATTCCGAGACAAAGCCTTGGAACTTTAGATGGGTTTACAAGGACAATAACAACTCAATTAGTTGTTGTCAACAGGTCTTCGTAGACACTTCGTCTCAGGACCATTTTACTCATGTAGAGTCATACGCCATGTTACCTATCCAACGGTAAGTTAAACATCACAAATTATAAATACTAATAATGTAAAACAACTTCAAATTTAACACATTTAAAGGGTTTTTACCCATATATTTTGGTGGCTACTAGCATGTACAACCGTTTGCACTGATGATGGATTGTTTAATCCGAAAACGTTTTGCAATGTGTTTGTGATAGCCCGTTTGGGGCATTTTTATATACCTTTTATAAAGGATTTTAAACAAAATTTTTTTGTGATATATGGTATACAGCCAGCTACAGGAACTTAGTTTCCTCGTGGAATTTTAACTTTTCTTTCTTCTCAACCTTCTATTGCACTTCTTCGTTCCACTACCAAGTTTCTTTGACCCTAACAGGCCCTTTATCAGACGTTTTTTAAGCATTTCTCTCACACTCGTACCACAAAGTTTGCTATGACACCTTTAACAATAAATACCTCTACTACAAAGAGATATAATACCTCAACGTCATCTTTAAAAATATCATCTACAACCCACTTAATAACGCACGATACATCGACTACAGATAATTAATATCAGTACCATCTAAAACATATATATACACTTCAACAACTGCACCATACTACAAAAGTATTACTAAATAAAATAAATGTTGGTTGCGTTTCGATTTAATTTGAGTCTCTTACTAAATAGTTTTTATCTTCCAGCCTACAAAATAATTCTAGCTCTGTGAATGGAAATAAAGACTGTTCAGTACCACAAGGATTAAGCATATCTAACGAGAAAAATACATTATTTTTACAAACAACCCAGAAAAAATAAGAATAAAAACAAAAATATCTCCAGTGTCTTTAGAAACCCTAATTCAACCAATGAAAATATAAATTCGATTCCAAAAAACAAATATTGCGTTTCGAAAAACAGTTGATTTATTTGAAAACAATCAAGAAGTTAAATATATCATCAGTATTACAATTTACTTTACGATTAGTACTGAAGAACATATAGCGATCTTCTTCTTCATCATAGCTATTCAAACTTTTGAGACGGCTGCTCTGAAAAGTTCATTTGATGTAAATCCGTACTACTCTCTCAGGTTGTGCAGCCATGACATTCTACGCCTCCCTATGCTTCTCTTTTCTGGATCTTTCCCTGCATAATCAGTTGGAGCAAGGTGTATTTCTCTCCACGTGTAATATGTCCGAGATATTCTAATTTTATTGTTTTAATTATATTTAAAATTTCTATTTCTTTATTTATCCTTCTCAGAACCTCTTTGTTTGTGACGTGTTCTGTCCACGATAGTTTCAGAATTCTTCTATATACCCACAGCTCGAATGATTCCAGATTTTTCATTGATGTTGCATTCAAGATCCAACCCAACTTAGTTCTAGTTTTAAATCCCTGAACATAGCACTCTTCTCATTTTGTTAAAATTTGATCTAGCCTCTTCTATTCTGATTTTGATTTCCTGACTGTAATCATTTGTGGAGTTAATCATTGTTCCCAGATATGCATATTTGTTCACTTGTTCGACGTTAGTTCCGTTTATTAAAGCATTCTCGTTATTTCTTTGAGCTTTCGATATTCTCATAAATTTCATTTTCTTGACATTTATTGTTAGAACCATACTCTGCTATTCTGGTCACCAGTCTCTGAAGATCTTTAATGTTTTCGGCTAAGATCACAGTGTCGTCTCGCATATCTAATGTTGTTAATGTGAACTCCATTTACTTTTATTTCAGTTGTTTCACCCTCAAGAGCGTTTTTCAGGATCTCTTTGGAGTAGGCATTAAAAAGAATTGGCGATAATACGCATATCTCTCTCACTCCACATCTAATTCATTTTCTCCTGACAGCTGTTCGTTAACACGTACTTTTGCTTTCTGTTTATAGTATAAATTTGATATGATCCTGAGGTCATTGTAGTCTATCTTCTTTGATTTCAGGACATTAATTGTTTATTCTCTTTATCGAATGCTTTATTATAGTCAATATAACGTGCGTATATATCTTGATTGACGTCCAGGCATCTTTGTATCAATATATTAAGTGAAAAAAAGAGCTTCACGCGTTTCTAGGCCTTTGCGAAAACCAAATTGTGTATCAGTAACGTCTATGTCCAGTTTGTGATGTATTCACGTATGGATGACTTTAAGTAGTAACTTTAGCATATGAGACTTCAAGCTAATGGTGCGGTAATCGCTACATTCTCCTGCGTTTTTTTTTTAAGGAGACAAATAAAAATCGATTTTAACCACTTTTTGGGTAATACGCCTGAACTATAAATTTGATTCAAGAGTTCCACTAAAACATCAATGTGCTTCTCATCTAGAAGTTTTAGGATTTCTATAGGAAGCATGTCAGGTTCGGGCTTTTCCCTTCTTCATTGTTTTATGCGTACTTCTTCTTATGTGCCGTCTTCTACGAGGTTGCGACCATCTACGATGGTTCTCTGTTTTGTGCCGCATGAATATGTCGCAGCTTCTGGTATGAACCATCTCCAGTTCTCAGCGGATTTTTCTTCTGCTCAAACCTCTACCTTCATCTGCCTTCACAAGATGCCTTCCACTTATGCGTATATTTCTTTTTTTGTAATATATGGACCTATTTTTTCTGACGTCAGTTCTATGCCCTCCATATCTCCTCTTTCATCGTCAAACAATTCGTCGATACATTCTGCCAATCTTTATACTTTCTCGTCCGTATGTGTTATAGTAGTCCCGTGTCTATCCAGAATTGCCCGAGTGGGATTCTGTTTTCTTAGTCCTGCCAGTTTTTTAACTTTCTTGTGTAGGTTATACAAATCATATTTATTTTGAAGGTCTTCGATCTCTTTGAGTTTCTCTTCAAAGTACTTTTTTTTGCCTGCTTTATCATCTTCCTGATCTCGTGGTTTATCCCTCTGTATTTATTGTTGTTCTTGTTTTTAAATTGTCTTCGTTACACCATCATATTAAGGATCTCGTCATTCATCCATTCTTCTCTTCTCCTTGCGGAAGTCTTTAGTATTTCTTTAGAGGCTTCCAGTAGACAATGTTTTAGTTGATCCCAGTACTTGTCAATATCATTGGTGTTTGTGTTTAATTTGCTCCAGTTTACATGCAGTTAATGTTGGAGGCATTCTTTTACTTTAGGTTCTTTAAGTTTTCTTGTGTCTATTGTAGGGATTCTTTTATGTCTTTTAATATTGTTCAGGGTGAGTGTAATTTGATCCAGAATATGCTTTTACGGCTCTAACAGCATCACAGTTGTCTGTTTGGTAACTTGAAAAATGTGTTTGTAGTAATAAAGTTCTACTCTTGTCAGCATTGTAACAGACGGTCTCCTCTCTCGTTTCGATTTCCCAGACCACAGTTTCCTATACACTTTCCGCTTTGCCCTTTTTCAATCTTTGCATTAAAATCACCTAGGACTATCGTGATTTCTCTTGTTTTCGATATTCTAAGTGCCTCTTCGATATCTCGGTAAAATAATTCTACTGCTTCTTCGTCGGCATTAGCCGTAGGAGCATAAACTTGTATCAAATTCAGTTTGGCATGAGATGTCACTAACTTTAGTACCATTACTCTTTCTGAGATAGGGAAATAGCATTCCACCGCTCTATTAGATTTTTTATTAACTATTACTGCCATGCCGTGTCTGTGTGGGATATTCTCGCAAATTAATGAAGAATCGATTCGTCGCCGTTCTGAATAGCTTGGCTTGTCATAAGTCACAATTTGGCGCATTTTACGTAAAGATCTTGGTTTAAAAGCATACAGAACTCAATTAGTGCAAGAGCTGAAGCCAACCGACCTTCCTAGTGGTCACCATTTCAATCGATGGGCTTTTGATAACCTTGTAAAAGATCCAGTGTTTTCAAGAAATTTTTTTTCAGATGAGGCCCATTTTTGGCTTAATGTGTACGTTAATAAATAATATATCCATATTTGGCGTGATGAACAACCCAAAGAGGTTCAGGAGCTGCTATTACACTCTATAAAAAACAACTGTTTAGTGTGGTTTATAGACTGGTGAAATCGTTGGTGCATATTTCTTTAAACCAGAGGCCAGCCAGAATGTTACTGTAAATGGAGACTGTTATCGTGTCATGATAACGGACTATTTAATACCTAAAATTGAAGCTCGTGCTTCAAAAAAAAAATCATGGCTTAACTGCGAGAACGATTCGGTGAACCAATTATTTCACGGTTTTGACCAGTGAATTGGCCGCCTGGATCCTGTGACATCTCACCTCTAGACTCCTTCTTTTAGTGCTACCTAAAGTCCAAAGTCTACATGAATAAACCAGATACGATTGAGGCATTGGAGGCCAATGTTACTCGAATCATTGGTGAAATACCAATCAAAATGCTGGAACGAGTCATCGAAAATTTAAACTTTAGAATGAACCAACTTAATCTTAGTCATGGCCAACATTTAAAAGAAATTATCTTTAAGAAGTAATTG
The DNA here is from genome assembly GCA_918026665.1 of Diabrotica balteata. NCBI lineage: Eukaryota > Metazoa > Arthropoda > Insecta > Coleoptera > Chrysomelidae > Diabrotica > Diabrotica balteata. The sequence continues at coordinate 98,646,620 of OU898276.1, read as the reverse complement.
TAAATAATGGTTCTTTTGTATGATAATAAATAATTTTAAATAAAATTTATTTTTTTCATTCTTTTTTTTTTTGCTGACAAAAAGTAACCTCTAAATCACGCTTTATAATTTACATCTAATCTATTTAGTACACAAGTTTGTATTAGCCACAAGGATACACATATTTTTTTATAAAATTATGATTATACCTTGGTCGATAATTATCAATTCGTGCTAGTCTTTTTAAACAATGTTTAATTAGGATTAAAATTAATTATCATGACTTATATCTTTTATTTCTTAATTTGGGATCTTAATTGCCTCCGCTCAAAACCGTCCAATTACTCCCTCTGGCAAGCAAAACTAAATGAATTAAACGCGTTTTTTCTCTGTTAAAATGCCTTCGCAAGCAGAAAAGCAGAAAATTTGCGTGCAGAGCTCGAACGAACGGTCCGAATACGTAAACAACCTATTTAGCCTATATAAATAGTGGGCCATTAAAGCTTGGAACCTTTTACGGGAACAATGCTCACTTTAGACCAGTCCAAAAATACCAAGAGTTCGTATTATTGCAACAAAAAATAATTTGAAAAATTTTGACTTATAAAATTAAAATTATGTAAGTATTATGTTTGACCATCCCTGTAAAAATACCGGTAGAGAGAAGTAAAGTGCCTGTAATTAAATTTTGTTGATATAAATTATTTATGTTTCAAATAAGTCGTTCTTAAAATAGTTATTAAAATCTGTATTGATTGCTTGGTGTTTAGACAATGAGAAGAATAGAAAAAATTTAGATATTTTTGTCAGTACTACCAATTTGCAAAAACCCAATTTTTAGTTTGTGTAATATAGACTGAAATTTGTGGTGAAATGGCTGTGTAAAGGTTTGTGCCCACGTATCAGAGTTTATCCAGTTTAAGAATAAACATGTATATCTCTTTGTTAAATTGTAGAAAGAAATCACCTATCCTCATGATACTTTGACAATAATAAAATATTTTCATTAATTTTAAAAACATACGAAAGACTGAGAGAATTGCTTTATTGATTTATATTTATAGTAATTATTAGATTATGTTTAACTAATAAGACTCTAGCCAACAGCATTTAAGTAAAGTGAATATACATTGCTATGGCCCTTCCTGATTATACTAACTGTGATGGAATCGGAAATATTGGGGAAAACCAAACCAGTTATACAAAACAACTGGTTTAACGGGGAATACCAAGAAGCAATAAATAACAAAAATAGAGCATACCCTAAGGCAAATCCAGCTAGACGCAGAAGAAGAGCAAAGAAGGAATACCGGACCCTAAGAAGTGGGAAGGAAAAAGATTACATAGAGAAAAAAGCAATTTGAAGAAAAACAGTTAAAAAACATAGAATGGCTAAGAAATCAAAACGAAACTCGAAAGTTCTACAGAAATGTAAACAAACTGGGTGAAGAGTTTAGGCAACAATAGGGAGCTGTAAGGACAGAAAAGAAAATATCCTCAAAATGATGACCGTATCAAAAGTCATACGGCCTTAATATTAAACTAATGGGTTGAATTTTTGACGCAAAATTTAACGCCTATTATATCGAAGAAGCAGATAACACCATAGTAGATTAAAATGATTGGAATATATTCAAACCAAAACAAAGACCACCTACTATTGAAGAGGTTGCCCAAGCCTTTAAAAAGCTTAAACATAAAAAAGCACGAGGAACTGATCAAAGTAGTGAGCTTTACAAGAATGGTGGCGACGTTCTGCTACAAGCACTACATAAACTTTTACTTCTTGTCTGTCAAAATTAGAACATGTCTGTGAATAGTCTCAAGACGTGATCTGCTCGTTACATAAAAAGGCGATCAGCTCCAGTGTGACAATTACAGAGGTATAACCATGTTAAAAACTGCTTATAAATTACTAGTAAATATTCTCTATGAAAGGCTACAAGTTTACATAGTTGGCATAGTTGGAAAATACCAGACTGGATTTACTTCAAAAAAATCAACAATTGACCAGATTCATTCAAAAAGACAGATCCCGAGAAAACATTGGAGTTTTACATTGAGACCCATTATCTATTCTTCGACTTCAAAGCCGCATACGACAGTGTTAAAACTACTACTATATCAATTAATGTGTGAGTTTGGTATATCAGATTAACGAGAATGATAATGTCTAACTTAAAAGCCAGCGTTAGAATACAGGGAGAAAAGTCTTGATTCTTTGAGATAAAGGATGGACTAAAACTCATAAGTGTCAGCAGATGCGCACAACTAATTGAACGTCAGGGCTTGGAGACGAGTGGCGCGGGATCGCCTTTGTTGGAGGCAGAAGTTACAGGAGGCCAAGGCTCAATTTGGGCTGTAGCGCCATTGGAAAGAAGAAAGAAGAAGAAGAAGAAGAAGAAGACTCATAAGGTAAGGGATGTCCTGCGATATGTTGAGCAGTATTTTCTAGAATTAGAAACGGTTGCGAAACAGGAGGGTCCAGTCATCAAAGAAGACAAAACCAAGTTCCTAGTTGGTTGCTAAGGATTCCATAGCAAATGAAGAATGGGAAACAGCATTTGGAAGTCATATCTTTGAAAGTGTTGACAGCTTTACATACCTTGGCTCGCTAGTGACTACTACCAATAAAACAAGCGAAGAAATTAAAAGACAAATAAACCTTAAAAATAGGGCATACTATCATTTGGACTTCAAAAATAATTCCACTTAAGAAATAACCAGAGAAAAACTAAAATTATTATATACAAAACACTGCTGAAGCCGGTCCTCATATAAAGGGCAAGAACATGGACTCTAACGCCAAAGTATGAAAGACTTCTGCTAATCAAGGGCAGTGGCGCAAAAGATTTAATTTTGAATTACGCCAACTCTTTTATGAACCATATGTCGTAACTTTTATTAAAACATAGCGACTTAAGTATATGGGTCGGACACAAAACAGAATGGCGACTAATCTTAGAGTAGGCCAGAATCTACAGAGGACTGTCGAGCCAAAAATGATGATGATGATTATGATGATGATGATGATGATGATCATGAAGATGATAATGATGATGATGATGATGATGTTGATAATGATGATGATGATGAATCCTACCTGACTTTCTTAATATTACCTAGTCGTTCTGCTAATTATTATTATTCACTCCTCCTCTTCAATCTTTTTTTCTTCGTAAGAATATAGTGGCGTCATGTAATTATTATTGTAATAGCCTTAAAATCCCATCGTTATAACAGTCCTACTTTTTTCTAAAGGTGGATTATTCTCCTTTGCTCATTATACTTTCCTATGTGTTTTCGGGATTGTGATTATCTGCATCCATTTTATTGGACTTTCCTATCTAGAACTTGCATTTCTTTTACGTCGTCTTCCTAATCATCTATCCGTTTCCTCTTGTTCTTCCTCTATTTCTACGCCATAGTGGAGTCATGATTCTTCTTCGAAACATACCTTTATGTGGTCTTCTCAGTATGTGTCCGATCCATTCTAGGCGCAATGATTTAATATTTATGAATTCATTTTCTTATTTTATTTCGTTTTCTATTTTCATGTTTCTTTAACTATTTTCTCACAATCTGGTAATTGTGGTGCCTAGTATTGCTCTTATTATGTTTCTTTTAAATTATAGTAAGCTTTATTCAACTGATTTCTTTTTTCAAAAAGTTCTCAACAGATTATTTTTTATGAATTTGCTTAATTGTTTGTTACTTAGTAAATTTCTGCTTATTTTATACTACCAATTTTCTTTTAAAATTCTTTCTTCTAGTCTGGCCCTCCCAGTTTTTCCAATTGTCAAGCCCCAGTAGTTGAAGGTGGGTACAGTCTCAAACTAATAGTTTGATGTTATCAGGTAGGTATTATAACAAAAATACAGAGTTGGCTGATGTAGTTTCCAAGATGACAAAAATGATAGAAATATGCTAACATCATAAAATGTCTGAGACTTATTCAGCCTATCAAGTAGAATGTGCCGGAGAATGGCCAGTTGAAACTTAGGAAAGATTTGACTACTATGCATACCCGTAATTGAATCAAGGATAAGTGAATAAGAAAAGAGTACGAAAATGGGAATCTTACTAAAAATACGGTGGGCGCCAGAAAAGTATCAACGTTAATTATAGGGGTATGTTATATTGCTGTAAGGATTGTCTTAATTAATTTCTGAAAATGCAAAAATAAAAAGATAATTGTAAAACATATAATTATTATATAATACATACAAACAATAATCATTAAAAAATCGTCCTATCGTCTAGTATGTATACCTAACTCTAAATTTAAATATATTAAGTAAAAGTAAAAAACTAATCTGGCAAATATAATCTACTTACCTACAAGAAAGAAGTATTTTTACACTTCTGCTTTGATAATTAAACCTAATTTGTCCTAACTTGATAAACCCTAAAGGTATATGTATATATTTAAAAAATAATAATAGTAGCTCTCGAGATAAATATGTACATAAATACCTGACTGACGAAATATTATGAGGTTATTACAGCATCCTCGTATTAATAATTATTATTAAACATGTGAGATTATTATTACAGAAAAAGTTACAGCTTTGATAAGGATGTTACTTAACTTACTTAAGTTAAAAAATGAAATCATCAAAAAATTGTTAAATTAATTAAACATTAATTAAAATAAACACCGGCTAAACGATAAAGGTTTCATTTGCGTTTTAAGCTGTATCCTTGCATATGGAACGAATCAATAGAAGAAGAACTTTAACTTATATATATATATATATATATATATATATATATATATATATATATATATATATATATGCCGGTTTAGAACGTCCTTCTCCGTTGTCCGACACCTAACTTCCATCCTCTCCTATCGTGGCAATCTTCCGTTGATAGATTCCGGTCGCTCATTGACTGTTTTATGTTTTGCTGCCATTCTAGTTTGGGTCTTCCTCGCTTTCTATTCCCTATTGGGGTCCAGTTCAGTATTTTTTTGGGCCATCTAGTATTTTGCATTCGCTCTACGTGTCCGTACCAGGTAAGTTGTTTCTTTTCGATATCCTGAATTATCGTACCTTCTATTCCCATTCGTTGTTTTATATGGTCATTTCTCATTCTTTCTCTTCGTGAGACTCGCATAGATCTTCTTATCGCGTCCATTTCGACTGCCTTTACCTTCTTTTTTTGTCTGTCTGGAATTCTCCATGTTTATGCTACATATAATAGGCTGCTCTTAACCGTTGTCTCGTATATATTAAATTTTCTCCTTTTTGTTATCTCCTTGCTCCACAAGATGCCATTCAGACATCCTATTATCTTTTTAGCTGTAAATATTCGTTTTTCTATCTCTTTCACATATGTTCCGGTATTGTCGAATGTGATACCTAAATATTCATATTCTTGCATTGCAGAATCTCTTGAATGTTGTCCAACTTCAAATTTTCGCTCTGAGAGCCTACACATAGATATTTCGATTTATTTACGTTAACTGTCAAGCCCCATTCCTCATACTCTTCTATCAGCTTTCTAATCATATTGCATGTCGTCTTTGTCATTGGCCACTATGACCTGATCATCTGCAAACTGAAGAGTAAACAGGTATCTGTCATCTATCTCTATACCCATTCCGTGTATTTTCCTTTTCTAGTTCTTAAATGCCGCTGCTACATGTATTTTGAATAGTGTAGGAGAGATAGGACATCCCTGACGTAGTCCCTTATTCACTATGAAGGCATCTGTGAGTTTTTTACCTATCTTAATTCTTGATTGTGAATTTTTATACAGTTCTTTAAGTGCAGCTATATAGTTTTGATTGATGTTTGTTTGTTCTAATACCTTCCACAGTCTCGATACTGGGACTGTATCATATGCTTTTTGTAGGTCCACAAATGTAAGATGGGTTTTCATATGTCTAACAGATCTCTTCTCTATGACTTGTTTTAGACAAAATACGTTGTCGGTACACGATCTAACTGCTCTAAAGCCGCTTTGATCTTCTTCTTTTTTCTCTTTATAGTCTTCTTCAATTAGATCTCGCAGTATTCTACTGTATAGTCTGCTCAGTGTACTCGTGATTGATATGCCTCGATAGTTGTTACAGTCCAGTTTATTTCCTTTTTTATGGATGGATGATATATAAGCTGCTTTCCAGTCTTCTGGAACAAGATGTCCATTTAGGCATTTATTGATAATTATTGTTAGATTTCCAAAGAGTTTTTCCGTTCCCCATCTTAACATTTCGGAGAAAATCCCTTCTGGTCCGCTAGCTTTCCCTAACTTAAGGTTCAAAACTGTCTTTTTTACTGTTTCTTCGGATACCTCTACTTCTTCTCCATTTACTACAAAATGTTTTGGAGATTCTATCATGTATTTCTGTCTAGTTTCTTGTAGTAGACCTTTGTAGTGTTGTATCCATTGCTCCGGTTTGATTATCTGGATATTTGCTCTGTCCTTTGCTGGGTTTTTGACATTTGATATAAATTTCCATACCTCCAAGCATTTCCTTCCTCCGATACAATTGTTAATTTCTTCACATTTCTTATCCCACGTCTCGTTCTTAACTAAATTTATGCCCGCTCTTAATTGTCTTTTTGTTTGTTTATACCAGATCTTGGTCATTTTTTGTTGCCAACCATTTTATATATTTTTGTTTCTTTTCATGAACTAGTAACTTTATCTCCTCGTTCCACCAGTATTTTTTGTTGATCTCCTTTACCTTTATTCCTACTGCTTCTTTGGTGGCATTTCTTAGACTTTCGATAACGTTCTCATAGATGTCATAAAAGGTGCAATTTTCCGCATTTGATAGTTTGCTGTCACTTAACTTAACTTTCATTCTTAAAAATAAAAGAAACAAAAACCAATCTTTTTCGAAAATTTCCAAAAAATAGAAAACCCAGCCCAAAATTAAATGAAATTTCTTTCTCAGTTGACTTCATTTTCAAAAAACCAAGTTTTTTGAACTTGCAACGAGATAAAGGTTTGCGCAATAAACTGGTTTGTTGCTGACAAAAAAGTTCAATGACCTGAAATTTGCTACGACCTTGAGTAAATTAGAATAGTTGTTTGATGTTTCGGGATCAAAAATAGAAATAAAATTACTAGAAAATAATTTATTCTCAATGTTTTTATCAAATATAAAATATTTTTCAATGAGAAAGAAGGAAATTAAAGAAAAAAAAAAGGAAGGTAACAAAGAAATTAATTTAGAGATTTAACAATGGATATTACAAAAGGCTGCATACGTGTATTTTGAAATTGACAAATTGGACCAAATTACGATGGAATACAAAGTAACAACAAAACAATAACAATCCCAAAACAAAACCCTAAATTAATATCCTCTAAACTGAACCAACCGCCGGTGCGAGTACGAAATGTTATCTTGTTCTTATTTTGTTCACTACTTGTTCTTATGACTGATAGAAGTCTAGTTTTACTTCAATCTGTTGGCCAGTATTTCAGTATATATAAGAAATAAAAATGATTATAAGAATATATATTAATCAGTAATTCCCGATGTTTGCTTTGTTTCCTTTTTTAAATAGTAAAATGACTTTGGAATTGTATCATTCTTGAGAAACCTTTCCTTCATCGATTACTTTATTAAATAAAATATTAATACCGGTTTAATTTGTCTGTCATCAATTTTCGTCATTTTAATCTTATCCCCTTTTAGACTAATTATTTGTTAGTTGGTCTAGGTCCATTCTTATTTCTAAGTCCGTTATTTCTGGTAGTTCTTCTGAGCCCGTGTTTAATTATAATTTATTAAGTACCGTCATAATTTATTATTACCGTATAATTTATTCAGTCTAGAACGGCAATGTTTTTCTCGTTTTTTGTTTCTACTATATTTATTGCGACACTTGAGTTTTTTGTGTTCAGTATTTTCATGTTGCAGTAATCTTGTAATGTTTTTATTACATTGTTAGTATAGGTTGCATAATTTATTTTGTACTTTTTTTTTTCTTTATCCAGTTTAAACTTTTAAATCTCTCTAAAGTTTGATATGTTCTGTTTGGTCTTTCTTGAAATAGTTTAATGTATTAGGTTGGACCTTATAGTTCATTCTTTTAACCTATGTTGTTACGGTTACTTTTGTTTTATTGGCTAGTCCATTTATTTCAGTGTATTTTATGAAAGAAATAATTAGTATAATTCGCAGCTGTTACTGTGTATTCTGATTTCTGTGAAATCCTGATAGTTTTTATGTTAAACTATCGCATATCAAACAATAAACGAACAAAGAGTACTATACATTAAGCGAAAATAAAACCGAGCAAACATATTTAATACATTGTATCTGAACTAGGTTTGAAACAGTCCAAAAATAAAAAACGTTAACACAATTAATACCATAAAATAAAAGAACTTCTTACTTCCTCTTTCATTTTTCAAGCTGAGCTTGGTGATCCTTGATGTTCTTCACTAAAATGTGATAGTTCGAGAGCTAGTAGAAATTTTTGGGTACGTACTTGAGACATTCTGAACATTTTTTAGATACTTCCTTTATAATATTATTATGTAAAAATATCATTTTTATGTCATATCATAGTCTTTTACATCAAATTAAAAAACATATAAATTTTTTATTACAAAAAATATCTTTCAGGCAACTTGTAATTTTTTAAAGTAAATTTAAATGTTCAAAAATACAAAAAAATAAACAAGCCGATCTGCGAGTGATTTTAACTGTGTACGGTGCTTCCAAAGTATTTTGAAAATGAATAAAACAATATGGTGGAGGCAAGTTGCTATTTTGACAAGGTATTTCTTAATTCACGAACTAAAAATCCGAAGATTTATAATTGACGAAACCAAAATCCAGATTTTTGCTTTAATCTGCCATCTTCTAAGAATTGCAAGGCAAACACACGTTGATAAAGGTGTAATTAGAAAAAATGGGTAATATAAAATTGCATTCCACAACATACCTTCTCTGCCTAAAGGCATTTTAGATTTGATTTCACGTAAACGATAAAATGGCTTCGGTATGGATGCAATAGCGACATCTGATATTAAATCACGAACTAGAAATCCAAATATTTCTAATTGACGAAACCAAAATCCTTTCTCTAATTACACATTTATCAACGTCTGCTGCCTTGCAATTCTTAAAAGGCACAGATTAAAGCAAAATACCCTCACTTTATACTGCAGCTTATCTACAACCCTTTTTACTCACAGGAACTCGCAGTTTTTTTATCACCCGGCAGGTAAAAAATCTCACCAAAATGACAAGGTCATTTTGGTTAATATCTTTTCGAAAATATTTATTTTTAATTAAAAAAAATACCCTGTCAAAATAGCAACCTGTCTCAACTACTTGCCTGTACCTGTATATTTTCAGAATAGCTTTGCAAGCATCTTGCAGATCTTAAAATCTCTCGCAAATCGCTTGACGTGTTTATTTTTTACTTATTGAAGATTTAAATTTACTTTATAATTAAAACGGTATAACGTTATATATATATATATATATATATATATATATATATATATATATATATTATATATATATATACTATATATATATATTGTTTATATCTCAAAATATTTAGGACGATTAAGAAAGCCTTCTTTCTAAAACCATATGAATCTACGGCTCATACTTTCTTGTTTCACTGGTCTAAAACTTTTGTTACATTAAAAGACTACTGTCCACTTTACAACCAACGAGAACAAAAATACACTAGCTTTTTATACTTAAGTGAATTTGTCGTTTCTCTCTTAATTGGGGGTCGTAATTGTTTTCGTTAATAAGGTAATGCTTGCCACATAAAAGAAAAACACTAAGCGTTGGGTAAAGTCCTGTTTAATTTGGACTTTAGAGATCACTAAACATGAACTAGTGTTAGTGTGAGGAAATGTTAGGGGAATAGGGGATTTTCGGTAGGTTAGACATAACGACCGAAATACGTTAGTGTATACATATTAAACAGTAATATAATTACTGTATATAAAGTTTGTATACATTGTATTTTATAATAAAACTTTAATATTTTTTAGCGAATTATTACAAACCAGATAATAGGAAATTTATTTTATTAAATTTTTTTCAGTTTTTGACTTTAAAGATTACATTAGGCATATGATCATTTGCAACTGTTTAATACAAATCTTTTGCCGAACTATGGCAAATACCATATTTTTAATTGGGCATTTAAGATTTTTTCTTTATTGTCTACCGTTGTACGTATAGCCTTTATTTTATATGTTTTTTTTTATTTGTATCTATTTAAACAACTTAATAATGTTTTAATTTTGCAGCAAAAAAGTATTTGAAATATTTCAAGTAAACACATAAAAAAGTTTAGAGAACACCACTATTGTTTCTCTTTTTTAAAAAACTTTTTTGTTTTGTTAACAAATTCCAGTCCATTTGAAAACTGATGTATACCAAATATTTCATTTATCTGAAAGACAGTTACCACATGTCCAGGATGAGATCGCAACCAACCTGTAACAGCATGATCATAATAAGTGCTGAGTGGCTTTATTAATGCAACATCTGCAGGCTGCATTTTGTATGTGCAGTACGGTATATCATAAATGGTTAAGCTCAAAAGAACAAGTGGACCTAGAAAGATACAGAGAGAAAAATAGAGAGGTAAAAAGATTAATAACAAAAGATAAAAATGATAAATGGGAATCAACACATATGAAGATAGAACAATACATAGGAGGTACAAAGAACTCAGAATCCTGGAAAGTGATAAAGAGTCTAAAACACACAGGAAAAAACACATTTTACTTTCATAAGCGAAAAACAATGGAATGATTACTACCAAGAACTGATGACAGAGAAGCAAACAAAATTCATGAAAAAAGAACAACAAACAACAAATACAAAGGAACAACTAAATTTATCATTGAAAGAATTAAAAAATAAATAAAACAAATAAAAACTAATAAGTCTGCAGGCCTTGGAGGGATAGTACCCGAGCTAATTAAATACGGCTATGAAAAATTGTTCGGTATGATACATACCATGTTTTGGAGAGCCTTGGAAACCGAACAAAAGCCTGATGAATGGTCTACAGCCCATATTATCTCTTTTTTCAAGAAAGGGGATAGAAGAAAATCTGAAAATTACAGAGGTTTAAGCATTTTACCATCTATAGGAAGATAATGCAGTAGTGCAGAACTTTTTAGAGTGGCAGTCAACAGAGTCCGCATAGCCATGATGATTTCCAACCTTCGATAGAAGATGGAACTTCAAGAAGAAGAAGGAAGATAATATGGACAATTACTAAAAAAAAAAACAGTAGAAAAAGAAATCCAAAATAAAATAGAGGACGACCAGGCAGGTTTTACAGCTGGGAAATCATGTGTTGACCACATTTACACTTCTTCTTCTTTTTCTTCAAGTTCCACTCCTATCGAGATTTTAAGTCATTCTGGCAATTATAATTTTATTGGTTACTCGCCTGAATAGTTCAATTGAACTGCATCCAAACCACTCACGGAGATTGCGTAGCCACGAGATTTTACGTCTTCCTACGCTTCTTCTACCTTTGATTTTACCCTGCATTATATTCCTTAGTAGTTCGTACTTTTCACCTCTCATGATGTGCCCCAAGTATTCCAGTTTCCTGATCTTTATGGAATTTAAAACTTCGCATTGTTTTCCTAGTTGTTCGAGAACTTGTTCGTTTGTTTTGCGATCCATCCATGATATTTTCAAAATGCGTCGGTAACACCACATTTCGAATGCTTCTAGGTTTTTAATGTTGGATTTTTTAAGTGTCCAAGCTTTAACTCCATACAAAAGGGTAGAGAAAATATAACATCGAAGCATTCTTATCCGGAGCGATATATTGATATCGCGATTACAAAAAAGTTTTCTCATTCTATTAAAAGTTGACCGCGCAATTTCAATGCGGCATCTTATTTCTTTTGTCTGATTAGTATCTTCTGTGATCCATGCTCCAAGGTATTTGTACGAAGATATTTGTTCAATTTCTGTATTATCTAGTACTAGCTTAACTTTGATGTTTTGTACTTTTGTAAATACCATGAACTTGGTTTTCTTCAAATTGATTTTTAGTCCATAATCGTTGCAATATATATTTAGTTGTTCAGCAAGGTGTTGCAGTTCTTCTAGTGTTCCTGCCAAAAGGACGGTGTCGTCATTTACACTATACAACAGCTAATAGAGGAGAAGATTGCACCAACAAATAGAAGTAGAAGATAGGCTGATCCATGTAGTGAAGTCCATGTACACACATAATAATGTTACAGTCAATGTAGGTAACAAAGTTTGGAAAACCATTTTAAACCGCGAAAGGTCTCCTAAGGGCTGCTCGACTTCACCTATACTGTTTAAAATATTTCTTCAATACGCACTAAAGCCATGGAAAAGGAAATGTTAGGGAATGGGAGTACCCATAAAGAACGACCATCTGTATACTCAGTTTTGCCGACGATCAGGTCATAATGGCACAAGACGAGGAAGATCTAAGTTATATGGTTTGAAAACTAGAAGAAATATATAATATAAATGGTCTGGAAATAAACATTAACAAAACAGAATATCTGAACACAACACAAGAACCAACAAGAAACCTGGAAGTGGATGATGTGCGTGAAATTAAGGGGACCGATAAATTTAAATACCTGGGTTCATTATATCAAACAAAGGTACTACAGAAGAAGAAATTAAATATCGAGTGGGTCAAACCAGAAACTCTATGAAACAACTGACTCCAATCCTATGGGACAGACACATAACAAAAAAATAATGTATAACAAGATGTTTCGCAGCATTCTAACATATGAAGCAGAACAAGAAATGGAGATAAAAAAACACACCTTAAATTACAATAAAGAAAAAAGAATAACGTCAGATTCGACAGACCCAAACCGATGGATAGCAAAAATAACAGAGTGGAGCACCATAGGAAAACGCAAAAGAGGCAGACCAAGTGGATCTTTTACATGAAAAAAAAAGGATTGGAAGACAGAGAATGGGAGGACAAAGAAGAATAGAGAAAATGGTTGAGAGAAGGGACACAGCGACAGCTGTAGAAACCCTTTCTTATATATACAACGAAAGAAAGCAAAGTATAATCACTCCATTATCATGAGCTAAATCAATTACTTTTAAATTTTAAGTGTGTTTTACATGACCATCTAGAAGCAGCAAAACGTGGTTAGTAGAAGTAGCTTCGAAAAACTAGATGAAATTTTTGAACCAAGTCAACAGTATGATGTAATCCAGCCGCGAGGATTGCAAAATGCCGTGGTACCTGCTAGAGCATGATCTAGAAGATTTGGTTTCATTTGTTGTCTCGGAAAAATCATCAGTGGAGGTTCCAGCAGCGTTAAAACATATTCCTACTGTAATAGTATGTCCTTGTTCAGCAGATTTTAGCCAATCCATTTGTTTTCATCCTTTTATAGCTAATAATTTACTCTTGGTTTTAGAGACAACGAAAATTTCAGTTTCATCGCAGTTCTATATTTTGTCAGGGGTCAAGTCAAATTTATTATAAATATCTCCAATTAACTAATAGAATTTATTGACTGCCACTTAGTCAACTAGTCTAGCTGCTGATGTGGCTTTAAAATTGCGAATTGATAAATTTTGACGACGTTTAAAATATTGGAACCAATCAACACCAACCATCTCCTTACCAGTATTAAAATTGTGTGCCTTTTCATTTTTATTTGCCAATTAAAATACTGCAACAAAACCAGCTTTTTTGTATCCCACCTCTACTTAAAACAGTATCTATAGTTGTTTTTATAGCGTTTGTTCTCTGCACTCTCTTCTTTTATTTTTTTCCTTGTAAGTACGTACCATAGTATTACCTAAAAATAATCCAATGTTATTTAGTCAGAAATTTAAATTAAACCTGGCCTACAACCCATTTTTACCCCCAATTTACCCATCATACCACGTAACCAATACACCATCTTGCCTCAAAAGGTGGTGTTCCGTTTCATTATAGTTTACATGTTGGTTGTCGATTTTTTACATATTTCTGGGAAAAATTTTGTAGATTGTAATCCCTGGCTTTGGAGTTTACAGTTAGTCAAATCAAGTGGTTTATTGTTCTCATACCCGCTGCGTATTTATGTATTTCTGAGAAGGACAATATACACGACTTTGTTTGTTAGAAACGACCTCCCCTCCACTAGGGGCATCTGTAAGACGTTCTGTAATGTATTTTTAGGAGCAATACTCGAAACTCAGTTCTGTAAACACGTTTAGCTTAATAATAATTACTTAATATGCTTAGCAATTAAAAGTTATAACAAAATTGTCGTCGTATGGCATTTTAATTTAATAAAATAATATTTTATAGCAACTGCATCTCACAGTAAACTAAACGTGGGTCAAGACAGGTGGCTCTGAACAAAAAACAATTCATCAATATAAGGTTGAATGTTCAAATAATTAAACTTTGATGTATACAAGGCAACTATCGAACACAGTGATTAATTAAATCTTGCCCAAGTACTTTCGATCAATAGATCATCTTCAGGGGCATTTCGTCAGTTGTGGCCTATCCGACCTCCATTCTGTCTCCGGCTTCTATATAACATGTAGCTTCTCCTTTTTAAAAATTTTAAAGTGTTTGTTTGTCTTTGTGTATTGTATTGTTATGTCCAAATTTACATGTATGACATTCTACTCATGTCGGATAGGCCACAACTGACGAAATGCCCATGAAGATGATCTATTGATCGAAAGTACTTGGGCAAGATTTAATTAATCACTGTGTTCGATAGTTGCCTTGTATACTATCAAAGTTTAAAAAAACAATTAACTAATTAAATGTAACGTATTCACAGAAACAACATACCATTATCAAAATAAGAGTACTAGTAAACAACGTTCAAAAAGACATAAATGAGGTGATCTAATTACCTTAAAATAACGACGTTTATCCTTGCACAAAATTGGATCAACGAATCACTGAAACAGTTTTCTGAACTGTGTTTGTAAACTCCATATCATACTCCATACTCTCACTCACAGTTTGTCTCTTGTTGGTATAGTTTGTCTTTGTCTCTCATTGACCATTGGTCGAATGAGGCTTACTATTGGCTTACAGCATGGCTGTTAACCAACGTTAAGTTTCTTTTAGAATGTGCGTATCATTTACCTCGCTAGACCATCGAACCGCCATACCCCCCTCCCTAGATCAAAATAAGAATATCAATCAATCACCTTAACTACTTTTTATAATTACTTTTATTTTAAATTTTATTTATCTGGGTATTTTATATAATAATTACCAGATATACACCTGAAAGAATTGAAATATTTTATATTTTGACGAAATGGTAACCATTTAACAACGAATTTAATAGGTGCTACTAACGAGGAATATTTTGTAGACTTTATCGCAAAACGTCAGAAGTTATAACGACGAGTTTTACTTGACAGCGATAAGTAAAAATCATCATTTATTAAGTTACGAAAAATCGACTTTTATTTCTAGTTTTCAGATCATTTTGAAGATAGTACGGGTATTCATTCTAAGCTAAATAGTTATGTAAAACATGTGAATTTATTTAATTTACGATCTTATATATTACATTTTAGGACATAATTGCACGACGTCGGCAATATTTCAGAAATAAAATTTAAAGTGGATGTTATAAATGTGTAAAAGTTAATTTCCTCGAAATAAACCAGTTCTGACTCGTCGTAATTGCCGTTATTAATAACGGGCGCTTATTAGTAATTCCCAAAGGGCCAAAACGTGGAGATAAAAAAAGGTAAATTTCCATTGTGTGCAAAAGAAGATGAATTAACGGTAACCGCATAAGGGTTATACAAAGAGGCATTAAAAAGTCATACTATGTAATATGTCAGACGATTCCGGAATTTAAATGAGATAAAATCCTTTAGTTCTTTGGTTTTGTGGAACAAAGGACATTATTTGGTTACTTAACAAAGGTAATCCTAAAAAAAGTATGAGCTTAAAGGTTCAACTCAGCATAAAATGAAGCTGTAAAAAGGGGATGAATTGGTCAAAAGATATTATGGGCGTTCACCTGCAGGCACAAATACTTTTTTATCCTAGTTGTTTCTCAGAATAAAGTAATATGTATTAAATATTTATTATAATATTCACTAACTGCAAAATATTTTTTTAATATAAATTTTGCATTTTATTTTTTCCAAGCATTATTATTCCTTTAACAAAAATTAAATTTTTTATTAGTTTAGTACGAAGATTGGTAAACTGAACTTTTCATCGAATCCTGGAAAAAACGTTATTAGATGGGTCTGTGAATTTGATTTATATCTAACGGAAGTCAACATTATATGCGGAAGTCGGACTGTTATTTCCTTATGGATGTGAAAGTAAATAGCTAATGGTAGTAATTAATTCCAAAAGCTAGTTTTTGTTATTGTAAATTAGTGTTTCGTCTATATGGATACAGTGTGGAAACCACTGTATGGAATAACATTGTTTGTGTCCTTATTTTAGACAATAACAAAAACGTTGAGATACCTTAACTTGTAAATTAAAATGTGCGCTTTTTAAACATGAATTTGAATGTACAGTGTGATCCACGCAAGTCTGGCATAGTCCATAATCTGTATTTTAAATTATAAACCCTGTATGTTTTTAAAAGCTCCTTAACAACCTGATCCCAACGAACTATATTATCTAGGGTCTATTATGAATAATACAAGGTAAAATTAAGTATAATTTTCTTTAAGACAATTAATTTATAGAATACCCGAGGTAATTGATTGAATTACAATAAAATAAATACTCAAAATGTTCTCCACCTTGTTGTTGGCAATAACACAATCTCCTATAAAACTCGTGCCGAACTTTGTTTAAAGTTTGAGATGAAATATTTCGTATTTCTGTAGTTATCCTTTCTTTGAGGTCTTCAATGCTAGTTGGTTTTGTTGCATATACTTTGTTCATAAGATAACCCCACTGAAAAAAATCCAAAGGCATAAGATCTGGCGACCTAGCTGGGCACTCTATAGGACTCCTTCGTTCAATCAATTTATTGAAGAAGATTTTATTTAAGTAATTCTCACCATTAACTCATAATGGGGTGTTGCACCGTCCTGCTGGGACCAGACAGTTTCATGCGGTATGGTCGGATCTATTGGATTGGGACATAAGTTAGCCAACTGAAGAAGAAACATCATCTCTTAGCATGCTTAAATATTTTTCTGCTATCAAATTACCATTTACAAAATATAGGACCAATAATATAATCTCCTATAATACCTGCCCAAACATTCAACTTTTGAGGATACTGAGTGTGGTCTTATGAATTCAATGAGGATTCTCCGCTGACCAATATCTACAGCTTTTTCGGGTTACTCTCCTTTTAATGTAACTGTTTGATTCATTAGAAAAAATAATTGTGCCAAGAGCTACTTCATTTGTGTTAATTTTCCCCATCATTCTTTCGCAGAAATCCATTCTATGATCTGGATGGTCTTCTGTTAGCTCCTGCACAAAAGTCAATTTATATGGATGAAGTTTTTCATGGAGAAACCTTACGACAGTTGTGTGACTCACATTATTTTGACGTGCAATTTGACGTACATTTGACGTTGGATTCTCTGGGACACTTAACAAAATATTCTCTTTCACCTCATCTTCAATGAAGTTCGGTTTTCTTTTTGATGGTTTGACATGTCTAAGTTTTTTGAATTGTGCATTAATTTTAGACACACTGTCTTGTAAAATATTAGGCAACTGAGGATACCCCTCGTTGAATAAGCTACTTCAACTTGACTTCTATAATTCTCCATGTAACCAATCATCACTAAAATATCAATTCGGTGGGTCTCAGTTGAATAATGTATTTTTATTTCTGCAAGAAACTAGCTTTTAATTAGGAATTTATTACTTAAATGTAAAATGACAACAGACCAAAAACTGATTAATAACAATCCGCATTATTTAAGGATTTATTTTAATTAGCAGTCTATCTAGACAGTTTTTACCTATTCATGACAAAAAATGTTAACACCGTTACTAAACAGAAATTTTCCCCAATATACTAACACTTAGTAGAAGTGTATTGTATGTATTTAGCTAATTTAAAATAATACGATAATACGTGATGAATTATTATTAATTTCAAAATTTCACTAAAATAAGGATTATGGACTATGCCAGACTTGCGTGGATCACCCTGTACATTTAAATATATGATTAAAAAGCGCACATTTAAATTTAAAATTTAACGTGTCACAGAGTTGTTATTATTTTATATAATAAAGAAACAAACAATTTTATTCCATAAGTGGTTTCCCCACTGTATAAAACTTGTTAACTGTAAAATAAGTACAACAGAGATAATCAACGTTTTGTTCATTTTTCGTCTTATAATTTTATTTATTGTTATTATGCACAAAACCAAACTAATATGGAATCACCATATATTTCAACCAATATTTATTTTATTTTTTTTTTATTTACAATTAAGGCTCATCAACCTAAGTGGTTATTAGCGCCGCTTGGTATTACAATTTTGTTTTACATTTTTTTAGACATAGATTAAATATAGACATAGACATAACATAGATAGAGTTTTACATACATAAATCTGGGT
The DNA here is from genome assembly GCA_918026665.1 of Diabrotica balteata. NCBI lineage: Eukaryota > Metazoa > Arthropoda > Insecta > Coleoptera > Chrysomelidae > Diabrotica > Diabrotica balteata. The sequence continues at coordinate 98,628,095 of OU898276.1, read as the reverse complement.
TGAAGTACATTGGTAAATAGAAGATTACACATTTATTTGTACAGACACTGATGTTAAATTTTGTTGTATATTCCAATTGACTTTAGAAAACTTAAAACAGATGAATATACACAGTTTTCTTGTAGACACTCGCGTAGCGTTGTCGGTAAGTTACACTTTTGCCTCTCATTTAAATATGCCGGGCATTCGATTAAATAATGTTTGGCACTTAAACCGTTAAAATACTTACCGCACATTGGATGAACACTTCCAGTAATAAGGTATTCGTGTGTTAAGCGTGTATGTCCTAATCTCAATCTGTTTATTATAATTTGGTCTTTTCTGTTGTAACACATATTCTTTCATCTTGTAACAGTTGTTTTTATGTCTCGTAGTTTTTGTTGAGATTGTTTCCATTCTTGAAGCCACTGTTCTTTCAATGTCGAGTTAATCCAGTGATGAAAATCTTTCTTATAGGTAGATTCTATCAAGTCTTCGTTGTTAACTGAAGATTTGGCGGCAGCATCTACTATTTCATTACCTTGTATACCTGTATGTGATGGAATCCACATAAATTTTACAATCGCATTCTTTAGCTGAAGTTGGTACAAATGGTTCTTTATCAATCGCAACAAATGGATGAGTTGGGTAAATGGTGCCTAAGCTATTCATGGAACTTAAGGAATCTGTTATTATTAGGCACCTGTCTAAGTTGGCGTCCAGTGCATATTCTAATGCTTTGTAGATTGCGAATAGTTCTCCTGTATATACTGTGCTAAAATTTGAGATTTTGTATGAAGCAGTGTAGTCGTTGTGTATGAATGCACATCCACTCCTTTTTCAGATTTGGAGGCATCAGTATAAATATGTTGGTATTTCTGGTACTCATCAATCTTACTATAAAATTGTTTAACCATAGAGGACGTATTAAGTTGATTACTAGTCTTTGTTAAACTCAAGTCTAGGAAAGGTTTTCTGACCATCCAAGGAGGAGGGGTTAAAAGGGTGGTTTGATATATTTTAGGTAAGACAATATTATTGCTGGTCATGTATCTATTAAGTATTTCATAAAAAGGGGGTTTAGATCTTTTTTTTGTTAAGATATGTTGTGTGGAAACGAGAAGCAAAGATATTGTTTTTGACGGGATTTTCACTATTTACTGAAACGTTTGTAGCATATTCTAGGCTAAGATATTGTCTTTTTAATTCCAGAGGCATTTCTCCTACTAAACATAATAAGCTATCTGTAGGTGTGGTACAAAAAGCTCCTAAGGCTATTCTTACAGCAGCATTTTGGATGGTTTGCAACTCTTTCAAAAGTGATTGGATGGTAGACCCATACACTATTGAACCGTAATCGACTTTAGATCTAATAATGTTTTTATATACCGTCAATAAGATATCTGGATCACATCCCCAATTTTTAGTAGATAGGACTTTCGTTATGTTCAAATATTGTTCACAAGATGTTTTAAGATAATAAATATGTTGCTTAAAATTTAAATGTTTGTCAAAATTAATTCCAAGGAATTTAATACAATCAACATATTCTATTTTTGTATTAAAGATTGTAAGTTCTGGACTATTAACATTGCTTTTTCTGGTGAAATGGATACATTTACTTTTGTTGGAACAAAATTTCATTCCAGATTTTATTGACCATTTTTCTAATGCAGAAATAGTATCTTGTAAGGTTTGTTTAATTAGTTCTATGTTTCTTCTTTTACAATAAATTATGAGATCATCTGCATATAGCCTACTTTTTACTGGTGTAGAATCGTTTCTCCAATATTTATTTTTTTTTCAAAAACTTGTTATTGTTGCGAAGAATATAGGTTTTTACTGAAAATAAATAAACTAATAAACCAATCAGAAAACACAGCCCGGTACGGTATAGACTATTTGCTTTAGTCGTAAATTGCACGAAAATAAACAAACTAACTTTCGCTTTTAAAAACGAAAATATGCATTATGTGGGGTTAACGAATGTGCAAAGGGGAAAGACTATTGGTCTTGTTTAGCAAGGAATGTCTCAGTGGTAAACGTAACTCAGAGAGAGAGCTTAAATTCAGTCTTTGACTGGTAACAAATAATTTACTGTGATCATAGAATTGCATTGGACCTGGTAGTGAAGAAGCAATTTATTGGAGCCATTAAACCTTAGGCGGAGATCTTGACGTTCTGTTCTTTGGCGCTGTGTCCATTGACCTTAGTATTTACCCATTTTCTTCGTACTCTAGCCATTGTATATAACTTTCCAAAAATCAAAAATTGCTCACCGATAAATTTTTGATCAGCAACAGTTAATTTTTTTGTAGTTCTAAAAATTATAATTATTTATTGTTTTTGCCAAGATCCATTTTGCCAAGTTGTTAACAAATTTTATACCCCCTTATGCAACAGAAACTTTGTCTAGTATCTATTTTGATATTTATAATTTTGGCGATTTTTATTTGTTTTATCATAAAGAGCATATGGGTTTTAAACAGAGTTTACCAGATTAATTACTATTTAACTTTGAATAAGCCACAATTAAAGATAAAAATACGTTTATTGACGGTTTAATTTCTACTTCGGAAATCGTTCTCAAAACACCTAAGTGGAAATTGAAACGTCAATAAACGTATTTTTATCTTTAATTGTGGCTTATTCCAGTTAAATAGTAATTAATTTAAAATGCAACAAGAAAATAGCTTCAGAACAATATAGAGTTTACCAGGTTCGCATACTGTTTCTGAAATCCCATCGGGCCTGATTCTGTTATAAATAGTTTTCGGACATCCATATTATCCAAGACTGCGTACAATGGAGATGTTGAAATGGTATGTACGTTTTCTGCAGTTGACCTTTAAAGAAAAGGTCGAAAGAAGACACAGTGTCAAACAAAAGAAGTTCTCGTAACTAAGAAACTTACTCCAATGATTTGACATCAGGGAGATCAGCACAATCATACGATTAGCATAAGATAGCGAAGCATGATGGTCACTTATCTTAAATAAGGAGAGGGCACACAAAAATGAAGAATGGACATGTGTTTTGTGTATTTGTTCTATATTTATAATTTATTCCATAATATCTATAAACCAACGAAGAAGCTAACATAAAATGTTATCGTCCCTACAATATAAACTAACAGTCACGAAAACATTGCGTAATTTATTGACATACAACTTTAATCAAGTTGAAATAGACACAAGTAACTATTTGGTACACAAACAATACAGAATTAATAGTAGTTCATTTTTTATTATATTGTTTGTTACGTATCCCCTTCGTGTTTTAAACGCATTATATTTTTTGTAATAAAAATATTAGAACCTGCTCTCTCCGCTCTTTTTAGTAAAGCAAAATATACAACGTTCATGACGTTTATTTTGTTTAAGGTAATCGTAAATATTCATGACACAAATTTTTTCCAGTCTTTGGTATAATTTGTAGGTGGCAATTTTAAAAACTTGGAGTACGTTTGTTTATATTAGACCTAAGGGCTGTTCTTGTGCAATATAAAGGTTTTGGTCGGATTTGTGACATTGAGTGCCAGCTACCTTGACATCCTTTAAACGGTCTTTCAGGTAGTCTTGTTTCTTATTTTGAATTTCTAGTCTGTATTCCTAAATCTCTTAATTTTCTTTTACTATCTATTCTTATAACATAGTGTTTTCATTTATATCCCTTACAGAGATCTGTTTTTTTTTGTTATTAATGATTATTTTGGTATTCGTTTTACTGTTTTGTTTCATTGCAGTAATATGAATACGGGCCCTTTAAGGCTCATTTGCCGATAATCCGTTTTCATGTATTACATATTTGTTTTACAATATCGTAATTTTCTCTAGTTAATTTGCTTAATCCTACTTCTTTTTAACTATTGACCACTTAAATATATATTTTTTATATTTATATATTTTTTAAACGCCTAACGGTTTTTTTAGGCGATTTTACACAAAACACAGACTCGACCAACGAAAGACGGGGAGACTGCATTAGGAAAAATACATAGGTTTACTACTTGTATAACGTAATACATTTTAACCCTTAAGTATCCCTGGTATTACCCTTGCAGCATACATTTTCGCCAGAGCAAATGAGTAGTATAAAGTAGATTTCTACCTATTTACATCTATACTTGTATTTTAATAAGTAATGCATAGATGGCTCTGATATCGGAACGTTAACTCAACTTGTAAACATTGTAACGGTACAACATTAATTTGTACCAGTGGATTCTAGTGTGCTTCTTTTTTGCAATTAGGACTATGCAAATGTCCGAAAACTATTTTGATATACAGTATTGGAAAAGGGCCTTACAACTGAACACTTACAGCCAAAATATTACATGAAATAACAGATGATCAAGCTGAACATTCCGAGATTGAAGGGGACTCAGATGCTGAGGATGTAGTAGAACCTGATACACCATCAGAAAAATCTAGCAGAAGTTCGTCTACAATACTGCCGTCTACTCCCTCTGGAAGTGGTACAGCCAAAATAGACATAGACGAGCCTCTACGTGGAAAACGTAAAAAAACTACAATTTACGACTTTTTAGAACACGAGGATTCAGATGATTCTGTAGCAGACAGAGATTACCAACTCGGAAAACCCTCTTAAAACAAAAATATAAATGAATGAAGATGAAGCAACTTTTAATGTTACCAATGATTTTAAGGGTGGTTAAGTAGGTATTCTTGTTCTAAAGAACCAAGAATACCTACTGAATTTAAAATTGTAATTATGCAGAATTCAAGAGTTCGAAAGTGATACCGTCTTCTGAAGACCCAGTAAGTTTTTTAATGTTTTTTAATGACACATTACTACAATACATTGTAGAACAATCAAATCTATATGCTGTCTAAAACGACAAAAATATAAATTTGTCCTTCGAGGAATTGAAAAGCTTTCCTAGGAATTTTAATTCTAATGGGATTTAATGGTTTATCTTCTGTCAAAAAATACTGGTCTGTAGACCAGATTTTCAAAATGAAAGGATTACTAATATTTTCCCTCTAAAGAGGTGTCTTTAAATATTAAGATATATCCATTTGGATGATAACCGACAAATGCCAGCCAGAGGAACTCAGGAATTTGACAAGTTCTACAAAGTGAGACCTCTTTTTCAAAAATTAAAAAAAAACCTTTATGGACTCTTATTCTCCAAGCAGACATATTTCAATTGATGAAAGAAGTATGGTTGCCTTTAAAGAAAGGACTACTTTGAAATAGTAGAAAGCTATAAAATTTTGAGCAATGGCATGTGCTGAAACAGGTTACCTCATCAATTTTGAGGTATATCAAGGTAGATAACCTGAACGGACTAACGAACATACTCTAGAGGAAGGAGTTATATATATTATATTTATATTATATTAATATATATTATGTATATATATATATATATATATATGTATATCTATATATTATATATATATAGATATATATATTTATAGTTTGATTTAATTTGTTGAAAAAGAGGTCACTGCTTGTTCTTTGACAAGTTTTTGTCCACACTTCCTCTTATGAATAAGTTATCAGAACTAGGTCATTTTGGTTGTGGAAGAGTAAGAAAAACACGAAAATATTTTCCAAAAGCACATTTAGTAGATGACAGAAAAATGAAAATTGGTGAAATTAATGGAGTTGTCTGCAACGATATTACTATAAGTAAGTGGAAGGATCGTGGCTCAAAATCTGTGACCGTATCTGTGACCAAATCTGTGACATCAAAAACTGGAGAACGGGAAAACATTTGCTGTCCTCAAGCCATTGTAGACTACAATATGTATATGGGCTGTGTTGATCGATTTGACCAACGAATGCAGACATACTCAGTAGCTTGAAAAGTCGTCGATGGTGATGAAGTTATTTTATTACCTTTTTAATTCTTATATAAATTTATAAAGAATGCCTTAGGCAAAGTAACAGTAGAAAAGAAGCAATATCTTACCTTGAATATAGATCCAAATTGGCTACCAGTCTTATAAAAGATTTTTCTGCTAGAAAAAAATTGGGAGGCCATTGAACATGGAGTATTTTCAAAATGTTGGCCATTTGCCGTAGAAAACCACGCGAACACGATGCCAGCCGTGCTCAAAAACGGGATGACAGAAGCGCAGTGATATAGAGGGCGTAGACTGTAAAGTGGCTTTGTGCTTGGATTGTTTTAAACCATATCATTCAAGTGACTAAACTATTATTTTTATTATTATATTTTTATTTGTTTATTACAATATTGTGCAGTAATTTTGTATTATTTAAAGTCCTATACCTATTATTGATACACTTTTCATTATTTGGTACAACATATGTACCAGAGAAACTAGCATGAAATTATTCCTTGATTGAACTCTGGTATAATGATTGGCGACCTTTTTTTTATAGAAAAAAAAAAACAAAAATATATTTAAAATCTAGTAACTGATGTACTAAATATAGTATTCCAAACTATTATCTGAAAAAATTTTGAAAAAAGTTCATCATAATAAACTTGCGCCTTAAAGAGTTAATTCCTATCTTGACGTTAGCTTATTTACAATTTTGTTTTTTATATTTTTAATCTGTTTAATTATTATTTTATTTATGTTATATTAATTATTAATTTATGATAATATATCGACCCATGCAACGAAGACTATACTGCCGTCCTAACACGAAAGGTCCTAACTGCAAAATTTGGAATAATGACTTTATTGGCTCACGTCATGCGTAATAGTATATTACATAACGAGAGTTGTAAGAAGCTTATTACATGCGAGTAAAAAAGTTGCGCGCGAGCCGCGTAGCGGCGAGCGCAGTGATTTTACAAGCATGTAATAAGCTTACAACTCAAGTTGTGTACTATACTTTTTTCTACATTATTTTCGTTTATAAAAATAAAAATTAAATTACCACTATATTTACACTGACAGGTTAATAATTTTTAATCTGTCAAAATAACGTCTATTAATTCGTTTCCATGGTAACTCGACCAACTGACTTACGAGGCTTATGTGATATTACACATTTTTATAAAACTGAAGCGTAATTTTTTTTATTACGTGCTAGTCATTACGTGTCAGTATCTGTTATGATGCATTTACTTAGCATCCAAATAGTAGGTAATATACAATTTACTAGTAAGAGAGTAGAAATAGTATATTACATAACGAGAGTTGTAAGAAGCTTATTACATGCGAGTAAAAAAGTTGCGCGCGAGCCGCGTAGCGGCGAGCGCAGTAATTTTACAAGCATGTAATAAGCTTACAACTCAAGTTGTGTACTATACTTTTTCTACCATTATTTTGTTTATAAAAATAAAAATTAAATTACCACTATATTTACACTGACAGATTAATAATTTTTAACCTGTCAAAACAACGCCTGTTAATTCGTTTCCATGGCAACTCGACCAACTGACTTACAAGGCGTATATGATATTACACATTTTTATAGAACTGAAGCGTAATTTTTTTTATTACGTGCTAGTCATTACGTGTCAGTATCTGTTATGATGCATTTACTTAGCATCCAAATAGTAGGTAATATACAATTTACTAGTAAGAGAGTAGAAAAAACATATTATCTATGTATGTACAAAATGAAATTGTCCTATAAGCGTCTTAAGTGCCTTATTATATACCTAAATGATTTGTCCTAACTACTAAAAGCCATGTTCACTAACATAAATAGTCCTATATCACATATACTACGAAAAATTGTCCGTTTTAACTTTAAAAATGCAGTTAGGACTATTTAAGCTAGTATTTTATACTGAGCTGCATCAGTTAGGACAATTTTGCGTACTATGATATAAGCATGTTTGTAAGATAACTTCAAATAATTAATTATAAATGTTATTTGTTATTTTCAGACATTTGGAGTATTCTTATGCTTTTTGGTATTTTTAAAATGCATTAAATATAGACACATGCGTCTATATTTTTTGGTAGTAGCAATGCAACATGTCTTGGCCGAAACAGCGATAGATGTAAACGTATGGTATTTAGCCAAAAGTGAGAATGATCCAGATTATTCACCTGGGCCGTCAATGAATTACTCTACTAGTAGAGTACTCTCTAGTAGTAGAGAGTACTTTGAATACTACTCTATTTGTTGTCATTCGGCTTATATGACCGTTCCATTCTACTCCATTTCGTTCCATTTCTTACCTTCTATATGTCATTATTGGTCTGATGAATGTTTTGTAAATTCTACCATTCCTTCCTTTTTCGATATTTTTATTTCTTCGTATTGTTTCATTCAGGCAGCAAGCGGCACTGTTTGCTCTATTCACTTGATCTTCTACTTCAGTTTCGAGCCTGCCATAACTAGATAATGTGATACCTAGATATTTAAACTCCATCACTTGTTCTATTATCTGACCTTCCAGCTCCAATTTATATCTTAGTAAATTTGCTGTTGTAAGCATTTATTTTGTCTTTTTTTGGGAAAGTTAACATTTTTCTGGCGGTTATATTAAATTGGTGCAGCAAACGTTGTAAATCGTCTTAACTTGAGAGAGTCGTATTGCGTCGTCTGCATAGTAGATTAATTTAAGTTGTTTTTCTCCCCATTTCGTATCCTTTTTTAGTTCTTACTTTTTTTATTATTTCATCAATAATCAGGTTGAATAATAAAGGATTTAGGTAACTTCCCTGTCTTATCCCATTGCCAGCTTCAATAGGGTCGGTTAGTTCTTCTAGTTTTATTGTGTTTTTGGGTAGATATATATATATATATGTATTATATTATATATATATATACTATATTAGCGTCGGTGCATGATCTTCCCGACCTAAAACCTTGTTGTTCTTCTGCTAGTGTTATAATTTCGTTTAGTTTATTTGTTGTCACTTTGGTTATTAATTTTAGTGTTGGGTTTAATAATTAATTCCTCTGTAATTCGCCGGGTCCGATTTGTCTCCCTTTTTGAAAGGAGGTATTAGGATGCTTGATATCCATTCTTGAGGAATTCTGTTTTTTTTTTCTAATATTTTATAAAACTTAGTATAACAAAATTTAAAAAGTTCAGTTAATTAGAATTTCAGTTTCTATTAGGTCAATTTCAGTAAGTAATACAAAAAAACGTGCTTCATATGTGACAATAGAGCCTGCCCACAGCTAATATTAACTAGCCCTGATGTGGGAAACATCGATACACTTTGTACCATTATACAGGGTGTCCCATAATAAATTGGATATTAGCTGAGAGATAGCTGACATCAAAATAAAGCGTGTGAGCTCAAATTGCTTGGGCAAAGGGTTGCTAGTTTTCGTTCTACAGGGTGATTCAATAATATTTTTTTTATATTATTTTTAGGAATATATTAAAATTTATTTAACCGATTTAAGTGAAATTTAGTATCTTGCTATTATTTTGTATGCTTATAATATGAAAATGATATTAATTTTACCATTGACAGTAGGTGAGGCCACCTACTATACATTGATTCCTTATTGTGACCATAATTTTTTTGTCATCCCTGTATAAACATTTCAGAAAAAAAAAACATGAAATAACATTCAATTCTACACAAAAAAAGGTATGTTTGTTTCTTATCAAAAAAAAATACACCATTTTCGAAATAAACGTATTTTGTTAATCATAAGCATGTGTGTATTTTAATTTTTCGCAAAACAAGCAGGTACCTAGGTATGCTGTAAACTTGATGACACAGTCAAGACATAACTATGAATTTATTTATTATTAATTGTCAAAGTGTAGTGCGAGTCATTAATTGTCAAATTGATTAAGTTACTTATAAACCACTTAAGATAAAGGTAAAATGCCACGTTATAAATTTTCTAATGTAGAAATGCGCAATATGCTCTGTTTGTATGCTTAGGAAAATTTTTGTTTTCGTAAAGCAGCTTAACACTTTTTCGTAAACTTTATCCCAATAGAAAGCAACCAAACCATAAAACTATTAGATCATTGTTCAACAGATTAGGCGAAACAGGGTCATTTTTCCCAAAAGCGGGAATGCTGGAAGACCGAGAGTAATGATGAGGATATGAAGAATGAAATTGTTGTGCCTGTTGCAGAATATCTATAAGCCAGTACAAGGCTTGTTTTAGCGTCCACTGGTATAAGCAAATCTACGGTGTCAAGAATAATCTTCTTCTTCGCGTGCCATATCAGAATTATCTGACGTTGGCGATCACCATTGCGAAGGCTTCTCGATCTTCTGTAATATGGAGTAATTGTCTTGCATTTGGTATCTGAGTCCATTCACGAATGTTTTTTAACCAAGAAACTTGTTTTCTTCCTACACCTCTACGGCCCTCTATTTTGCCTTTAAGGATCAGTTGTAAAATTTTACATCGACTTCTCTTACTATATATGTCCCAGATAAGACATTTTTCGATATTTAACAGTCTTTAGCAGTTCTCTGTCTTTGTTGACGCTCCTTAGTACTTCTTCATTAAGTTTTCTTGCTGTCCAAGGTATCTTCAGCATTTCTCTATGAGACCACATTTCCAATGCTTCAATTTTGTTCATGATCGATACTTTTAGCGTCCACACTTCTGCACTATACAAAAGTACAGACCAAACATAACACTTAACCATTCTTTGCTTTGTTCTAAACTGAGATGGTTATTGCAAAGAAATGACTTCATTTTTATAAAAGTAGTTTTAGTCATTGCTATTCTTACGTTTTATTTCTATATCTGGATCTAGTTGGTCCGTTATCACTAGTTCCCAACATGTCATTTTGTGAACTTTCTCAACTCGGACTCCGTTCAATTGAAGCTTTGCATCGGGATGTGGGTCACGACTAAACACTAAAAATTTGCTTTTGTTTGAGTTTATTTTAATACCCATTTCCTCTCCTACCTTGTGAATACGATCAAGCAGAATTTGAAGACCTTCAATATTATCTGATAGAATTACTGTATCGTCTGCATATCTAATCACATTAAGTAGTTTTCCCGTTGATTTTTATTCCATATGGTCGTCTCTCAAGTGCCTGTTTTAAATAACTGGTCCGAGTAAACATTGAACAATGTTGGCGACAAAATGCAACCTTGTCTGACTCTTCGTTGTATGGGGATTTCATCGGTATAGTTATCTTCAATTTTTACGATAGCAGTTTAATTCCAGTACAAATTTTTAATGACACGAATATCCTTGTCATCTATTCCGATATTTTTCAATATTTGCATTAATTTTACATGCTGTACTTTATCGAATGCCTTTTCGAAGTACACGAAACATGCGAATAAATCTTTTCTTTGCTTAAGGCGTTTTTGTAATAGGATGTTTAGCGCAAAAAGTGCCTCCCTGGTTCCCATAGCATTTCTAAAACCAAATTGGGTATCTTCAAGATCTTCTTCGCATTTGCGTCTAATTCTGTTGAGAAGTATTCTGAGGAAAATTTTAAGAGTGTGTTTGAGAGTCAAGAATAATACGGGCAGAAAATCTGTATCTCTTTCGTTTTACTCCAGTACAGAATCTTTTATCATAGGATTTTCTAGCAAGGCTCCGACTTAGTCAGTTTATGATAGGGCGGCATTTAGACGATTTAATGTTTTATAATAAAATTTTATTTACCGATAAAGCCACATTTACTAGAATAGGTGTGTTTAACTGGCGCAATAGCCATACCTATGCGACAGAAAATCCTCATGCATATCAAGAACATCATTTTCAATAAATATCTGATATAGCATATTTGGGGATTGGATTGTAGGACCATTCGAATTACCAACTAGACTTGACTTGACGGAGTAACGTATCTAAATTTTTTGAGCGAATATTTACCAACTCTTTTATAAGACATACCTCTAAATTTGAGACGTAACTCTTGGTACATGCATGATGGTGCACCACCACATTATTGCTTAGAAATTAGAAATTATCTAGAATAAATTTTTACTCAAAGGTGGATTAGTAAAGGTAGTGAATATCCATGGCCAGCACGCAGTCCCGAACTAAATCCCCTAGACTCTCACTTGTAAGGCTACCTAAAGTCACTTGAAAAAAAAAACCTTCAAGAGTTATGGCAAAATATTGTAGAGGGAGTTAACGTAATTAGTGCCCAAAGAACGTCATTATTTAAATTAAGACAAAACTTACAAAAATCATTTAGAATATGAAGTTTATCTAATGGTAAACATTTTGAACACTTATTATAATTTTTTTTCGTTTTAATTTAATTTAATTTCTGATTTTTTTACAGTTTGTTACTGTGTAAAAGGTTTAATGAAGATAATTGTTTCAATAATATGCATTTTGTTCGCAAAAATTATCTACTTTTAATTTTAATTATCTCGTCGAGAATTAATTCTCGTCTCTAAAAAATACGTTTATTTAGAAAACGGTGTACTTTTTTAATTTGAAAGAAGAATACCTTTTTTTGTGTAGCATTTAATGTTGTTTTATTTTTTTTTCTAAAATGTTTATACAGAGCGGACAAAAAAATTATGGCTACATTAAGGAACCAACGTTATAACAAAGAATATAGACGCTTATAGAATAATCTTTCATTGTTATTTTTGAGCGTCGGCAAAGGTTGATCGCACGTTATGAAAAATACTGAGAGGTTGGATCGAGATTTTAGTACCCCTATTGAACGGTCATGTCAGCGCTATTATTGTTTCTAAAATACAAAAAGTGGGGGAAACAAATGCACTTTAGATATTTTTATATGCAGATGCCGCGTGGTCGTAGAATATGATTAAATTGAGACTTCGTGAGAATAACATTACTTACTCGTAACAGAGTTGCTAAGAAACCAAAGTGCTCTAACGAGCAGACTTGGTCATATAGCATCCTGACAAAAGTATTCAGAATGATCACACAGACATCCTGATACTCAACTAGATCGGGCTCAAGCAAATTTGATTATTAACAAACTGGAGCAAGCACTTGATGAGGCTCCTATCTGAGGTCAAAATAAACTTCTGGGCAGAAAAACAGTATAATTAAAATGTTATGTAACGATTTTTCGTTGTTTTGGAAAAAACCTATTTTTATTTCAAAGTTATAAAATAAAAAAAAATACTTTGAATATTGTAAATATCATACCTTTTAAGTATATTAACATTTTTAATGCTTCAGTATAACCTTTAATAATCTTTAGTAACCTGTTAAGTCTAATATCAAGTCTCTTAAGCCTCTATATTCTTTGATTATAAGAATAGGTGGCGCCACCTAGTGTCAATGGTAAAACTAATACAACTTTCATAATAAGCATACTAAATTATAGCAAGATACCAAATTTAACTTAAATCGGTTCAATAGTTTTTAATATATCCCTAAAAATAATATAAAAAAAAATATTAATGAATCACCATGTCGAACAAAAACTAGCAACATTTTGCCTAAGCAGTTTGAGCTTAATCGCTTTATTTTGATATCAGCTATCACCCATTATCTAATGTCCAATTATTTATGGGACACCCTGTATAAAAATGTCAATTTTTAGAAAAATATCAATTCATTCAAAAAGTTGATATATTAGAAAAATTTGCAACACATGAAAATATCATGTCGTAACATTTTTAATAAGAAAAAAATCTAAAATAAAATTATAAAAATTAAAATACAAAATTTGTCTTAACTTGTCCCGCTCTCCAATATATTATTATTATTATTAATTTCCCTTAGTTTATTATTGCTTTTAATCAAATTTAAAAAAATATACTATCAATGTTTTAGTTATAAACGAAAATACACAACTAATTAAAGTATATGTTTAGGTATATCCATCCCCAATATGATCTCTACAACTGTTGTTGTGGATTTATATAAATACATAAAAGTCGTAACTTACTTGCTTTGTCCGCAAGCCTGAAGAACACAAAAGCCATAAAGAAAAAGCAATTAGTTATATTTATCGCATAGTGGGTGGAGACATGAGACCGTGATTTGTTTGATGGTGTTGTGTGTAACGGTCCATTCTTTTCCTTATTTTCTAATGGACATCCTTACTTTAAAAAGACTAACTGTAATACGCTCGATGAAAAAAAGGCCTTTAGTCAGCACTTAGTGTTAATGTGAGTGATACATTTTGTGGGTTTGTTCGCCACAGCCGAAAGAATTTTTAATACAACTTAAAACTTGATGTTTAAAAAAGAGATTTAAATATATTTCTATAATAACAAGAAATATTTTATTATTTTAGTTTAACTAATGAAATTACATTTAATGTAAAAAACTAGGAATATTGAATAATTGACGGCAAATTGTCTAATTAATCTGGGTATTTACATAAATTATAACATGATTTTTTTTTATTATTTTGTTTTATCTGTCACCATACTTCAAACCGCTAACAAGACGAAGGGGAGATACAGGGGTATGTCCAGCTAGCTGAACCCTGTCATACAGTAAAGTGGATCGTAGTTCTTTTAACAGAAATCGGATGTAGCAGTGGGCGCCAGTCCATTATAATGGTCTACTCCTTCCGCTTAAAATGTTTTATCTTCGGAAGAGATAAGAAATAAAATAAGCCTTAAAATTAACAAAATATGTATTAACTCTAGAGTAAACAAAAAAATAAATAAATGAAAAGAATCACGGTAACGGTAAGTCCCGACTGACTTTAATTGTAAATATAATTGTTTAACTTGTTGGGTCAACTTGTTGGTTATACTCTTTCCGTACAATTTTTAAATAATCTTTTTTTAATTCATTTTCGGAGTGGAAATCATAACGTCAAATAGTGTTTAAAATATAATTTTCATTACAATTAATGGTAGCTTAATCCCATATAAAAATAATATTTTACTTCTCCTTAATCTAACAACGGATTATTTGATAACTAGACACTGGATTATATGCTCTTAAAAATGGATCAAATATGCATGCAACTTGCACTTAAAAAGTAACCAAAGATGCCTTTATTATATGCAATGTGCATTTATATATGCACTTTAAAAAATATTTTTTAGTTTTGAAGGCTTGAGATTTGATGAGAAATAAAATTATAGTATAACTTAGAGAGTCTTTATTTATAACTATATTTAATAAAACAATATAAATGAAAAATCACAAGAAAATGTCCTCGTTCTTGCTGAAATTTGTCAAAGATTTATTAACAAATCGAGCCATTGTTGCATAGTTGGTTTTTTAAAACACTTTACGTTGATTAAATAGGACTTGTTGGAGTCATCAGCTGAACTGTTTAAAACTCCAATAATTAAATTCGCGATTTGCTGACCCTTGGCGTCAGTATTCTCGTCGACAGATATCCACAGATATTCATCTCTTACCTAGCTTTTAATACCTTCAATAACGTCTTTGCAACATATTTGTTGCAAAGAGTTGAAGAACTTTGTACTTGTACTGACTTATTTTCAACTTTATAATATGTTTTTAAAAATTTTTAACACACCTTGCTATCCAATTTATACAGTGGGATATTGCAATCTACAAAAAAAATTGCATACATCTTTTGCAAACATTTCTTGCCCCGTCGATGTATGACGATTTTGAATAATGTTGTTCTGCAAAAGCTGCTGGCGTGGTTTTTTGAAGTCCTTAAATAGTTTATATTGGTGGAGAGCCGTTCCTAAGGTTCCTCTGTACTTGCATATATATTCAGTGACAAAGACGTTGGTAGTAAATTTCTTTATATACAGTAGTGAATGCATATTCTTGGCTAATATGCAGATACCTTTGTTAGTCCAGGGTTTGTTATGTTTTGATTTAATTGTAATTAAAGGAAATGTATTATTGAAAACACAAACAAGGCTATCCAAAAATCACTAAAATTATAATCCATGTCCACAGAGAGAAAGTACAACCCAGAAGTTGGGCACAAATTTTGGAATTTAAGAAAAATCTGAGCGGAAAAAATCCTACCTAAACGTTGGGTTTTGGAGGAAGATTTGTTGGGAGTGTTAAACTTAGTATATACTGCTTTATGATCAGATAGTCCTTCATTATTACTTGTAGAACGTACATCAAGGGGTGAGAAATCTGAGTCAATATAATCGATTAATTATGGTAGATGTTGTTTTAGTAATTCTTATAGGAGAATTAACGTGTATTGTAAAAACATACAATTCGAATATTGACAAAGAATAATTGATTGACACAAGCAACAGCATAATTAATATTAAATTCACTGCATAGAATTTTTCTGCTTTTTCAATAAAAGCAGAAACGCTTTTATGCTGCTAATCTCTAACTATATGTTGGAGAATCAGGTGATCTGTAAATGCAACGAATGTATAGATCAAGATTCTTTTTATAAACCATGGAAACCTCAAAAAATACTTCATTTAACAGACAGTCATATTTAGTTATAAGAAAAATCATTATTTGTTAAAAGAATTAGGGTGCCACCATAAGCTGAACTTATGCGATCATACCTAGCAATTGTGATAAATTTTTCTATAAAAAAAGGCTCGTTGACTTCAAGCCTGTGCTCGGTACCTATAACCATCGGGGGAAATCCTAATTCCGTTAGTAACAAAAAAAATAATTCATCCGTTTTATATCTCTTAGAACGAATATTAACTAGAACCATGCTAAAGTAGTCATCACTAAAATAATTTGAGGTTTCTAGTCCCACAGACCATGTCATATGATTTAAAAATTTTGTTTTGGAGAGACAACGGAATAGAGTGAGTTTTCCATGATTTTTGTAGAAAAATGTTTCTTTCTGAAGTGAGAAAGGACCCAAAAGCAGCAAGATCAGCTTTAAACTCAGTTGAACCAATTCCATAGGCATCGCTAAATTCTAGAAGGATTTTTCGTAGATATTCAGTGTTCGTGGGAATTCCTTCAGAAGCCAAAAAAAAATTTAACGCTTGTGTTAGTGAATCCTTCGTAAAATACTGCAGTAGGTTGGTCGTGTAGAAAAGCAAGATGTAGCTTAATGGCCTTCCAGATATCCGGTTTCCTTAATCTAGCTCAGAGAAACCTTAGCCTTCTTGCTTGTTATTTGAGGATAAACTATTTTAAAAAATTCTCTTTATTTTATAATACACAAAACTTCATACCTACAACCTACAATAATCAGATTTATGCTTGTTTATGGAATGAGCTTCTCCCTGTAACAAGTATCTGTTTTATTGCTGTTTTTTATATTAGAAATGTGGCACCTCAGATGCTTTTATATTTGTTGTTATCTTTGAACAACTGGATTTTACTAAACATATTTGCGAATAAACAAACTATATTTTTCAATAAAAAACTAATGTAGATATTAATATTTTTATTATTTAAAGACAAAATCTCATAGAATTAACAATGACATTGTGTATTCAATTTTTTTAATTTTTGCAAGTGCGAATATTGCAAAGCTTCAATTGGAATTGGCCCCGCATTGCGTATAGTTTGGAACGTTTTGGCGGTAATTCGAAACGCTTTGATCGAACAGGTAACTCAGCCCATTCAGTTTGGAAACACAGTTTGTAATTAATAATACCACAAGTCAACGCAGAGATTGCAGCAGTATTTAAAAGCAACCATATTAACACATAGATTACTAGGGATTCATGCGGCACGTCCCGTACTTTGTCCCGCACTTTGTCCCAATTTTTTTCCTGCGGGATTGTCGGTAAGCCAGATGGGACGGGAAGCGGGACAAGACGTGCTAAGGAGTTTAATTTATATTATTTGTATCTCTTTTGATCTTAATCTGATTCAACAAAAATCTTTGTTTAAGTTGTTATAACATTGTTATTATGTTCAAGAAAATGTAGTAAATATGATAAACAAGTGCGTTTATTTACAACAGCACAGCAAAAATAATTACCAAATATCTTCAATCCGACACTGACTCTATTTTATTATTTTCTGTGTGTACTATCATGTTTTCTGGTAAATCATATTATGGTGCCCTACGTAGGTATCATTATAATGTCTTTCCACTTATCGATAGAAAAATAGGACACTGTATTTTAAGATATGATTTTTAGGAACAAAAAATCGTTATTCTAAATTTTAATGTACCGAAAAAAGCAACAATAGACCGTCACTGCACAATGGGTTAAGCTCAAAACTTATCCGATCAGGAGCACTTGACTTATTTAAAATCGCTTCCAACCATTGAATTTCTACCCTACACTTCCACGTATAAAAGCATTTTACGACAGGTAGAGATAAGAAAAACTTGTTTCTCTATCTATTTTCGCCGCCATTTTCAACACGTTGGTCATACATTCTTATCCTATCCCTTCTCGATTTTGTTGTGGGTCTCGGAGAAGACGTATTTTAAAATGGCTCCTCTTTCTCTTGTAGAATAGTTATTGTGTTGTTGAAAATGAGGTTGTACTTTGTCTGAATGGGTTTGCGGTGAGATATTTGTAAGACGTGAAGGAAAGCACTTCAATACTAGATCGCAATATTCTACTTGCTGCTTTGAATTTTCCCGTCTGCAACACTACAACGCTGACTCTTATGTGGTTTGTATATCTATTTATTGTATCGATTCGCTTATATTTTATAAATGGGAAAAGGATCGTGAGTCTACTTGTTTTCGTGGATTTGATTTGCAACTGTTTCATGCTTTTTATTATTTATAAGATTTTGTATCTAAAATTTAGAGCTGTGCATATAAAAGCAAATTATTGTAAGTTTTATATTTAGTAAAATTAGAACATGAACAATAATTTACTAAGATACAATGTAGAAAATTAATAAACGCAAATCTTTTATAGTAATCGCCAAAATCATACCAAATACACAAATTATATTGTAATAACTATTCTATGTAACGGAAATAGATAACAGTGACTTATTACTAGCTCGTGTTTATGTACTTACTTATTGTTTTGAGTGTCATAAAGAATAAGCTTGGATAATACAAGCGGTTTCAAGACCAAGTTACAGGTAATATGACTATACGTGCGAGAAAAGCTTTATGAATTGGACAAACATAATAGACGCACATCGCTACGTGGAATGTAACTAGTATGTGACAATAAGAAAAAATAGTTTAGTAACAATGATTAGCAATTGAGGACCTTGCTGCAAGAAGGGGACAGCTCCATTTTCGGTCAAATTTTAGTTTATAGATGCATATTACGTAAAAAATTATCGAAAAAATTATGAATCGATTGGTGCAAGAAAAAGGCAGATCCATTTATAAATGGTAAACCTATAATTTTTTATCTACCTGACTTCGAAATTGTTTGCTGTAAAGAGGATGCAGCTACAGAGCTGCTCCCACTTTCGCCAAAAAACGAGACGCTTCGGCTGTAACCGTTAGCTTAGCCAGAAAACTACGAACACACGCGTTCGTAGTTCTCTGGCTTAGCCTCGAATAGAATTAACGGAATTTTAAGTTTAGTTTAGTATTCAGTATATGATTTAGTCGATTGAAGTCCATTACTCTACCGGTCTAACGTATTCTTGCAGTGCATTTTACGAAAGTTGACCACGTATGTTTCTATACAACTCTTTATTTATTTTTAAGTGTTTTTATTATTTATTTGTATCATGAGTGGTACAAAATCTAGTTTTGATAATATTAGTCTGTTTAGTAGAGGTTCGTCTGATCTGTATAATTTATCCGAATCGGAAAAAAAGCTCTGATCTTGATGAAGCAGGGCCTTCAGTGAAAAGAAGGCATGTAAAAAAATACAAGCTTTCAGTCAGTACATTTTAAAACGAAGTTCAGAGTGTTTCATTTGCGAAGACTACAAAAAGTGGTGATTCAGCTAAGTGGAAACGGAACATTAAGAAAAAGTGTATTGCAGAAGGAAAAAGTGGGAAGGTACTACTGTGGGAACTAGGCAAAGGGAATCTAATTATGAAGGCATGTTTAAATGTTTTGAAAAGGTGAACTAAGAACAGAGGCAAGCAGTTTTAGTAAACTTTAATGAAATAGGCGACAAACAGATTAAAACTATCTACTTGGGCGGTTTTATAACACTAAGCAATGTTGCCAGAACTCGAGCTAAAACCAGTGAGCGAGGGAGGCATAGTGCTCACAAGTACTATATTAAGTTGACTATCGAAAAAAAAAAACGAATTTGTATGAGTGCATTCGGAGCAATACACGGGATATCCAAAAAACGAGTGGATAATATTGCTAAAACTTTGCGCAAAAACAACATTACACCCCCGAACAGCAAAAAAGGTAGGTATACATAAAAAAAGAAAAAACATTATTTAAAAATATTTACTGCAAAAGGTAGATAATTACATAAAAATCCACGTTATGAGTCATACTACAGCAGATTTAAAACGTCCCTTTTTTATTTGTCTCCTCATCTTAATGTAACAAAAATGCATGAAGTTTATTTGCAAGTGAATGAACCGGAAAGTGTTGTTGATAAAAACTGTAGACCTCAAGTAACCTAATATTTGCATTTTAGGTATTTTAAAGCAAATTTTAATTATAGTTTTGGGGCGCCTCGTTCAGATACCTGCAAAAGATGTGAAATATTACACACTGGCCTTTAAGATCCAGCTCTTGATAATACTGAAAAGGAAAAAACAACTTAAAAAGAAAGTACATGTGGTTAAAGCAAGTTTTTTTACAGATTTAAAAGAAAAGACGAAGCTGAGCCAACAAAATAACGACATAGAAATTTTAACGTTTGATTTTCAGCAGAATATTCCTTTGCCTAAAATTCCGGCTGGCAAAGCCTTCTACAAACGTCAGCTATGGGTCTACAATTTTTGCATACAGTAGGGCAAAACCGGCAAAGCTTATTTTTACAATTACGATGAAACAACCGTTAGAAAATCACCGAATAAATTTGTTCCTTTTCTTTATCACTACAAAACAAATATCCTTCCAAAAAATGTCAGAGCCTTTTCCCTCCCTTTGTACCACTTTTCCGATAATGCTGCAGCTCAAAATCAAAATTCAACGAAACTCTAGTTTTTGCATCTTCTTGAAACAACAACGTCTTTGGAGAATATTCAACATGGTTTTTCTAAACCAGTGCACAGTTTCCTACTGTGTGACCGTTGTTTTAGTGTTATAGAAAAGTTTTTACGAAAAAAAAGATGATATTTTCTCTCTTACGCAATACTGTCAGTTTATTTAACAGACATCCGAATATTTCGTATCCATTATGGTTTATCAAGATATGATCTTCAACTGTTGTAGTCATTTAAAAACCATTTTACAAAAGTTTTAATGAATCCTCAGAGACATCAGGTTTAAGATTACCCAACACCAGATTTTTTGATACAGCAGGGACCACATGGATACAGTTAATGTGTCTGTTACAACTGGTATTCCTATTTTTAAATCGTACTATATTTTGAGGGAAAATAAAGATAATATTTCAGTTCAAACTAACTTGATGGTGTACGAGTCATCAATACCCGTAAAAAAGGCCAAGTACAAATACGTAATGCAGTTAGCTACCAACTACGTTTCAGCTATACAAATGGAGATTTACCAATCCGTTAAAAGTGATGACGTTGGTAATGATTCCCAGATTTCAGAAACGGATGACGACGACCAAGTAGAAGAATAGGCTATTTTAATATAAAAGGGAAAACGTTTTTTTGTTAATTTTTAATATTAATAAACAGATTTTGCACTATTTTTTTTTATTTTCCAATAATTACGATAATAGATATTATTTTTTATAAGTTGAGTGCAAGAGAAGAATAACTCCAAATTTATTCTGCATTTTTTTTCCAATGGAGCTGCCCCCTCCTTTTAGCAAGGTTTTTAAAAATTGCGATAATACCACAAGCGAATGGTGCGCAAGAATACAAGGTCTTGCAGTTGTGAGTTTGGGTTCTGAACTTAAGGCGCGTTTGCGTAATAAGTTTTGCTTTTGGTTTCAAAAAAGAGCCGATTATGGAAATACTAATCTTTAGACAATATGGTCCAGCTACTATCGTCCATAGTGGTGACTCAATATGAATACAGAGGAAACCAATACAAACCTAATCATATTCTATGGACCAGATAAAGACGCAACAAAATACGAAAAGAATGAGTTCAGGTACAAATTATAAAAAGTGATAAATGATTGTAAAGAAAAAATTGTAATCACAGGAGACGCAAACAGTAGAGTGAGGAAAAAAGTAGAAAAATGGAAAAATGTCATCGGACCTTATGGGGAGGAAAAAACAAACAAAAATGGAAAATTACTACTCGAATTCTGTCTAGACAATAACCTGATGATTATGAACACACACTTCTAACATAAAAGGATTTTATATATACAAGATCACAAGAGAAGTCAAATCAAGAGACGAACAATCAATTAAAGACATTACTATAGTGAAAAAAACAGAGAAGAACTGGATAAGATACGTAAGGGTGAAAAGGAGTTATGACATTGGTAGTGTCACTACTAGACACTAGTAGTGGCACTACCACCTTGAATGTGGTTTCTAGTACCATCTACTAGAAACCACATTTAAAAGCAAAAAAAAGAAATGAAAGAAATGATAACATAAACAGAAGACACAAAGAAATTTTAAAAATTTATAAACTAACGGAATAAACAACAAAAATTAGAGACTCAGAAGGGCTAGAAAAGAAGATAGACAATGAGCATGAAATAACAGAAACAATAGAAGAAGAATATATAGGAGTAAAAGCAAAAAAAAAATTTTCATACATAATATATAACCTAATATGGAAGAGAAAAGTAATACCCAGAGTATGGAAAAATGCAGTAAGAATACCTATGTAAATACAAGAAAGAAAACACAAGAGACTGTAAGAACTAAAGAGGTATCTCACTACTATGTATAGAAGCAAAATTATAAGAAACCATATTAGAACGGAAAATCAGAAAGGAAATAGAACATAAATTAAAGGACGTACAAAGTGGATTCAGAAAAGGACACAACACACAAGACCATATATTCACCATGCAACAAGTAATACAAAAGGCCTTAAAGAAAAATTGAGAAATATATCTGAGCTTTATAGACATGGAAAACGCATTCAACTCAGTCAAAAGAAAAGATATATGGGAAAGCCTAAAGAAGAATCACGTAAGTGAAGAAATGATACAAGCAACACAGAGTATATACATGAAAACGACAAATACAGTAAGAATGGTAAATATATAGTCAGAACCATCCGAAATAACTCAAGGAGTTAGACAAGGGAAAAGTCTCAGCCCAGTGCTAGTCATAAATGTAATAGATGAGATGGTGAAAGAATATAAGAAAATATTTAAGAAATACTGCATCGGTTGGAACAGAATGCAAATGATAAATGCTGAGATGTGTATATTTGTAGACGATATAGTATTAATTGCGGAAACTGTAGAAAAACTGAAATACAACTTAGAAAAATGGAACTTAGAAGCAATCAAATACAACTTAATGTAAACAAAGAGAAAACTCAAATAATGAAAATATTAAGGAAACAAGGGATGGAAGATTAAGTAGAAGTAATGATAGACCAACAAAAAATAATAGAGACCAATTTATACAAATACTTAGGAACAGTAATCAACAACAAAGGAGACATCAAGGATGATCTTAACAACAGAATGGAAAACAAGGAAAACTATTACAAGCACTAAACAGAGCATTCTTTAATAACAACGAATATCAAAAAGTTTAAGATGACAATATACAAAACCATATACAGAGCTACAGTGACATATGTAGCAGACAATTGGATATTAAACAAAAGACATCAGAGCAGAATTTAGGCAGCAAATATGAAACACTTCAGACGAACGTTCGGAGTAAAAAGAACTGATAGAATCAGAAATAAGAGAAAGACTTAAAATCTTACCAATACTTGACTCAATCAAGGAGAAAAATTGAGAAGAACAGAAGAGGAAGACCCATTAAAGAATGAAACAGTGACATCTCGCAGATACTGCAGACTAACGGTAAGACTTGGCAGGAAGTAACACAGATGTCATCTAATAGAAAGAAATGGAGAAAGTTCGTTAAGAGCTAGGACACACACCTCAGAAGTTTGTAAAATATTGTAATTGAATGAATTTTATTATAAACGGCTCAACACCGAAACGTACAAATGGATCTACCGATTAAGTAAGTTTACTACAATATGTAAATATTGTTACACAAAACGAACTTTAAATATTTTAATTGTCACAAAAACTGGAAGCTTAATAAGTTATTGATATACAAGTCTTCCAAATATCAATGAATCGCTTTGACTGTCGAGGACAATAATATCCTTAACCAATTAGAAAATAGAATACTTATATCAAATATTTGATAGATAATAATATTATGTATTAATTTAATTTTTAATTACTTATCAACTGAAATTTTAATTTGCTTTGTAATTTTATATTGTAATTATTGTGCTATTTTGTACTATCTCTAAAAGCCCTCAGTGGTTATTGCGGATGCGGTTAATAAAAAAAGTCTGAATTTGTAAAACTTTTAAATGTGATGTAAAATTAAATGATATTTGTTTAGATTAACGAAACAAAAAATAAAGTAAAATCATATTTTTTGAAACCAACTAAAATTAACGTTTCAATATTTTTTTATCTTGTCATAATTTGTACATTTTTTTTAGTTTATGGTAATTATTAATAATGTTATCTGTCGACCTTCCAGTTATGATCAAATTTAACACCATTAAAATCATTGATTTTATTACCCCTATTAACCCATTAGCGTCTACAGTTACCATATGGACCCAGCTGTAAAGGTATTGTTTAACACAATAAAATTATGATAAAACATGCAACCAATATTACTTTTACCACATGTATACTTTATTTTTACTTGTCTGAACCTGCGTTGATGAATACTCATCAGAGTTTTATTAGATTTCACAAGCTAAGGAAGTTAGAAAAAAGTGTTTGATAATGGACGTCCGATTTATGTAAGTAAATTTTCAGTACCTTTTTTTGGGAATATCGGATCAAATCAATTTTACTTATTTTAAAAGATCGTAACATATAACGTAGTGTGCATATTGCAATATCAAAATTACAAGGAGCAGTTAAAAATTCATGTAAATATTGCTGTACCCATATGAACCCACAAGGCGGTTATGTAGTCAAAACATATCTTTTTATAATTTCAGTGGAATTACAGTGAAATACACTACAGGAAGCTTTAGATATCGCATATGAAGAAGATGATGTAACAGACATTTTTATTGAGCCGCCTGAATCAAATTTCCTTACGGATGAGGATTCAGGTGACGAAGACGAAGGTGGTGACCCGGATAACTTGAATCCTCGTCAACTTCCTGTAGGTGTGAAAGTTGTATTTTCAGACTCTGAACGTCTAGGAGGTGTACAATCAGACCTAGAAGCAAGCTATGATAGGGATTTGCAGAGCGTAAATAGTTCTTATGAAATAAAAACTAATATAAATCCCCGAATGGTAATTGATCTGCCAGAACCTACAACTTATATTGACGGAGACCTTCATTATACGCTGCGGACCTTTCCAAAAGGGGATTACAGTAAATATTCAGAGATGAGTTGTGTGCAACTGTTTTAATTATTTATTACTGATGAGTTGCTGGAAATGATAGTGTCTGAAACAACAAAATATGCTCTACTGATAAATCAACGGAACCCTAACGTGACACTTCCTGAATTAAAAGTATTTATGGCAATTCTCTTAGTAAGCGGATATAATAAGCTACCATCTAAAAGAAGCTACTGGGAGAGAAGCCTTGACATGCAAAATATTCTGGTGTCTGATGCCATGAGACGTGACAGTTTTATACAACTTTGTCGTTTACTTCATTTGGCTGACAATAATAATATACATAAAAATTACAAAATGTACAAACTAAGATCACTTACAAATATGTTAAAAAAATCGTTCATAGAGCATTTGTCCCAAAAGAAAATATAGCTTATGATGAATCAATGATACGCTACTTTGGGCATCATGGATGCACATGAACAGTTTATTAGAGGAAAGCCTGCATGGAGTGGCTATAAGGTGTGGTGTATGAATACACCTAGCAGATATTTGATAAACTTTGAAGTATATCAGTGAAAAAATTCTAGATCTAATAAAGTATATCAAAAATATTTCGGAAAAGCTGCAGCTCCCATGGTACAGATGATCGAAGAATTGGATGACAAAGAATCTCTGAGGTACAAGTTTTTGGTTGATAATTTATTTACCATTACAAACTTGTTAAGTACTCTAAAAGCTAATGGGTACGGGGTTAGAGGTACCAGTGAGGGATAATAAAATTCCTAGAAGATGTCAGAAGATGGACATTGAAAAAGATCGATACCAAAAAGATAGAAGCATTTGGGTTGTGGATGTATCGTAGAATATTAAGAATATGGACAGAGAAAGTAACAAATGTGGAGGTTTTGCGGAGAGTGCGGAAAGAGAATAAGCTGATACTTACTGTTAAAAAGCGCAAACTACAATATTTGGGACATGTTATGAGGGGAGATAAATACCAGTTGCTGCAATTGATTATACAGGGAAAGATAATGGGAAAGAGATCTATAGGAAGAAGAAGGCATTTATGGTTGAAAAACTTGAGAGAATGGTACAATTGCACCAATTACCAACTGTTTAGATCTGCAGTATCAAAAATACGCATAGCTTTGATGATAGCCAAACTTCGGAACGAAGACGGCACTTGAAGAAGAAGAAGATGTCCACTTGTTTCCAAAGCGACGATGAAAAAGAGGGCTCGAGGGGAATATTGTTGAACGAGACTGGTATTTAACATGTTCGCTAGACGGACAACAAAGTTGTAATAGCTACAAGCACATGTTCTGGTGTTCAGCCCGTCAAAAATATGGAAAGATGTCCCAAAAAGGAAAGCAAGACAATACAAGTACCTAGGCCATATCTTCTTTTGCAGTATAATAACAGCATGGGAGGAACTGATCTCATGGTCAGTAATATCGCACCTTGAAAACCATAGGGTAGTAACTGCAAAAATCATCATGTTGAGTTATAAGCATTTCAATTTTTTTTAAAGTTAATACTATTTACTCTAATTCCAAAAATTAAGCTACAAACCTGGTATTTAGCATAATTGTCTTTAATTTTGCATATTTTTATATGCAGTAAATAGTATGTGAAATGTCCTTCAGGAAATAGGTATCTTAGCACATACGGCCATATGGTTTTAAAAAATATATTAATTTTGGAAAATGATGCAGTAAAATTCCTATCAAATAAAAGTTTTTAATTTAAGATTGTACCTAGTTATTAAATTTTTTTGGTTTTAACACTTAATCAAAGTCATGCATATTGTAATATGTTTGTTCGGTTTCTACTGCTCCATTGTTTACATGTAAAACTGCATAAAAACCTATGGTAGTGCTCTTGAATAACATTAGCCTTACATAGTGAGAGCAGATCTTGTT
The DNA here is from genome assembly GCA_918026665.1 of Diabrotica balteata. Lineage (NCBI taxonomy): Eukaryota > Metazoa > Arthropoda > Insecta > Coleoptera > Chrysomelidae > Diabrotica > Diabrotica balteata. The sequence continues at coordinate 98,600,936 of OU898276.1, read as the reverse complement.
TTTTTAGAGTGGATATTCCTGGTGGATGTGATATGCTTTACTTAGTCCCGTATTAGCCACCAACCCTCGTTGTCTTCGCCTAGTTCGTACTAGTTCTGAGCTCTGTATCGTGGTAGCTTGTCTTAACCTGAAACTTATTTTCAAGTGTTTTCTTCAGCTTGATCATCTTAATCTCATTCCAGACGACCTGATTTCCTTCTTCGTCAATGTTGTAATTGTTTTCCATTTCCTTACATAATTTTTTAAAGTAAAATATATCCAATGTAGACATTTCATTAATTTTGTAAGGTTGACCTGATTTTTTTACAGTTTGAACTACTGTGACTCATTGCAAAAGGCATATAAATTGTTCTTCTTTTTAACGCCCTTTTTTTTGTTTCTTAATCAAAGAATGCATGTTTCTTCCTCATTTTGGGAGTGACCCGTTATCAAAAATTTGTGGGTAATGTTAGCTATGTTCAATTTCTGTATTGCATAAAGATAAAGACAGACAATATACTTATTCTTATTTTACCCACTGCAGTTATCCGAATATAATATTATTTCCTGTTCTCTGGCATGGTTCCTCAGAAATAATAACAGGCACGACGCTATTTGCACGACCACGATTAACAATTCCTTCGAAACAAAGACAGCAGTGTCCTGCATTTGAGGTCATGTCAAAAATTGTAAAATTAAATGTTGATAATCTCCTTTAATAATAAAATAAGGGGACATCGCCTGAAGGTGTCGGACGGCTTGTAAGTCAAAACAAGCAGTAATGCAAGTGTTGAATGTTGCAGGTTTTTATTCATTTTCTTTCTCTTTTCTACCAAGTTCCACTTCTTAACGGTGAGTATTATAGACTGCTTCCAATGTAGATTTATCTAATGAATTTAAAGAAAGTCTTTTTTGGGCTTAAAGAAGCTTATATTAAATTCCGTGTTTAACATAGTCCCAAACGTAGTGTAATTTCCGTACATCGTACCTTTTTCTTCGCAAAATTTCATGTAATTTTATTTAATATTATAAAATAATTGTTTCAAATAGATAATGTGAGCCACTTTGGTCCCGTTCTTTATTTTATTAAATACAATTTGAATTATGGTTGTTTGGGAGTAATTCCTTCTGCATAATAATTATTCTTATTGTTATATAAATGACGGTTGCGTTTCGATTTAAAATAAATGACGGTTGCGTTTCGATTTAATTTGAGTCTCTTACCACTCCCTGACACGTGTTTCTGGGTCTACCCGTCACAGAAGGAGTTTGTAAGAAGACTTAACTTTTTATATTGTTATATATTATATTGATATTTGCGTTAAGGGCTTTAACTTTTGAATTGAAAATATTGCGAAAATATAACATTTATTATGTTAGTCCATAGAAAATTATTTTTTTTTAATCCAGTGAAATTCTAGTGATTTTTTTCAGTCAAATGTAGACACTTTTCTAAATGTGACCTGGAAACATTATGGTACTTTTAAGTACAGTCCGTCGACAAAGGGTTAATCCAACATCATTTATTACACGAAAAATATTCTACAAAATTGTAGAAAACTCAATCTTTTATTGTTCATGGTTCTTGAATTGCTTCTTACTACGTTTAACTAAATTAAACACGATTGTTTACTCAAAACATGAAAACAACAGATAAAAGTAGTTACAGGCAATGTAGCATTTATTTGGCAATAACTGCTGATATTGCCAGATAGATCTGAGTTTTTTTTTCTATTTTAGAACCATAGAGCAACAACTGCAGATAATGCCTGATGGTATATAAAAAAGAATCGATTTTTTAGAAAAGCCATAAGGACGTATCTTTCTGGTAGCCGAATTTAAAATTCGTTGTAGATGCTGCTATATAGCATTATAAAATAGATTTGTTTTTCTATTAGACTGCATTCAAAGGTCATTTCACGAAAAAATTGCAGATATTGCCATATGGTTTTCAAGGTGCGATATATCTTGGTAAGAAATAAAGAGCAATGTTTATATAAATGAAAATATATGGGCCATTTTTTTTTAATTACCGAGCCGGCATACGTTCCAAAAAATGGCACTGGCCAATATTTACGTACCTCATAGACGCAGCTCTTCAACATGCTTGGACGATATGTAGGAAATCCAGAAAGAATATTAGTCTCTTAGAGTTTAGAAAAAGTATTTGTCAGGTAAAAATATTTTTATACAAAACTCAGAAAATGTTAACGATTTATTCAATTTTTAGACCTACTTAACAACATATAAAGTCCCCGCTAAAAGAACTGAAAAAATAGGTAGAGCAGCAGGAAGTGATTTTCGAGTGTCTGACTGTGTCAGGTTTGACTGCAAGGATCATTGGATTATCTCTGTACCTGAGGACAAAACAAAGAGGTGCGCCATGCCAGTTTGCAGTTCAAAAGGGTGTACAATGTGTGAAAAATGCAACGTTGGGCTTTGCATTTCATGTTTTAAACCATTTCATACAAATTGGACAAATTAATGAATTGTTTTAAGATTTGATCTTTGAAAAAAAGAATTTTTTTATTTCGGCTTAAATTTAACAAAAATAAGTTGTTTATACGTAGTTTTAAATAAAATTATAGCATATAATAAGAATTTTCGTTTCTCGGCGCTAATGGGTTAATGAATTATTTTAAATAAATAAACGATTTCATTATAGGCAACACAACATACATTGCTTGCATAAATTATTTAAGCGCTCTGTGATTGGCAGTGACCTATGGTGTAGGCAGCTAAACATGTACCTTTTTATAGTCCGCTAAAAATTTAAAATTAGGTAGACGCTGTTAGTTCTATCTGACATTGTATTTATTGTATGTCATTTACTTTATTGTTTAAAACTCTGTGTATTTGAAAAATCAAAAGATGGATATTGACGGAGAGTTTAATTCAACTCCACCAGAAGTGACAGAAACTTCAAATGAAATATCTTTAAGTTTACTGCCTGACAAAAGCAGAGTGTTGTACGAAAAAATATACGCTGAATTTATTGCATGGTGTGACGACACAAAAATAATACGATATTCAGAATCTGTACTGTTGACATATTTTTATGCTAAAATATTCGATGCTAAAATCAATTTTAAGTTTAAAATCAAACATTAATATATCTAAATATAATAATTATGTTTATTAAGAAAAAAAGAACAGGTTATGTACCAAAGAAATCAAAAACACTTGAAAAAAAAGAACAAGTCCAGAAATTCATATCTGATGTTATGTGATGCTAATGACGTGTTTCGAATGATAAAGGTAAACCAGTAAATTAGGTTTATATATTTAATACTTGTATTTCATAACATTTCATTTTGTAGGTTACATTGATTTTTGGAGTGGTTGGTGAGTTAAGAAAGGACGAACTATTGAAATTGAAAACAAATAACGTTCAAGACTTGGGGCCAAAGTTTCTTATCACAATAAAAGTATCAAAAACACACACCAATAGAATATTTACCATAGTAGATAACGAAGAAAATACCATTCTCAATGCGATCAAAAACTGTATTTCTTTAAGATCATCACACACATCACATAAACGATTTTTAATTTTTTTTTTATAAAAATAACAAATGTTCCACACAGCCAGTTGGCATAAATACGTTTTCCAAAATTCCTTCAGGTATTGCTAAATTCTTAAAATTAGAGCACCCGCATCTCTACACTGGGCATTGTTTTAAACGTTCCTCTGTCTCATACTGTGTGACAGTGGTATAGACTTTTCAGATATTAAAATACTAGGTGGCTGAAAACCAACTGCTGTAGCAGAAGGTTATATAGATAATTTTATGCAGAATAAACTCGATACGGCTGAAAAACCTTGTCAAAGTACTTCCTTAAGCACCACGGCTTCTTCTCTTCTTTTATCACAGAATTTACAGAGGTCCAAGAACACTTAAATAAAAATTTGTCAAATTGTTATACAGCAGATAATCAGTTATCAATACCTTCCTTTAATTTCAGTAATTGTACTATTTCGAATATTAATGGTTACAATAATCAAACTACCACTAGAAAAATTAAACTTTGAATAAAGTTATTGAAAGCTGAAAATATTGTTGTTTATCGTTAAATAAATAAAAATTTAAACTAAGATATCTTTATTTCTGAAAAGTAAAATGACGATTAACAATCTCGAACGTTAACGTGCTCGCTCCGCTCACGCGTTAAAATATCTCAATTGTTAATCTCCCTTATTAATACAGTTTTTGGTTAAGGCCGTTCCTTGCGTTTCTGGGCATACCTAAGTTCCAATGTAAAAGTTTATATCAAATAACGCAAAAACTATGGCAGATATTGAGATGATTCTTTTTTTATATGAAAGGTCTTAAAAAGTTCTAGTGCACTATTTAGTTGTAAATTAATAAATTGTTTAAACAATATTTTTTTTTCAAACATTTTTGGTTAAAATAAACGTAAAAATTTTTTTTTTGAAATAGAGCACTACAGAATTTGACCTACTTTCCGAATCTGTTTTTATTTTTAACATAAAGTGTAACACAAAGCAGCTATTTGGTATAAACTTTTTTTAAAATCTCAAATTTTGCTAAATGTAACTTTCTCTCTCGGCCAGTACAGGCTGTCCTTGTCGATAGTTTCTGGATTCTCGTCGACACGGTTAGATTGGTTAGGTAAGAAGTATAATACCCTCTCGAAGGTGGGTCATAAATAATGTTGAATAACATTATTAGGGTTTATTTCGACTTTTGACAAACCAGTGTGTTAATTGTTTTTAAAATGGGTAGTTCACGAAGAAGTTTATGTTCCGATTGAGGAAATTTTATATAAATAAGCAGTACCTATAATTTGATTAAATTTTTATATGAATAGAAATATTTTCTGTTAATTTGTAACATTTTCCTTCTAAATGTTTATACTGTTTTTATAATAATACTATTGTTACAGTATCTGCTTATATAATAATTTATTATGTAGAAACAGCGTAGAATTTTTGGTCAATCAGATAGTACATTTTTTTGTATTTCAATCAGAATTATTATTTTCTTTTCTTCTTTACATAAAAGCTTAGAGTAATACTCAAATATTTTGCAGTATTTGAATACGGAATTTGATTATTTATATTTATTGGACAATACCCAAATATTTTGCTGTATTTGAATATGGAATTTTGAAACGAATAAAATATGTGAATTGACAAAGTTCAGAAGAACTGAAAGAGAAGGAAGGAAAATATTAAAAATATGGCTAAGCTCAGAGGAACAAAGTTAAACGGCCAAAGAGACACTAAATCTCAAGGTGAGTGTTCGGGCTAGCTTCGATGCACTGGATTGCGGCTTTAAAGATACAACAGATAACAAGGATAATGAGCTAATGAGACAAGAAACGAAATGAGACCTGACAATGTCAAACGTGATATAACTAAAGAAGGTCACTGGGAATAAATTTATAGAAAGAGAACACTAAGAAGAGAAAAGAAGGGCGCCAAACTCAACGATAGTTGAGATTTTGAAGTAACAAATAAATCTGGAGATAGTAACCTGAAATACAAAAAAAACTAAATAATAATCTTATTTTGCTATGTTATATACTGGTTAGTAGAACTGAAATAAAACTCAAAATAGTAACAACAAATATATTTATAAAAAGAATGTATATAGATACATGTGTATAACCAATTTACATATAATGCAAAGCTAAATATACAGTGGTAGTGGGTATAAAGATAAAATGAGACCTAATAGCCCCTCCACAAGCAAATAGTCCACTACCACTGGCCAAATAAAATGTAAATATTAGTATTAACAAGAATAGTCCGTTAGGGTAGCCGAAGTCTTAACACTAAGGTTAGTAATCTAAATTTAAATAGTTCTACTAAACTGATAAACTAATCAACGTATTGTACAGGTATCAACAGTGATAACTCTGTTACAATTATCTTAAAAGTGAGTTTTCAATACTCCTTATCTATTTATTTTAAAGTCCACATAAAATTTATTTCCCTCCCCAAAATATTTTAATATTATTACATCAAAGTATGTATTGTATTATAACATGAAATCCAAGAAAATGAGTTATGGTCAGACTCACTAAATTCTTTAGTTAACCTAATAACCTATAAAAATGTCCTTTTTCCTCCCCGAATATTTTATATTAATTAAATTATCAAGATATTAACCACTCATATGCATATGAATAGCTCACAGTGAATTAAATATACAATAGCAAATGGTCACAACAACTTATCTTTAATAACAATAGGTCCCTCCAAACTCAGCTGGGCACATCAAAACTAGTTCATCATGGTGACAAGTCCATATTTTGGGGTTACTGCAAAATCCACGGATTCACATAAGCAACCTGCTAACCATACTTTGAAGTGTATATATATATATTTTATATTGAATATTTAAGTGACGGAATCTAAAAGGATTAATTAGTTTAATAAATGTGATTCAATAGCTGTAGCAGCATGGATTCAACTTTACCAAGGCACAACATTAAACATTAGGTTAGGTCAACATCATGTCAAAATTCATGAAGTTATTTCCATGGCATGACAGGAAATGAACATGCGCAAAAATATAGAAGGCTGTCCAATAATTGTAGGACCTATTATATTTCACCAAAAAAAGTTAAATAAAAATTGAACCAAAAAACTTAATGATAACGACGTGGACTAAAACAGAATTTAAGTTTGACTATATAAAAAAAATGACCTTCTGTTCTTGGCAAGTAAATCAAGGAAATTTTATATTTAAATTATTTCGGAACTTAAAAATAAATCTCTAGGAAATACTACACTGCAATGACTGCCATGAATTTTAGTGGATGATAAAGAGGTAATAAGTATGAAATAATATACTTACTGGAGAAACGTGACACGCCAAAAAAAATCTTCCTTTTTTAATTGGAACTCTTAAATCATTTTGCTTTTTTTTTTTTAAATTAATTATTTTTATACATTTACTGAGATATTATTATTACTTAATTGAATATTATTTTATTCTTCCTAGATTATTTTTATTTGTTCCAATTCCGTCACTTGGATTGACTGGCGTATTATCACGTCTGAGTTTTGACCATAACTGCCGGCACCTTTGCAAAATCCATCGGTCCCCACTTTCAAAGCCACTCCAGCGCGTGAGTAGAGAAAGGTCGATGTAAAATCGAACGCTGGCGGGTCAAAAGAAATTTCTTGAGGGGTTTAGTGACCACGATTTTAAATTGGACACTTGATTAATCAGTAGCGTAAACGCTACATTCTCCCTCATCTCCTAGCAAAAAAAAAAAAAGAACTATTTTTTTTTTTTTTTTTTTTTTTCCTTCTTCTTCTTTGTGGCAGAACGATCTAGCGCTGGATCAACAATGAACGTTGATACGTTAAAATTAAACATTTTCCTCAACAGTCAACCATTTGCTCAGGAATTGGAACAACATCAAGGACGAAATAAAAAAAATGGAACGAAGAATCTGAGACGAAGTCATACATTTTTTTTTTCCTTTTTAATGAGATAGTGTATTTTAATTTAATAAAAACCAAAGGTTAAGGAAAAAGGTATACATTTTAAGTTTAATTCTATAACCTTACAGATTAAGTTAACTTTTAACACTACTTATCTACATTCTCAAGTATTAGTAAAAACAACTATCGTTAAAACTACATTATAAGTGTGTATTAACAACCCCTAACAAAATATTCCCAAGAACCATTCATAACAACGAAATTCAAACAAAGTCCTATGAACTTTACCCAGCGTTGACACTAGAGCGACCAGATTCTATTCGTCACCATAGAGTTCAATGAGGGCCTAATTATTCAGGACTAGTTGAAACTACAAAACCTAAACATATATATGGTTCGGGATATCAACATCATATTGAAAATTCAAGGTAAAAGATAATTCAATACACCTACTTGCTTTAGCAGCGGTAGGAAAACACACAATCGGTAAAGGCACAAGTAAGCCTAGATACTAGCAAGCCCACTATACTCATGGTATTAGGGTATGCTAAAAAAAAGGTAAGTAAGATAACTGCAATCCCAACTCATAGTAAAGGATATGCACTAAAGGTAAAAGATAATTGCAAGTCCAGATCTACTCATGGTAGAGGATATGCACAAAACTCACTTCTACCAACTATACACTTGGTAGAAGGAAAGATAAAAGAGATCCTAACTGTAATACCCAAACTGTACTATTGACGTGGTCCAATTCTTTAATCACGACAAGAACAGTAAAGGACAGATTTTTAGGACTCTATAATCAGGATTAAAGATAAGATATATATTCATAAGATATAGATAAGAACTAAACTTATCCAGGTAAAGGTAACTAATTTAAGGTAAAGATATGAGATAAACCAATTAAGGTAAAGGTACGAGATAAACTCAATTAAGGTAAAGATAAAGATACGCTCAAGGTAAAGATACGAGATAAACTCAGTCAAGGTACGAGATAAACTCAAGGTAAAGGTACGAGATAAACTCTACTACAGGTATGAGATAAACTCCATCAAGGTACAGATAAACTCAATTTAGGTGCAGATAAAGGTAACTCACATCTACCAATCCATATGACTAGTAGAGAGACAGGTAAACCAACTTGTATATAATAAGATATGTTAAAACTCAAATACTTTCGAAGATAATAGCATAGGAGATTACCTCCAAGTTAAACAGACTTACTCACTGCTGAATATCGGAACGATCCAATTCTAAATGACACATTCTAATTTCAACCTAAGAGACACTCAAAGAACAACTAATATGTATTGATATTATTTCTGAGTCAAGTGAGGGCACACATCCAGGGTGATCAATCCTGAACCCACGCTAAAACACCGACCCAGTAAGTAAATATGAATGCATAAGCTTTATGGCCATGGTCCACAAAACCATACAATACTATTTAAGAAAATATTTGTAATGTTTTCCGAATTATCCCTGTAAATATCTATTCAACTCAGAACTCAAGATGGGGAAATTCCCATATATCCATCCTGTACTCCTATGATATGCAGTTGGACTTTTAAGAGAAAACAAACAACAAAATTAACAAATCCATAAACTAAGATAATAACTAACATTAAGATAAGATAAAAAAAAAAAATAGAAGGCAAAATAGCACAACATCTAATTATTTTGCTAGGTAAACAAAATAGATAAACAGATCTTAAGCAACCAACTGATACAGAAGTGATAAGGGACCAGTTAATCTTCATCTGAAGATGAAGAATCAAAATTATCTGACAAGTTATGTGGACCTACTGTCTTATCTTCCAGTAAGTCTTTGACATGAAACCTTCCTAGTTTCCTGCCAGTGGAAGTTTCCTTCAACTCATAAATCAAAGGAGAAATCACCTTAATAACTGTGCAAGGTATGTACTTCTGACATAACTTGGCCGATTGAAAGTTAACTTTTATCAGATTTGACAAAGTTCCTCTTTAAAACGGAGTCTCCAACTCTGAAAGATAAGGCTCGCTTTCTCAGGTCATACTGGCATTTATTTCTAGCATAAGATGCCTTCAACCGTTTGCGAACATCTACATAAATATCAGGAAGATGCTGAATATCGTCTAGGCGATGTAACTTATCTGATATTGTAGGAAAGTTATTGGCATTCTCGGAAATCTTACCAAAATAATCACCAGAAAGAGGGACATGACGACCAAACATCAATAAGATGGAGGACATTTGGTTATTTCGTGAGAAGAAGTCCTGATCGCTTGTACTATAGAGTGGATATGAGTATCCCAAGCTCTCTGATCAGGAAAAGAATAAGATCTTAAAGCGGTCACGATTGATTTGTTCACTCTTTCGGTATGGTTGACTTGTGGATGATAGTTCGCATTGTACCAGATCTTTTGGACATTGTATTTAGCCATGAGATCGCGGAAAGCCTTAGCCGTGAACTGTGGTCCATTATCGCAAGACACGATCTGGGGAACACCATAAATTAAGAAAACCTCATTCTCAAGATATTTGATAATGGATGAAGTAGTTGCCTTAGACATAGTATGAACCAAAGGAAATTTAGTGAAATAATCAACAACTACTAAGGCATACTGAGAACCTTTATAAGACCTAGGATAAGGACCAATGAGATCTAAAGATATAAGTTGAAATGGAAAATCAATCCGTCGATAATTACCCATTAAACCTGGTTGGGGAAGATTTGTCGGTTTGCATGTAGCACAGATTTTGCATTTAGCGATATAGCTACGTACAGTTTGACGCATCTTCGGCCAGTAATAGAGTTCCGATATACGACGGAAGGTTTTGTAGAAACCAAAATGAGCTGCAGTAGGATGGTCATGAAAAGTGGCCAAAACCTCTGCTCGATTAGGAGTTGGAACGACTATCTTCCAATCCGACATTCCAGTAAGTGCATCCATGGAACTTAAGACATGTTTATACAAAACACCATGTTCAACTTTAAAATCAGGAAATTTACCTGGTACATTCTGTACATCATACAACATTTTTCGATACCAGTCATCTGGTTGCAAGGAAGATAAATCTAACAAATTAATATCAAAAGTTCTGGAGAGTGCATCAGCGACTACTACACCTGAAGCTTTACGATGAACAATTTTATAATCGTATTGTGCCAATTTTAAAATCCACCTAGCCAAACGAGGAGATGGGTTCTTCATGCTTTGTAACCACACCAAACTACTATGGTCAGTTATGACTGTGAAAGAACGACCTTCAAGAAAATATCTAAAATGTTCAATACCTGTAATTATAGCCAACAACTCTTTTTCAGTTGTAGTATAGTTTTTCTGGGCCTTATTTAACTTCTTGCTGGTGTAGGCTATAGGGTGTTCTTCTCCATCAACAATTTGATAGAGTACCCCACCAGATGCTGTGTTTGAACAATCAGTCATCAAATAGAAAGGCTTAGTAAAATCTGGGGCTACCATAACAGGAGAATTTGTGAGAGCCTCCTTGATTTTAATGAAAGCTTCATTAGCCTCAGGAGTCCACACAATATTTTGTCCCTTTTTCCGATTTTGAAGTAAATCTGTGATAGGAGACAACAAGGTCGAATAAGACTTAACAAATTTTTTATAATAACCCACCATTCCTAACAATCGACGGACCTGAGTGGTATTTTTAGGCACAGGAAAATCACGAATAGCTGATACCTTATCGGGATCAGTACGAAGACCCTGAGAATCTACAACATATCCTAAAAACTTAATAGACTCACGACAAAAGCTACTTTTATCTAAGTTAATAGTCAAATTTGCGTCTTTTAAACGCTGAAACAACTGCTGCAATACAGAGATATGAGTTTCAAAATCAGGAGTAATGACAAGAATGTCATCAAGATAATATTGACAAAATGGATCTAAAGCAGGACCAATTAACCAAATCCATCAACCGACACATCGTCTGCGGAGCAGACACAAGACCAAAAGGCATTGTAGTGAATTGATACAATCCTTTTCCATTTACCGCAAAGGCAGTGAGCTTTTTACTCTCTTCGCTGAGTGGAATCTGTAAAAATGCTTTCTTCAAGTCGATAGATGAAATGAATTTAGCATTCTGTAACTTACTCAGGATGATATCTATACGAGGTATAGGATACGCATCTCTGTTCATGGTTATACTGTTAAGTTTACGTCCGTCAAAACAGACACGAAAAGTCCCATCTTTCTTTTTTGTCAGCCACAGAGGGCTACAAAAAGAAGAAGTACTGGGCTCAATAATACCTAACTTAAGCATTTCATCTACTTCCTTTACTAGGCTTTCATGCCAGGCTTGAGGCAAGGGATATTGATATTGCCTGAAAGGCTTGGACGAACCCACATCAATGTGATGTTCGATGAGATGAGTTCTACCCAACTTATTTTTCGAAGATATAGAAGAGAATGATTTGATAACACTATTTAACTGCTCTAATTCCTGAACATTAAGTCGACTCATATCTTTAACAGCATTGACACAAGAGATATTAAATGAAGACACAGATAAGGAAAATTCAGTAAAATTTAACTCACTATTAAAAGTTTTCAGAAAATCCATACCTAGGATGACTGAATTCTTAACTGACGGAATGACAAAGAATGTAACCATTCTTTTACAGAAACTAACACAAATCTCAGTAGTGAATTGACCTAAAATTGGTTGAACTTGACCATCAGCTGTAGTCACTTGCAAACTTTGATCTATTCCTATATTTACATTGGAATTCTGGAGAAATTCCATACCGAGAGAACCTAAAATAGAGATATTGGAACCTGTGTCCAGTAAAGCTAAACAAGAATGTCCTAAGATAGATATTTCAAGATATGGACGATTATCCTTGTTTTTTCGAACCAACAATGAGTTTATATCTAAATCAACAAACGAAGACAAGGGATTACAGGAAGAAACTACAGAAGAATTACGGTGCTCGTGCTCAACTAACGTTGTCCTCTCTTCGGTTGGTATTTGCCGTTCTGTGGTCTTTTGTCTTTCGGTGGAGGGTGAGATGTTTGGCTTGTGGAAGCTTGGGCATCCAGACTCGAGAAACTGGTTCCTTGGTTTTGAGGAGTTTGGACAGTGTTTGTATTCCCTGTATTTTGACGAGGAGTAGGAGCCAGGGCCAACCCACCCCTTCTGTCGTTTCCCGAACAGAATTGGCATTCAAATTTGCGGACACCTTGACGTCCACATCCATAACAAAACCGAATTCTAGTTCAGAACATTCGTAGTAACCATGTCCTGACTGACGACAATTCCAACAGGTAAGCTTCGAATTAAAAGAAGAGACATTACCAGACCGAGAATAATTAGGCCTACCAGAATAGGATGAGTCGTTATTTCTGAAATTCTGATGGATAGGGGCTCTAGACACGCTGTCAGAAGACCATGACAAAACTTCCTCTAACTTCTTACACTTTTCTGTAAGATCAGCAATCGAGGGAATATCTGTAAGTGCCAGACTAGAATGGTACGATGGCAACAAGTTTTTCTTAATAATCCTGACAATATGAGGTTCAGAAAGAGGAGTCTCCAGACGTTTACACATACTAACAATCTCATTAATAAAAATTGTAACTTTCTCCTGTGGAGCTTGTTTACGAGACTTGATTTCGTCAAGGAGATTATCCTCATAGTTATATGGAAGAAAATCTGATCTGAGTTTGGCAACTAACTCTTGCCAAGAAGCAAAACTACCTCGGTTATTGAGGTACCAAGTAAAAGCTGAATCTTTAAATAAATCTGCAGCAGAAGAGTAACACTCTTCCTCACTGTTACCACGAGCTATACGCATACATTCTACCTTCTCTAAGAAACTAACAACGTTCTCATTATCTTGACCTGAAAAATGCACACCCCATTTATGAATAGGAGCAGACTTAACAAAAGGAAACGAGTTGACTGGAACACTAGCATTATGAGGAGTTGACTGTGCCTGGGGAATCACTTTACAATCAAGTTCACCTTCCAGAATCAAAACTCTGAAATTAAGAGACCTCTTCACTTCCTCCTCTTCCTCTGTTGTAGCTTCTAACAGATGGATTCTAGCTGCAACATGACCTAACCGAGAAGTATAACGAGCATAGGCAGTATCACTAGAAGAACCAACAAAAGAATTAATTTTGACCACCAGATCTGCAAGAGTAACCTCTATTTCAGCAATCTCATCCTTAAAATTAAGATGGGAAGCTGACAGAACAGCGAAACTCCGATTGGATGAAGTTTGCTTCAATGCACCACGCAACACTACCCTTTTCCTTTCCACCGTTGTCAAAGATGGATCGTTTAAGTGACGGACTCTCAACTCATACTCTAATTCAGGAGCTAACAGATGCTCTACCTTGAACGCAGACATATTACACAACAGAAATATACAAGAGAATGAGTAAAAGTAGGTAAAGTTTAACTTACTCTCTGTCCTCAAATTAATATTCTGAAGGGATACCTATACCAGTAATGTTTAATTGCTTTGGTCCAGCTATGAAATCCACTGAAATATACTGCTACAACACCCTAAGGAACCTAAAATTTCAAAATTGTTATTTTGAAGTAGTGACTCAACTTATTGGCTACTCCGGACTTGTAAAAATATGTGAAATGGTTAATTTTAAGTTATTTAAATTTTTAATTAATTTATTATTAATCTAAAATAGTTATTTAACAAATCTAAACAAAGCAATTTATTCAGTCTACACAGTATATAGCAAAACAAGTCAATTTAAGATATAGATATAAGGTAATGTCCAAAAAAAAATTGAATTGAAGTATAAAAACTAAACGTTAAAACGAAAATCTAAAAGCACAACCAGTGAAAACCACAACAACCCCAGATCAAAACCAAAAGTTTAAGGAGATATATATTTTTTTTAAAGGAAGAAGTGGAAAAGAAGCCCCACGTTGGGCGCCAATTGAAACGAATAAAATATGTGAATTGACAAAGTTCAGAAGAACTGAAAGAGAAGGAAGGAAAATATTAAAAATATGGCTAAGCTCAGAGGAACAAAGTTAAACGGCCAAAGAGACACTAAATCTCAAGTGAGTGTTCGGGCTAGCTTCGATGCACTGGATTGCGGCTTTAAAGATACAACAGATAACAAGGATAATGAGCTAATGAGACAAGAAACGAAATGAGACCTGACAATGTCAAACGTGATATAACTAAAGAAGGTCACTGGGAATAAATTTATAGAAAGAGAACACTAAGAAGAGAAAAGAAGGGCGCCAACTCAACGATAGTTGAGATTTTGAAGTAACAAATAAATCTGGAGATAGTAACCTGAAATACAAAAAAAACTAAATAATAATCTTATTTTGCTATGTTATATACTGGTTAGTAGAACTGAAATAAAACTCAAAATAGTAACAACAAATATATTTATAAAAAGAATGTATATAGATACATGTGTATAACCAATTTACATATAATGCAAAGCTAAATATACAGTGGTAGTGGGTATAAAGATAAAATGAGACCTAATAGCCCCTCCACAAGCAAATAGTCACTACCACTGGCCAAATAAAATGTAAATATTAGTATTAACAAGAATAGTCCGTTAGGGTAGCCGAAGTCTTAACACTAAGGTTAGTAATCTAAATTTAAATAGTTCTACTAAACTGATAAACTAATCAACGTATTGTACAGGTATCAACAGTGATAACTCTGTTACAATTATCTTAAAAGTGAGTTTTCAATACTCCTTATCTATTTATTTTAAAGTCCACATAAAATTTATTTCCCTCCCCAAAATATTTTAATATTATTACATCAAAGTATGTATTGTATTATAACATGAAATCCAAGAAAATGAGTTATGGTCAGACTCACTAAATTCTTTAGTTAACCTAATAACCTATAAAAATGTCCTTTTTCCTCCCGAATATTTTATATTAATTAAATTATCAAAGATATTAACCACTCATATGCATATGAATAGCTCACAGTGAATTAAATATACAATAGCAAATGGTCACAACAACTTATCTTTAATAACAATAGGTCCCTCCAAACTCAGCTGGGCACATCAAAACTAGTTCATCATGGTGACAAGTCCCATATTTTGGGGTTACTGCAAAATCCACGGATTCACATAAGCAACCTGCTAACCATACTTTGAAGTGTATATATATATATTTTATATTGAATATTTAAGTGACGGAATCTAAAAGGATTAATTAGTTTAATAAATGTGATTCAATAGCTGTAGCAGCATGGATTCAACTTTACCAAGGCACAACATTAAACATTAGGTTAGGTCAACATCATGTCAAAATTCATGAAGTTATTTCCATGGCATGACAGGAAATGAACATGCGCAAAAATATAGAAGGCTGTCCAATAATTGTAGGACCTATTATATTTCACCAAAAAAAGTTAAATAAAAATTGAACCAAAAAACTTAATGATAACGACGTGGACTAAAACAGAATTTAAGTTTGACTATATAAAAAAAATGACCTTCTGTTCTTGGCAAGTAAATCAAGGAAATTTTATATTTAAATTATTTCGGAACTTAAAAATAAATCTCTAGGAAATACTACACTGCAATGACTGCCATGAATTTTAGTGGATGATAAAGAGGTAATAAGTATGAAATAATATACTTACTGGAGAACGTGACACGCCAAAAAAAATCTTCCTTTTTTAATTGGAACTCTTAAATCATTTTGCTTTTTTTTTTTAAATTAATTATTTTTATACATTTACTGAGATATTATTATTACTTAATTGAATATTATTTTATTCTTCCTAGATTATTTTTATTTGTTCCAATTCCGTCACTTGGATTGACTGGCGTATTATCACGTCTGAGTTTTGACCATAACTGCCGGCACCTTTGCAAAATCCATCGGTCCCCACTTTCAAAGCCACTCCAGCGCGTGAGTAGAGAAAGGTCGATGTAAAATCGAACGCTGGCGGGTCAAAAGAAATTTCTTGAGGGTTTTAGTGACCACGATTTTAAATTGGACACTTGATTAATCAGTAGCGTAAACGCTACAATTTGATTATTTATATTTATAGGAATATTTATTTTCAACGTTTTTGTTAGTAAAGTTTACATAATATATGAAGTTTGTTTCTTCACTTGCTTGTCCAGCCATATTAGTCCAGGCTAATAAGGATTTTCTCGTGACACTTAATAATCCAGGTAGCTGACAACTTTTTTAGTTATTGTAGACCTATAAGAAGAAAACCTACCTGTTTCCTGCGTAAAGTTCGGAGCCGTTTTTTAATGATTAACAATTAATGCAAAAAACGCGATTCTTTCGATTTTTGCACTCTATTATTTATTTATTTATTTTTACGCACAATAGGCCGTTAAGGCCTAAAGCATTTTTTTACAACATAATTCTAATATTAACTAATTACAATTATTTTAAACAAAACTTTAACTTAAATATGTATATAAAACATTCTTAATTACTCTGAAGGACCTGGTGTACAATATTTTTCCATTCGCTTCTATTTTGTGCTTTTTTTTCCATTCCCTCACCTTCACGTGTTTAAGGTCTTCCTCCGCTTTACTAATCCACCTCGTTCTGGGTCTACCTCTTCTTTTGGGGTCGATTAATTTTCTGGTTATTACTAGTTTAGGAATTCTGTTTGCTGCCATTCTTTCCACATGTCCCAACCATCTGATTCTTTGTGCCTTGACGAACTTGGTAATAGTAGGTTCTTTGTAAAAAGCCATTAATTCATTGTTGGTTCTTCTTTCCCAACCATCTTCTGCCTTTCATCCTCTGAATATGCATCTCAATATTTTCCTTTCCCATCTTTCCAGAGTATCCTCTTCCTTCTTATTTAATGTCCAGGCTCACCGGCATATGTTACTGTGGGTCGAATTACTGTTTTATATATTCTGAGTTTACCTTGTCTAGAAACGTTTTTTGAGTTCAGTAGGGCTCTTAAACCACATAATTTTTTATTCCCTTTTGCTATTCTGGCTACGAGCTCCCATTTATCTTTTCCATTTTCATCGAAAACTACACCTAGGTATTCAAATTTGTCGACCCTTTTAAAACTATAGGTTTTTACCACTTACTGACCTCATACTAAAGTCTTCTTTTTTCCCTTCTGTTCCTTCTATGATCATATATTTAGTTTTGTCCTCATTTAGTTCCAATCCAAATTTCTGTGCTTCTTCGATGATTTTCTTCACAACTCTTCTTAATTCTTACTCGGTTTTTGCTAGGATCGTTAGATCATTAGCAAATGCCAAGCACTGGTGCTCATTTTTCATGATCGTTTCTTCCATCTTCATGCTGCATTTTCTGATTACAGTTTCTAATACTAATTTGAATAATGTAGTGGATAAAGGATCTCCCAGTCTCAAGCCTTTTGCAACCGTAAATTGATCTGATATGTGACCCTGCCAAGCAGGGTGCTAACATATAAGCTAACATTCATTTTGCCATATAAGTACTATTAGTTTATGGGTTAATGCAAAAGCTGATCATCACCTTTTTTTATATATTTTTCCAACAGATTTAATCGTTTCCTGTGGCTTTATTGTCTTTGAGTTTTAGGACGGCATTTGACACTTCTATTATTGTTGGGTGTTCACTGTGTAGTTGTCGATGTAGATTTTGTTGATTGTCTATGTTGTAACCTCTTTCAATATCGTTTATACCATATATTATATAAATATATATATATATATATATATATATATATATTATATATATATATAATATGATATAATAATAATGTACTTATTCTTCTTCTTCAAGTTCCACTCCTATCGGAGATTGGAAATCATTCTGGCAATTATCATTTTGTTGGATATGCGCCTGAATAGTTCAGTTGAATTGCATCCAAACCATTCACGGAGATTACGTAACCACTAGATTTTACGTCTTGATGTGTGATGTATGATGTGCCCCAAGTATTCTAATTTCCTGATTTTTATGGAATTTAAATCTTCGCATTGTTTTCCTAGTTGTTCGAGAACTTGTTCGGTTGTTTTGCGATCCGTGACCAAGCTTGAATCCCATATAAAAGGGTAAAGAAAATATAACATCAAAGCATTCTTATCCGGAGCGATATATTGATATCTCGATTACAAAAAAGTTTTCTCGTTCTATTAAAAGTTGACCGTGCAATTCCAATGCGGCATCTTATTTCTTTTGTCTAATCAGTATCTTCTGTGATCCATGCTCCAAGGTATTTGTACAAAGATATTTGTTTAATTTCTGTATTATCTAGTACTAGCTTAACTTTGATGCTTTGTGCTTTTGTAAATACCATGAACTTGGTTTTCTTCAAATTTATTTTTAATCCAAAAAATGTACCTATAATATGATATAATCCTTATAAAATGTCTTCCGACGTTCATTTTTTCATTTCAATTCGGTTGTTCCATTGTTCTTTAAGTTCTTTCGAGCTCATTAAGTTTCTTATTCCTTCCATCCGTGTTTTCTAAGGTAATCCTCTCTTCTGGATTACGGTAGGTGTTCATACAGGTACTTGTTTTAGGAGTCTCTTATCTTTCATTTATTGGACCTGTACCCATTTGAGCTGCTTTCGTTGTATGCCATCCATGACTGTACCTTCTATTCTCATACTTTATTGCATTAAGTTCGACGAGATATCTTTCTTCGATATTAATCTGTCTCTGTTAATCGTCGTGTTTCACAACCGTATAAATAAAGCATGCTTTTTACCACAGTTTCATGGGTTGTAGTACTAGAGAGAGCATGTCAGCTGTGCCAAAACGAAAAATAATCCTCCTTATTGCTTTCACTGGAATAAGCTTGACCATTTAACTGGGCCCGGCTACCTCTTTCTAATTCTTTAAACTCCTGTTTTTAAAATTATTAATTATTTTGTCTAATTACCTATTTAGTTGTCAAAACAGAATACATTGTTAACTAAAGAAGTGAAAGTGGTTCAATTTAGAAATTATATAGTAAATAATAAATATTTGAAAACTGATGCACATATTCCTCCCGCGATTTATGCTTCAAGTACTAATTTTATAAATCGCACTTCTACTAATAGACGTAAATTCTTTCATTTTAATTTCATGAATGTTTTTATTCAACATTATTTCAAAACCAACACTGAATAGAAGGCCGCCCAGTCGTTTATTGTATAGACCCAAGACTTTACACAATAGGGGGTTGTATAAGGTAGGTATAAAGCTTACCTCTGGTACAAGATGACGTTTAGAATATTCTTTGTGAATGGATTTTGTTTTTGTAAAGAAAGATATTTTTGAAATAGACATGATGACATCTCTCTGAATTTTACCGTTACAATTATCGAGGATAAGCCTTAAATAACTATTATAGCTTTATAAATTATTAACTTACATTAACACAAAAAATCTAATTTTAACTAAAAATTAAGAGAATTAAACTTATTTCACCTTTTTCAATTCGAAGTTACTTCTTACATGAATTTAATTCTATTTTCGTATAGCTAATGTACCTCCAACATTATATTATATGTTCATCCGCTCCGCTTACCTGTTAAAATATCAAACTCGGCGTTTCCGCATACAAGCAAACTCCCCGGTTTTTTTATTTAAAGCAAGCAATAACAAAGCTTTTATCTACCGGGTATGCAAATGGTAGACACTTAAATGCCACATGTGACATCGGAACTCCATTCTGTATAATCATGTAATAACATTTCAGAGGAACAGTTCGCTCAATAGTATGGGATTCGAAAATCAATGCTCTTGTTTGATTTTAGCGCTTCATGTTTGGGAAATTCCGTTCGACTTTTCATTACATTCCGATGATAGGGTCGTTTGTTGTATTTGAAATAAACGACTGGTTTTAACTTTCTATTAGTCATCTACAAGGAGATAATAACACACTTTTGAATACTGCATAGCATTTAATTGATTAAATTAACCAGGAGTTGGAACTTTTTATATAATCTGAAACCTCGTCCGAGAATATATGAATATATTCAATTACGTTTGAACAATTAGAGTTATTCAAATCGCTCATATACAAGAAAAATGTTATTGTGAAAATTAAAACCCAATTAATAAACCAGGCACGCTATCTGTTTTGGGTTAGGTAAATCGTAATATGATCCTTTTTTGCTTTAATAGCTTCGAAATATCACCAGAAATGATAATTTTACCCTATAGACACTTGAAAAGGTTGATTAAATTTTTTATTAAACAATTTAAAAAAAAATTAAAAAATTCATTCTCCTTTTAGTTGCTATACCTCAACATATCTTCATTTTAGAGAAATTTTGTAAGGACACAAAGGGTTTTCAATAAGATTTTCTTTGAGATCTAATTAATTTTAAGTTAAAAAAATAAATTACTATTTAACTGGGAATAAGCCACAATTAAAGATAAAAATACGTTTATTGACGTTTCAATTTCCACTTCGGAAATCATTCTCAAAATACAAACAGTAAATTAAACAAATTTTGTTTTTTGTTACATAGTGAAAAATTCTTCTAATAATTTAATTTTATCTGACTACTTTATATTGACAATTCAGACATACATTATGCATTTTAAAGTAGACGACTTTAAAATGATATTGCCAATATTGTTAAGTTGTGCTCCTGGGACGACTTTACTTATAAGATAGTTCATTCGATTACATGAAATCAACTGTAACTTGAGAATATTCGTCAGAAAAAAATCATAGCATGCAATTTGTCTTTAAAAAGACAAACACATGACATGATGACAGTAAACTTCTCCTGTTGGTGATTTAATAGTAAATTATGAGGGAAAAGCCAGGAAAAAAACCTCATAATACTATCACGACATGGTAAGTATTTGTTCGTGCATTTAGTTTACCTTCAATACACACCAAAATTCTGATTTTATATGTTTCGTTATTTAAAAAACATTTATGATGTATCCTCTATATGTTACTGACTTACTAATACTGGTCTTTTCTTATCAATAACTTCCTCTTTCAATATTGGTAACCAAATCCTACTACATTCTGCCGAGAAATTTGCAAGACAATTGGCCTCATTTAGCATAATTAGAGCCGCTTCTTTGATTTTCCTTTTTTTACCATCCGTTTCTTTTAGGATAAAATAGTAAATGCTTCAGAACAATATTAAAAAAATAACTTCTAAAATTGCAAAATCGTATTCAGGTATTTAAAAGCCACATAGAATCTTTTTTTTATTTAGAAAATCCATCGACCAAATGGCCATTAGCGAAAAGTTATTGGATTACATTAGGTACACTTACTGCATTACAATTTAGTTTATTAAATATTGTGGTACTTATTAATGTCTTTCAAGAAACTCAGAGTATTGTTAAAGTTACAGTCGGCACCTAGAGCTTCTAGAAGTGTTCTTGGTACCTTGTTGTTACTTCGTTGTTGATTGTAGAGGGGACATACACATAGTATGTGCATTATTGTTAGTGTCGTATTACACGTTTCACATCGCGGCAGTTCGCACTTTTTAATTAAGTAATCATGGTCACAGGCAAGGTAAGAATGTCCTCTGACTAAAAACTTTTAACCAATATTTTCCACCATAATATCAGGATATGGCACAATAAAATCGCAAAGGACAGCCATTTCAATGTTACGGTTCTGCCCTCCGCATTGATCGGAATATAGTATGTTTTTTGTTGTAACAACATTTTTAAAATAATGCAGTCAACATTTTTTGAGGTCCTCGTGATGCTTGTGTCTCATTCGAAACATACATATGAGTATTATTAGTAGCCAAATTATGGACTTCTAATACGTAAGTCTACAACTGGCGTTTATAGTAAGAAATTCCAGTGCTGATAACTGATGTGAGAAACGTTCGCATCAAGTCGAATGCAGTCACTGTAATTTATTTAGGATTTTGTTTTGCATACTCTGCATCTTGTTTCGTACCACATCTAGCACGGTCTGCTTTTCGTTGGTAAACCTCTAGTGTTACTTGAAATTGACGTGTTTCTGCTTTAACTGTTGCGAAGTTTATTTTATTGTTATACAAATCACATGTTTTCCACGAATCCGTAGGTAGTTACCGTGTATCATCATAGCGCATATCCAAGCGCAAAGAGAGGATACGATTATAAAGAAAAGGACTGCACTACACAGTCTAATTTCTACCTTAACACAAACATCTATTCACTGGAAGGTTAGATTGTGTGATACGTACCCTTAATTAACAGCTAAAACCGGTCTATCCTACAAAGAGGATGGTTAGCCCACTCTTGCATTCTTTTACGTATTTATGTATTGAACAATTTTGGTCTATTCCACAACTTCGTGGGTTAGCCCATTTGTGTTTTCAAATTTTTGTTATTTTCTATAATGCAAAATCACCTTACTGGAGAGATTTATGTTTTAAAATACGAAAATGTTGGTTAGACCAGTTTTGTTTTAAAACTTTGGGTCGTTAGAAGTAAATGAGGCTGAGTGAGCGAGGATGTATGCGAGGAGGATGGATGTAAATATACATGAGAATGAAAGAGAAAGAACGATAGTAGAGTCGTAGAGAGAATGGGCGAATTATAGTGGAAAGGCAAGGTAAACGAAGAAGCTTATTCCCGATCTGAGACCGTGGTGGGAAGAAACTAGACTACTTTCTGACGCAGTTTCTGACCGGACATGGTAGTTTTGGCACCTTCACAAATAGAATAGGCAAATCTGCCTCGGCAGACTGTACTATTTGTGCGTTACCGGATTGTCCCGCCCACATTTTTAACTACCAGAGATGGGCAAATGAGATGGGAGATTTCGAGAGGCGAATGGGTTTCGGGCTGGATAAAAGAAATATTGTAAACATTATGTTGAGAGGAGAGAAAGAATGGAGAGAAGTACACTGTCTGATTTCTTGGGTGATGAAGCAAAAAAAAGACCAGGAGGACAAAAGAGGAAATTAAGTCAGGGATGTAAAAATTTTTAGTTAATATTGTTTATTAGTTTATGGTCTAACGTCTAAACATTTTCTGACTTACGGTAAGAGGTATGGTAATATATAAATTTTTAGTTGTTTATTGAGTGGCAAGACCACCTCTCTGGAACGGTGGTTAAGGTTTTGGCCGGAACACGGTTAATCCAGCACTACCCTGGTGCCTTCTGGCTTAGTATCCCACTCGGCCGAAAGATACCAGGGTGTCTTGTTCCGTAACGTAGAGGTCTAAAAAAGATTTCCCCCACCGTTGCCTGTCAGAATCCAATGAATACCTTCTTAGGCTCTTACTGGAATCTGGCAATACGGCAATTAAAAAAAAGGTCGTTAGAAGTAATTGCAATCTATAACTCAATTTTCAACAAAATGTTGGTTAGCCCACTCTTGCTCTCATAGCCTTATTTTATGCCATAATGAAATGATCGACCATGTCACACTACAAACTCACTATGTATATTATGTGTATATGTAAATGTATACATAGATCATTGTTTCACGCAAAAAAATATGCGTTTATCATTGCCTTAGAAATAAGATAAGAAACATTATCTACTGGAAGTATTCAGGAACTAAATAGAGAGATTTGGATGCTGTTAACAATAATTCACGTATTATACATTGGATATTTAAAAAGTTTTTTTATAGTTTTTGAACAATGTTTAATATAGTATTTTTCAGATAAAAAAGTTTGCACGTCTTTCAAGATTTACGTCGTCAGACGATGATAGAACCCCACATCGTTGTCAAAACATCAGAATAGTTAAAAAGTGATAAATTTTTAAAATGTCAACTATTTGTCAAACTATTATACAGTATTCATTTACAAACAGTAAATACACTTAGTTTAAATACTACTGCAACACATTAAAACACATAAGAAAACATTTAATACAAAATTATATATTCTAAATTTTAAACTTACCCTTTTTAGGGCTTTATTAGTAAAAACGTCCCGCCATTATTTCTTGTTAAAAATAATCTATCTTATATGTAATCTTGTGAGCTTTCTACAGAATATTTATTTGTTTTGGCATATCACAATCACAATACACAACAATAATTAGTTTTTAAAGCTATTATTCTAAATTTAATATGTAGCTATAAATAAAATGTATTAATATATATTATATTATGATCAAATTGTGTAAGAAATCAAGTCATAACAAAATTCCTTTATACATTTTATATACTTTTATAGTGCGTGCAAGCACTCTTGACCACGGCGCAGTAGACGAAATTTGGTTTAGTCCCCACTTCCGTGCGAAACGCATTGTACTATGCACTGTATAATTCCACTTACAATAGAACCTTTCCGCCTTTACGTGAATTTGACTCCGCCTTAGCGCAGCTCCATGGTGAAGAGTGCTTGAACTATCTTTACCATAGACTAAACTGTCAAAAATTTGAAGTATTACCTTACAGTTGCGAACAATTGTCTAATATATTTAATTAAAATTATTATTTTGTGGAATGTAAGACTTAGAGAGTTATTTCATAAAATTTATATTATTATTAGTAACAAATGTTTTTGGTAATTTAATCAATATAATTCTAAAATTTCCGATATAATGATGATTACATTTTCCTGATTATTACACAATGTTGACGCCTATAAAAGATTGAGCAGTTCGGTATGGGTTTCGTATTATTACCTGTGTTAGAAACATTTTAACTCCAAGGTTGATGTTCTGGAAATTTTAAATACACGTGGCGTCACTTTGTATAAATCGTGACGTGCGAGTGTTTTACCTTAAAAAATGGTATAAGTAACATATATCATTGTTCCGTGGCACGCTTAAATTATAAAAAACATGACTAAGAATCAGTCTAGTAATAAATATAATTAACAAAAATTTCGTAAAAGTTTTAAAAAACTTTAATATTTTTAGTAATTTTTCGTGTTCTTCTATACGACTATCTATAGATCTGAGCTCAAATTTTTTATTAATAAACTTTACTCAGCACTGTAAAAACGTGATAAGTCGTACCTTAATATCTGAATAGCTGATATGACTATTCTTCTATACGACTATCTATAGATCTAAGCTAAAAATTTTTGATTAATAAACTTTACACAGCACTGTGAAAACGTGATAAGTCGTACCTTAATATCTGAAAAGCTGATATGACCGTGTTATGAGATATGATAAGTAAATACAGACATTTTTCAAAAATATGGATTCAATTTATTTTAATGCATTTCCATCAAGTAAAACTCAGTATTTTATTTATAAAACCAATTTTCCTCAAGCATCGGTAGGATGCACAAACGAATTAGAAATATTCTTCGACGTAATATTTCTGTGGATGCAATAATGCATTTCATATTCCCAACTTTTAATCTAGCAATTTTCTTTAAAATTGATTCCTCCTATATTTTTCTTCCAAGCTTATCGCTTTAGTGATTAACCTTCGCTTAAAGGTGAGGTAGTTGTATCAATCGATGAAAAATGAGGTCAAAGCTGGTAGTCTCCCCTAAGTATAAAATAATTAATAGCCACTCCCTTGCATATTTTGTTTAGTGACATTAATAAGAGAACTTATCGTACAATATGTGTTTTTACTAAAAACATTGTTGTCCCTCGAAGCCAAAGAGTAGATTGATTAGATCTAGTTATATATAATAATTATGATTAATTAGTATGTTAATGGTTTTTTTTAGTCGTAATTTTTATGCCATTTATTATCGCTACTAAATACAAATGTTCCAAAGAATTTACGCTTATGGCAACTATTTTCTCCGAATATTGTATTTATTTTATTCTCTCTCTCCATCTCGTTATACATCCCTGTATTTCCCATTGTTCGTTTCTATAGTTTTCTTTATACCAAACTTAGTTTCTTATAGAGAATATATATATATATATATATATATATATATATATATATATATATATACTATATTATATATATATATATATAATATATATATATATATATATATATAATATATATATAATATCTATATATATATATATATATATATAATATATATATATATATATTATATATAATATATATATATATATATCCGCTTAGATCTTAATCTTAAATATGTCAAATCAGTAGAAAAATTATGATATCGCAGCAATTTCCCTATTTTTTGGTTGTTCTAATTAATAGATTTTTTTTTTATTTCGAAATATGTGTCCCGACTGCCAGTTGTCATACAGGTACAACTTACGTTTATATTTACATTTTTAATACTTTTAAATTGGGGACAATATTAGTTACAATATGCTTTTTTTTATTTAATTGTATAGGTTTGTGTTTTTTAAAAACTTTAATATATTTTTACAGTTGCTGCTGCTTGAGGTAGAATGCCTTTTAGGTTGTTATCAAGATTGTGGTTTCTTCTGGTCGTTAGATAGTGTTGACAGTCAAGAAGTACGTGTTTTACGGAAGTCGTGGTGTTTCAGTACTGACACAAAATCTGATTACTGGAATTCATTAGGTGTCACGCGTGTAAGGCGTGTGTGTCCTCTACTTAATCTCCGAATAATAGATTTGTCCTTTTTCATTGGTTAGAGCTGGTGTGGAAGAAAATGTTTGTTTCGAGAACGTTTACCTTGGTACTGCTTCTTTTTTAGTGGTCATTCCAAAGGCCCATTCTTTTTTGTTAAAGTGTTCTCTTTGGATCTGATAATGTTTGAATCTTTGTTGTTAAGTTTAGAGAACAGGCTTGTTTTGCTCCAAGATCGGCTTTTATTACCTGGAATATCAACGTGTGAAGTAACCTACACTATTTTTACTGTAATTCCATTAATTTGAAGACTATTACATATACTCTGGCTTTCTTGGACTATTGGGTGGATAGAATATAAGTTTTTTCTGGAGTGCATGGATGATCGAGAGTCAGTACATATTGCTATGATTTTATTGTCGTTAACTGAAGTTTTCACAGCTTGTAGTATTCCATATAGTTTATCAGTATAAATACTGCAATTGCTAAAGAGTCGAAATAACTTGAAAATTGTAGTTGTAACAGCACAGCCAACACCTTCTTTACTCTTAAATGCATCTGAGACATGCCGCATTGGTGTAGTATTTTATAAAATCTTTTTTTTACCAGCTAATAACTCCTAGGGTTATTAGCGGGGTGGTATATCTTTATTTTAGAAAAGTTACACTTAATATGTTATTAAAATTTACATAACAGTTTTGAAAAATACAAACATTTGATGTTATGTTACAGTTTTTTATAGTTTACAATTTTTGATAAAATTTATTGTGTTACTGATGTCTTCTTTTAGACTTTTGTCAAAAAATATATATTTTAACACATTTTACAATAATATTACAGGAATTTTTTAATAAAGTTTTCCTTATACAGTGTGTCCCTTAAAATAGTGCGTTCTTTTAAGGTACAGATTTAATACACAATTTAAAACAAAAAAGTTTTATAACATTTTTTTAGTTAACCGTTTACAGAAAAATGCATTGTTTTCCATATACGTGAATTTTGTTTTTCAGAAAAGTTTTTCAGGTCCATACCTGGGCCATATAATGCGCAATGAATAACGATATAACCTACTTCGGACCATACTTCAAGGTAAAGTGCATGGGAAAAGAGATCCAGGACGGAGAAGAATATCCTGGCTGCATAACCCGCGAAAGTGGTTTAACTTAATCACTACCGGACTTTTCAGGGCAGTAGTCAACAAAGTCAGAATAGCCATGTTAGTGTCCAACATCCGTAACGGATAGGCACCATAAGAAGAAATTCAGTTCGATTTCATCTCGGTTAGCATAAAATAGCGATTTTAGATGTCCCCAAAAATAAAAATTAAGTACATTGAATTCGTGA
This sequence comes from Diabrotica balteata, assembly GCA_918026665.1. NCBI lineage: Eukaryota > Metazoa > Arthropoda > Insecta > Coleoptera > Chrysomelidae > Diabrotica > Diabrotica balteata. Next base: position 98,572,849 of record OU898276.1, on the reverse strand, counting down.
CTTCCTGGTCTGCCACAGAAAGGCCCATTTCTACCAATCCAACGACGAGAGTAAGTGGTACTAAAAACATTTTTTACAGCTCGGGTAAAATCTGCTGGGACTACGTCGTGACGAAACCACATTTCACGGCGTGTTTGCAAATGTACGTATTTAGGAAATACTAGCAAAACATTTTTCAAAAAACTATATTAGGCTTGTCCTTTTAGTGTTTTGGGTAATTTAAATGGTCTTATTAAATGGTTTTTAATTATTTCAGCCCGTAATTTCATGCTAAATTTTCGTTGAAAATTTGGCCTCGTATTGAATAGGGGTTTGTGATATGTGGCAATTATGAAAATTATACACACTGTTTCTCGTGAAATATTGTTTGTTCATATATAATACTTAGGATAGAATTTTAAGTTCCCTGAGAAGTTATTAGTTACTAATTAATTTCACACAAAATGTTAATTTTCAAAGATCACCTTGCTGTAAATGTTGCACTGTCTGATCGTATACTTGCATTTGATAGAACCCGTTTCTATTAATCTTTAAAAAGCATTTACAAAAGTTTGAATATTAGCAGTTCGCCTTTCGGGATACCAATGCACATAATTTGGATAGCTAAATTACAGTTACACTGCGCTTCTTTTTAAATAATCTACACATCATGGTACTAACAAATAGAAAATATTGTTGCAGTGATACTAAATACGATTGTTACAAAATATCTGTTTACTAAAATTGCGATTGTCTACGTTAAGATGGTGCATTCTACCTATGTCTTTAAGGGACGCACCATTTTTGATGACACCCTGCATAATATTTTTAACTATATCTTACATCTTTTTACCACGTTTTAATATTAAAACGTTTTAACTATATCTTTTTTTTTTCAGTATCTGGAAAAGAACTAATGTTACGTAAATTGAATGCAGAAGAAGGCCTAATTAAAGTTGAATGTATCGCAGATGGTGTTTACCCCATGCCGCTAGTTATATTGGATTCACATCGAAGGTGAGTCTTCATAATTAATTAACAGAAATAACAAGTTAGGATTATTAAATTAATAAATTATGCTCTCTGACAAATTCTTAAATTTTCATAATATATAGTAACGAGCTAAGATGTTTTAATACAATAAATTTAACTTTATTTAAATTTACACAATTTGTGTAGGACGCAAGGATCCCGAGAAGATTATTTTTATTTAGTTTTTATTTTAAAAACTTATCTGCAATTATTAAAAAAACATCAGATCTAGAATTTTATAAGTCCGTTAGTTAATTAACCTTCTTCTAACTAACCGTCCGTTAGTCCTTTTTTGTTTTGTGGTACTATATTAATAAAAAACAGGATAAGGATAACCACCCTTTTAATATGATTTTATTAGTTAAAAAACATTATATTCTGAAGGAACTTAAAATTATCAAAATAATATAAAACTTTAATTAAAAATCATTTAATCATCTTCGAAACAGGAAGAATTATCTGCATTAAGGACAATTTTATTTTTTGTTGTTTTTAAAGATTTATAGAAGGAATGGTAAATAGAAAGTGGCCAGTCCATTATCTGGTCTAGGCAGTCCATTATGTGATTATATTATGAGCTATATTATATAGAAGGTAATGCCAGGGTGGTTTCTTCCGACTTTTAAGTGCACAATTTTAGAAGATAGGAAGGGTTCATTGTCCGTGTTCTGTTTCCTATTAATAAACGGACTTCTCGATTCTTTGTCCATTTTTTTTAAGTTACAAAAGTCAATTGTTTTCAGCTTATAAACAATAAACAGTTTTAAACAACTATACGTCCTCATCACCTGTGCCTATTCATGGAGTACAGAAATACTTATAATAATCAGTCTTTTCTTCTTCCTCTTAATCAGTGCATGTATTGTGTCTGCTTCGTTGTGTGTATGCTTCTTGAGTAAATATTTATGACGAATTCTAAATAATTGGGTGTTATGGACATATACACTCAAAATAAAAAACATTTCGGTTTTGGCCAGAGCAGTTGTCTGACCAAAATGTTATCTCTTCTGTAATTTTTTAACCACATTATTACAGCGGATGCTATCTAGTTGCCACTCCTTTTTGCAATAGACTCGTCCCACAAAAAGAGTGAATCTTTGGCATAGCTATTATTATGGACGGTAAAATTAAATGCCCATAACTGCTTTAAATAAAACGATTTTCCATTAGGTAACATAGGTGTATGGAGTCATTTTTGCAAATCCTTCATTTCTACGACTTCTTTTAAATTTTGTTTGGATCTTATCTTATTCTAACTTTTTAACTTCTGTTTTCTGCTTCATTCAAATGATCTGCCTTTTTCTTTAAAATATCTTTAACTCTATTAGGTTATTCTCTTTTCCTCTCGAAAATGAGTTTACGCATTACGCAGTTATTATTTTGTCTTTTATAAGATCCATCACTTCATCATGATCTTCATTAGTTGACTTGTAATTATCTCTTTCATTTAATTGTTTTTTTGTATGCGTTTTCTATTTCCTTATATATTACGTGGTATTGTAGCACTTTAAAATTCAAGGATAAATATTGAAATCCCCTCGTATATATTTAAAACATCGAAGAATGTTTTTAGTGTACTTCATTTACTATTCGTACAAGTTAAAATACCCAACGGTGTTTTCAATCATTTTATTTGCATCGCTGGAGTTAATATAAACCATTTTATAGTTTATTTATATTTCACAGATGCGTATTTTCCACGGCATTTCTTTTGATACGATGGCCGCTTATAGAATATTCTGCGTTTTAAATAAATATTCCCGTTATAAGTTTTGTTTATACCAAGTTAGGAATGATTTTTAAGAATTTACTCACTCTCGCTTAGGTCGCTGCCAGAGGCAGTTGCTTACAGTGTGGTTCCAAATTATTTGTCAAATTTGTAATGTTTCCTGTGTTTAGTCCCTTTTAATGGAATAGTGTAAAGTAGCAGTTCATTTAAGGGTTACAGTTAAAGTATGACTTGAAATGTTGCCATTGTGTCCAGCTGCAGCTATTCATGTTTTTTAAGATACCAAGTCCTAGGTTTGCGTTAGTACCACTTTAATCTCTCCTTTATTTTTCCCTGATCATCTTTCCAGACCATTTAGAGCAGTCCTTTTGTTCGTACGTAGCAGTAAATCCCCAGTATAATGCCAGTTATACCCCCAGAATTATTGTGTAAAACGTCAGTGCAATCCAGCTAACTTTTTTTTTTGTGTTAAAATTTAAAGTAAAGATAGACATTTTTCTAATAATACTAATTTGCTTTCATAACCAAAAAAAAAAAATTGAAATAATCAATATTGTACTATCTAATCATATTTGACATTAGTTTGCTTTATTTTTTTTTTAAGAAGGTTAACCTCCATGCAGTAACAATTTTTTGTAAGTTTTGTAGCAGCTCTCACTTGTAAACAGAGCTTATAAACTAATAAGACATAATGTAAGTTTATCATTTTGGCATAAATCCTTGTAACTATTTAAACAATTTTTATACTTTTATATTTATTTTAGTTATAACTTTTTTCTAAACCATTTTGTTTATTTTTCTTAACTTACACTCTAACCTTTTTTTTAAGTTTTATTTAAAGAGATATTTTTCATTTTTATCAATTATTTCAATGGTTACAACTAGTTGCAGTAGTCGTATTCCGGATGTAGTTGACATTGGCTTTGGTTTAAAAAAAAAAAAACTTTTTGAGGCGTTCTTGGGATGAACGACGTTTTTTAATTTTGAAAAAACTGGTTCATTCGTCAAATATTTTTTTCAATTGGTCTGAATTTGATATTAATTAGTTATGTGAGAAATGGCTGTTGTGCCGTACTGGGACGATTAGATTGATAATTGAGTTGGTAATGGAAATTAGATTGATTGTAATGTCGATTAGGAACGTGATGATTATTTTGAGGAGGTCTCTTTGAAATGTAGTTATTTTAAAGATTAGAATAATTATGAGGATTTTGCTTTTGATAGTTATTATTTGAATGATCTAAAGAGTGTGGCCTAACGTGATGTTTTAAAAATTGTATTCTTTTTCTTTAAATTTATTCAAGAGACTACGAGATTTGATTCTGTTGTCGTTCAAATATTGCCCTATTAAAATACCCGAAGCTTGTATAAATGTTCCGGGATTATAAATTTTAAGAATTTTTCTTGTTTTTCATCTATGATACATAGTAAAATATCAACGGAATTTTCTTCGTTTTGTTCTATAAGTACTGCTTTTCATTCAGCACTTAGTCCCTTAATTTTTGCTTGATAGTCTTGATATAATTAGTGAAATTCTTGCTAGAAAATCTAATAAATTTTCATTTTTTCCTTTTGTGGATTGTAGAAATTCTGTAATAAAAGGTTGTCTATCCTATCTTCAAAGTTTTGGTTTAGTGTTTCAAGAGTTGGCCGTGTGTTTAAATATGGTCTACACAGAATAAAGTTGAGAACGTTGTTTTGTATTTTAGAACGTATGACTCTGAAAGCGTAAACATTGTTGTTTGTTCAAAGAACTTTTTTGTCCTTTGGGCAAAGCCAAAAACGTTTCCTCTCCATTGGAGATTTTGCTGGGATCTTCAAGAATCTCAAATAATTGTTTTTCCTTTAAATAGTCTTCTACATTTATTAGTCAACCAGTTTCTTATGTCTGCTTCGGCTACAACTGAGCTAGCTGCTGTTATTCCTTCTGTGGTTCTTAGTGTTATATTTGGGTGACGTTTTAGGAAGAAGTGATGGTTTTCCTGGATGGTTATCTTTAAACGGATTTTCTGTAGGGGCTGCGTTAAGGAAATATTTTACAGAAGCTTAAATGTCTTCCATTATACAAAGAAATCCTTTCTTGTAGGAGGTCAAAATCCATCTTTCTAGAACTGCTTCTTCTTCTGAAGTTAATACTGGGTGAGGTCCAAGAGAAACTTTGTTATTAAATCTGACACTTGACCGAAACTCGAAGTTTATATATGTTATTGGCCGGCCGGCCATTAACTATTTATGTACCTAAATTATTGATATAGTTATATATCAATTAATTGATATTAGTTATTATAATAGATCAAAAACAAGTGTACAATCCTTAATAAATTCGTAAGATTTTACCTGTGAACAACTAAACTGGTGACAGCACGAAGTAACCACACCCTTTAAGCACTTTATTGTGACTGTAGCCAGACGAAACTTTAGGTGGACATTAAGCTACGTTGTCAAAATTATTCTGTAGATTTGATTTATTTCAGTAACAGCTGAGATTCTTAATATTTATAAATTTATGTTAACATGGCCAATCACTATAGCATGACCAACGACTGTATCATTTACCATATATAAAAATTTCTATAGGAACCGGTTTTAACAAATCGGCCTCGTCACAAAAAAATTTAAAGATAAAACTTTATTTTTACGAAAAGTAGAAAAGATAAAACATTGGTATTGTTATCATAGCATGTTTTAAATATAGGCATTCTGTTGTCAAAAAATTAAGTTCAAGAAATTATTCCTTCTGGGTGTAACACTTCTAATGTCACTGAGTATATTATTGTTATAACTGTTGATTTTTAAATTTAATTGTTAATGTGTTTTAGAATAAATACAACTTTAAACAGAAATAAACACCCTAAGAATTAATATCTTCCCGCAGTGTAAGCAAACATCTGTTTGGACTAACAACGTTCTACTAAACGGGTCAATTAACAGACATTATACCGATACACCAGTCTCATGTTACTTCGCCGTAACTCGAGTAGTTTCTCTAAGATACAACAGCAACTAGCCTGGCATGATACAAAAGCACATACCCACCGTTATGGATCAAATAAATTTAGACCCAATTTAACAATGGTCTAAAATCGAATTGAGTATTTCCCTTATAATGGTCCCAGTTCCATGAAACAAAGGTAATGTTTAATGAAACCGAGTGGAATTTATGTGAAAATTGATAGAAGATAATGTACATGTGTTGTGGTAATAGGTGAATTTGTAAAAATATTATATACGAGGGACATTAAGATAAGAAAAGTTTCAAGTTAATTTTGATACTTTGAACTTATTGTAATTAAAAAAATATAATAGCTAAACTTTATTTGAGTGTTAAATTTTGTGGTATATCAATAGGTTTTGAACAAATTAGAAAGCGACAAAACGCAAATATTTCATGAGACGTTTTTTTCTTCAACCAACTTTTTGACTAATACAATTAATATTTTTAATCTCTGATAAATTATACTTCGATTTCAGATGTCCGTGCTGTAAAGGAATGTGCAATTTCCGTTCTGAAAACCAGTATTTTTCAAACAGTATTTAACAAAAACAAATAATTATCTTATCGACAGTTTCGCAACAGTTTACTGTCTTCAAAATTAAAAATTTTGTCAATGTGTAATGTGTAATAATTTAATTTTGTACATAACTGTAACTGTAAATTTGTATTAAAAGTAATGGAAATAATCCATATTGTTATAATAAAAATTTTAAATAATACTAAATAGATAAAAGATTAATTATATAAAAGTATCACGTTATGCATAATCTGCGTTGACTTATTCTTCATCCGTGGAGGTGTCTTCAGCAGTCTCGTTAAAAATAATGGTTTCACCAAGATGTCTAATGTGTTGTCCAAGTCTCACAATTTAATTGGTGATTACCCCTTCCTTGTCCTTCTTTCTCAAATTACAAATTGACCTCTTGGAACATCCATGTTGGCTTCCATTAATAGCTAATTAATAAAAATTTATCCTTTGGACATGTCCTTCTTTTTGCAAAACTGGAACTTTTGAAAATTGCTGGGCAACACATACCTTCACACGCATTAAACATGCATACCGTAGACCAAATGGCCAAAAATCTTAAGATTACAGTACTCCGATTGCGGCCTTCTTACTGTGAATATTTTTGTTGCAAATGCAGTACTAGTATTTCAGTAATGTTATTTTTACTCGTCAATAACCAATAAAAATTATAGACCATTATGTTATTACCCAATTGGTAAATTAGAATTCAAATTCTAATCAAACAGGCAAAACAACATAAGAACAAACAATAAAATGTTACCACAACTATTAAACAAGTGGTTTCATCAAAACTACTAATATCTTCGTTTTAAATCCTCCTCTTCCTCAGTCCTAATCCCTTTTGGGATGTGGTGACACCATTAGGCCTTTACAGTTTTTTCACGATTTCCCTCCATCCTTCTCTATCCTGGGCTAGTTGTTCGGCTTCATGTAACCCTTGGTTAATCAATATTTTTGTTTGATCTACTCCTTTAAATCTATCCTTGACTATCAGTTTTTCCATCATACCTGTTCTTCTAGCAATGTGTCCAAAATGCTATCTCTGTTGTATTTGTTTAAGCAAAAGTTGTTCTAATATCGATACGTTAGTGCGATGATCAATCCCGGATATTCTCAACATGCGGCGGTATACCCACATTTTAAACGAGTCCAGTTTATTTTTATCCGCTTACTTTAACCCTAGAACACTAACCATTCATAAAATATACGAACGCCGATTGTTTTCTTAAGAATTGGCAACCTTGCATGAATTTTGTAAGCATAGGTATATGAGTAGCTTCGTTATTTAGTCTGCCTAGTACATTCACGGTGTATAGTTGTCTTTTTTTGTGCAGTCGTTGCCCGCAAGATCTCAGTTGCTTCGTAAAATTTACGAAAGGTTAGCGTTAACGTAAGTTTTTTTATTTTGGTATTATGATTTTCTTTTGTCATTTACAGACAATTTAATTAAAAAATGGCTAGAAAATTTAAAGATAAAAGGCCCTTAACCCAATTAGAATTGGAATTGGAAGCCGAAAAAATATTGATGGGTGAATTTGATGATGAAAGTCTACAATCAAATTAAAAAACTTCTAGTTATTCAGAAAGTGAAGACAGAGTACAAAATTTCAGCCGGTCTGAATCTGAGTACGAGCCAGAATTTTCTGGTGACGAAAGCAGCGATTTTGAGCATAGGAGTCCTAAAACGAAAAAAAGAAAGTCTAATAACTGCTCTACCTCTGTTTCTATGCCTAGTAGTTTATGTAGAGTTCAATATGAGATTTCTTCTGTGGAAACCGACATTCAACAAAAACATTCATTTCAAATAACTCAGCCTCATCAAAACGAAAAAGGTAATCAAGAAGTCTGTTTTCAACAAGTGGAAGAGCGAGAAACCGAAGACATTGTGGACGAATCTGATCCTCATACTTCCAATTTGACTACAAGTCTCAAAGGCAAAAATGGTCATCGCTGGTGTACTGTATCTAATCTTCGGAAACGTATCAAAAAAAAGGAATATTTTGCATATTGTTCAAGGACCATCTGGACAGGCAAAAGATGCTAATACACCATTAGATGTATTTCAGTGTTTGATGAATGATTCTATGTACGAAAAAATTCTGTTGCACACCAATACTCAAATCAGCCTAAAATCTAAAAATTTTAAAGTTGCTAAACATACTAATTCTCTCGTAACAAGGGATGAATTAAATGCTCTTGTTGGACTGCTTATATTTTCTGGAGCACAAAAAGATAATCATCTTTACAGTAGAGAGATGTTTGATTCCAAAATGTCTGGCTCCGTTTATAGAGCAACAATGAGCTGCGAAAGATTTGATTTTCTTCTACATAATCTTAGGTTCGATAATAAAGCCACAAGAACTGAAAGAAGAAATTTAGATAGGTTTGCCCCTATTCGAGAAATATGGGATGAATTTATTATTAATTGTAAAGAGTCTTATCGACCAGATAGCTATATAACTATTGACGAGCAGTTATTAACTTTTAGGGGCCGGTGCTCTTTCAGGATGTATATCCCGAATAAGCTGGCCAAGTACGGAATTAAAATTGTGATGACTTGCGACGCGAGTACCAAGTACATGTTGCACCCTTATCGGCAAATACGCACACAAATGGGGAATCTCTAGGAGAATACTGTGTTAAAAAGTTGACTGAAACTATTTACGGAATTTACCGAAACGTCACAACGGACAACTGGTTCACTTCAGTGAACCTTGCTGATACTCTTTTGAAGCCTCCTTACAACCTTACAGTTATTGGTACTTTGCGGCAAAATAAACGAGAGATACCTCCTGAAATGATTAATCTTAAAAACAGAGAAATCGGAAATTCAAAATTTTGCTTTGACCGAGAGAAGACGTTAGTGTTCTATAAATCCAAAAAAACAAAACCGTTCTAGTATTGTCAACAATGCACGAACGCTCAGTTGTTTGTCCAACTACTAAAAAACCCGAAATAATATTGCACTATAACCAAACAAAGGGTGGTGTGGACACTTTTGACCAAATATGTGGCCATCGAAGTTGCTCCCGAAAAACTCGAAGATCGCCTCTGTGTATATTCTATGGTATGATCAACATAGCGTGTATAAACTCTTGGATTATATATAATCATAATTTATCAAGAAATAATCAGGAGCCAATAACAGGAAAGGCTTTTATGTTAAATCTCCATCAAAAACTCACAAGATTATGGCTTGAAAAGCGTTTTGCGATGCCGATTTTGCAACGCTCGGTGAAGCTTCTGATTAGTGATTTAATAAAAATTCCTTTGAAAGTTACTGAGGATAATTAACCTTCTAACAAACGTACTACATGTTACATATGTCCCTCCAAAAAAGAAGAATCACGTCACTTCATTGCAATCACTGCAAACGAGCATTTTGCGCAGAACACCGTGCTCGCTGTTGCGTTACCTGTGACGTAGATGCATAAATTTTGAAATTTTTTTTGTACAATTTAGATATAAAAATGTTCCTTTGTTCCTTTAAAAAATTAATTAAAATATCATCTTAATTTTTTGTTTTACTTTTTTGGAGTTGAAAAAAAAATCGTAAATATTACGAATGGTTAGTGTCTACAGAAGTGGAAATTAAGGTTAGTATTCTAGGGTTAAGGTCCACGTTTTGAATGCATATGTGGCTATAGGCAAAATAAGCGCCCTTACCAGCCTTAGTTTTGTGTGTAACAGTTTCATCATAGCTGTTCTAGCAATAGTCAACCTTCTACGTATTTCTCTGTCACACTCTCCGTCATTTGTTATTAGGGATTCCAGGTATATGAAAGTATTTACTACTTCAAAGCCCCCAATCTCTTTAATGTGTTGAAGATCGGTCAATTAATCTTATCGTATGCGACAAACTATATAAACGTAACCGACAAGGAGTTTACGATCATTTGTCGTTTACGACATAAAAAGCGCAACGTTAGGTTGAAAAGAGGTGGTTACGATAAAAATTAAATACAATTTTAAATACTTACGATGTTATGGAAAAAATAATTTTGAATCAGCAGTAAACTATTGTTAGCAATTATTTAAATTAAAATGCACATTCTCGCAAAATTGTCCATTACAAAGTTTTGTCAAAAACCTGTCGATATTTTTAAGCTGATAACAAAATATTCTCTTCTTCCTTTATATAAGAAATTATATACAAGCACGGTGTCAGTATTTTAAATCTTTTTTAAATCCTTTGAACTATTAAATGACTTGAAATTGGTCCATTAGGATTTCTTATGATAATAAAGAACTCTGCGGAGGAATATACGACACCATCTTACGCTTTGTGTGACTGCCGTGGTTTTACCTATTTGGCTATTATAAGTAGTAAAAAGCTGACGCAAGCAAAAATAGAAGAATTAGTAAGTAGAGCGTTGTGAAGCAGAGAAACAGATTTGGAGGAAGATGATCAGATTCAAAGTGAACTCAGTGATAATGAAATATCTGAGGATGGTGGTGAAACAAATAGTGTCAGAAACAAATATTATGAGTGTTCTGCAGATGAACAAAGAGAATTGAATGATGTGAAACTACAACAAAAAATTGTATGTGGAAAGACTGGTTACAAATGGTCTACCACTCCAAATATACTAAAAATATACGAACATTAATGAAAATATAGTTTGCGCTATACGACCAAAGGTGATGCCAGAGAGTAAATAATAAATTAGCTTCTTGGAAATTATTTAACATAGATGAAATTATAAACAAGATTACTCGATATACAAATGAAGAAATCTAAAGGCAGTCTTATAAGTACAAAAAGCAAAATTTTGCACAAAAAACGTGCAGTCATGAAATTCGCGCTCTCTTGAAGCTTTTATATATAAGCAGTGTTTCTAACTTCAAATCATCTGAATATTTTAGAGATGTGTTTAAAACAGTTTTGTGTTGCTATTTTTAGAATAGCTATGAGCGCAATACATTTTAAATTTTAAATCAGCTGAATTACTCCAAATCATATTGGAAAGTAAATTATTGCAGGGCAAAAGATCAGTTGGAAGACGCCAGAACTCATAACTGAAAGACCGGAGGAAATGGTTTAACCGCTCCTTCGCGGAAATATTTTGTGTAGCAGTTTCCAAAGCTACAATTTCCATTTGGATCATCAACATTCAAAAATAGACGGCGCATTAAGCAGAAAAAGAATCAGCTGCCTGCGATTGGATAAGAAAGAAACAAAAAACACTGACTCAGCAATGATAAGTCTACTCCAATCTGGTATGTTTGGGAAAAATTTTCTAAAAAGTATAATCCTGGACCATATGTAGATATTGTTGAACAACTCCCTAGTTTCCAAGTAACCCGGACATATACGGAATAAATATAGTAATGATGTGTTGGAAAAGAAATCAGAACTAGTACAGACGCTTTACCAACGCAATATGTCTTAAAGTTTGTAGCATTTTGTTTTACCTTGTATATATCAAAACACCAAGAAATATTCTCAAGCTTTTTGCGTCGCTAAGATTGATAATATAAACATTTTTGGTTTTTTTATAATAACACTACTTGCTTTCGTTTCATCTTGATTCCGCTTGAATATTTAGTTGCAAATAAAAATATTAATCTTTCCACTTAGGTTGGTGATGCGGGGAAAAGAATGATTTGAGAATTTTATTGTTCAATTCCGGAATTTTTTCTTAAAATTCGTTATTTCGTATTCGTTTTCTGCCATTGGAAAATAGTGTAAAGTGTAGCAGCTAGAGGTAGTTTAAGTTTGAGACAGATAGGATGTCGGCATATACTTTTTATTTTATTTTATTTAATATCTCTAATTTGAATGAGAAAACCTTTTTGTAATCGCTATATCAATATATCGCTCCGGATAAGAATGCTTAGATGTTATAGTTTCTTTACCCTTTTGCATGGGGTTGAACCTTGAACACTTAAAAAATCCAACATTAAAAACCTAGAAGCATTCAAAATATGGTGTTACTGACGTATTTTGAAAATATCATGTATGGATCGCCAAACAAACGAACAAGTTCTCGAAAAACTAGGAAAACAATGCGAAGTTTTAAATTCCATAAAAATCAGGAAATTGAAATACTTGGGGCACATCATCATGAGGTGAAAATACCAACTACTAAAGAATATAATGCAGGGTAAAATCAAAGGCAGAAGAAGCGTAGGAAGACGTAAAATCTGTGGCTACGTAATCTCCGTGAATGGTTTGGATGCAGTTCAATTGAACTATTCAGGCGCGTAACCAACAAAATTATAATTGCCAGAATGATTTCCAATCTCCGATAGGAGTGGAACTTGAAGAAGAAGATTTTGAGTGTCTGAGCTTAGTTTTCGGTTACAGATAATTTGCTTTCATTTATTGTACATATTTCTTTGTGTTAAGGAACATAAAATAATGTATTACTTATTAATTATTCCTTACTACCTAGTCTAAAGTGTTTTGTAAATAACTTTACTCGACACCTTTTATTATAACTGCTTTACTGGGATTTAGCACACTAATCAATCACCTTGTACATAATTACCTTTTAATATTTCTGATTTACATTTTAGATGTCGAAGTTTACAACTTTCGATTTCGTTAGCGGTTTTTAGCAGCTTTTTAATATAGCACAAAAATTCTTTACATATTCCTTATAAATAATTTGCTTCAAGGGAAGAGAGATCAATTTCAAAAATGTAGATGGACAGAATATTGAGTAATAGAAGTATTTTTATGCGGTGAAGTCGTCCCGTAGTAAAATTAAACAGATATCCACTTCATCATTTTTTCGAGGACTATATTTAAATTTCTTTTCCTCTTATTAAATTCCACACCACTGTAAGAACGTGTTCTGTTTACTGCAGTCGATGCATAAATCTGTCTCTGGTATGGCGAACAGCGAAATGTTCTCTCTACGTTCCCGATTTAGAGTTCAGATTTTATCTGAGGAATGCGAAAGGCATAAAATTGTACGAAACATGGCCTCCATTTTCATTGTAAATGATTGTTTAGTGGCAAATTTATTTCTGCCCGATAGGCCAAAGAGGTGCCTGCATATCATGCTCGAAATGGTCTCGATAACTCAGACGTACTGCTCAATTTAGAGTAAAATAACATGAAGCACAATTGCAAATACGAGAGTAGTTCACATGCAGCACACTTAACACACACACACACATTGTACATTCAAATAACCTATTATAGTAAATTTATTGCTTTTTATACAGTTACTTTACTTCAAGACTTCTATCGGCGTTTATATGGTGTCCCAATTTATTCTAGTTTATTTATTATTTCTTTGTTGAAAAATGTGTCGCATCCACCATGAGGTGATTAGTGTAAACACAGTGCAGGTATACAATTCGAATACTCTAAAATTTATAATAAAAACCCATACACTTTAGATAATTTGCGATTTTTAACGTTTTAAGAATTTCTTTTATTTATATATATTTTTTTATTTAATTTAACGTGCTTGTGACAGCTTCGGCCATTAGCACGAGGCACTGTTTACAATTATATTATTATATAAGGTACAATTACATATAATATACTATAATTATTTAGTAAGTTTTCTAACTTTAGGAACTGGATAGCCGTGATGACTTGGCTCTGGTTCGATAATATATCTGTGATGTCGTCCTTCATGCCCAGTTTTATTTATACTTTATGGACATCAACCTATGTAGTTATTAGCGCCCCTCGGTATTACATTTTTCTACATTTCGGGAGACTTAATATAAACTGATTTTGACATATATAGATTATTACCTACAGAGATTTTTACATCCCATCCTGTAGCCATGACTTTTACGTACTGCTTGTATTATTTCGTCCATTATTATATTAAAGAGAAGTGGATTCACGAGTCAGCCTGTCTGACTCCGCTTTGTACTGAAATACACTGTGTTAGTTTTCCATTTATCGTTGCCTGTATTTGATTATGGAGGTAGATGTTTTCGATGGTTTGTATAATATTAATTGGTATTTTTCTTTTATACAGTAGGTGTAAAACGTCTTCGACTTGGATGCGATCGGAAGCCTTTGTCAGGTCTATAAAACATAGATATTTATTGGTTAGGACTTTTGTGGTAAGATTAAGTGCTGTGTTTCCTTATCTCAAGTTTTGTCATTTCTAGGGTTTTACTTTCTCCTCCGTATTTTAGAAGATCGTTGAGTATTCCATCTGGTCTTCGTAACTTTCCATTGTTAAGCGAATTTATGGCTATTTCTACTTCCTGAAAACTGATTTCTATTACGTGTCTTAATTCATTTACGTTATTGTGTTGACTATTATTTTCCTTTGCTTTAAACGATTCCGTCAGGTATCTTTTCCATTCGTTTGCTGGTATGTTCTGGTATTGTATTCCTTCAATTCTGTCATTTCTTTCCGTTGGTTTCTTATAAATATCCATATTTGTTTTTGTGTACCATAGAAGTCGGTTTCCATTCTTTTATAAATTGTTCCAGTGTTCATTTTTTGTTCACCTTACCAACTGCTTTGTTTCATGTCGTATTCTTTTATAGTTGTCTCAGGATTTAGGGGTATTTAATGTTTTGTACTTCCTGTAGGCCTCTCGTTTCTCTTTTACATTTCTCTTTTATTTTTTTTTCTGTCCCATGATCTATTTTTGTTGTTTCTTTTGTTCAGTATAACTTTGCGTTTTACTAGAGCTTCTGTTGCTGCTTCTTCAATGTTGATTTTAATTTTCTCCCAGCTCGCGTTTATATCTTCGATGTCATCTATTTGTTTTAGCTGTATCTTCTGCGCTAGCCTCCTGTGGTACATTTCTCTTGTAGAGTCGTTCCACAGTGATTCTACATTGAATTTCTCCTCGGTGATTTTCTGTAGAAAATTTTGTTTTGGTTTTATTTTAATTCTTATCTTTGCTAGTACTAGTTTGTGTTTACTCCCTGTGTCTGCTGAGTTTAAAGTTTGGATATCTAGAATTTGCTTTGGGTGGATTTTATTATTAGTGACTATAAAAGGAATCATAGATTTATGCTCCCTGGAGTTTTCAAAGGTTCTTTTATACTGAAGATTATGGTCGAAAAATGTATTATTGATTCTCAGTTCGTTAAAAGCATAGAGATTAGACATAAGTTCTCTATTTACGTTGACATGGTTTTTATTAAACTTTTGTTTTTCTCCTTGAACTATTTCATTTCCGATTTGAACATTAAAGTCACCATAAGAATTAAGGTCTCTTTATGAAATATATCACCCAGGATGGTTTGAAATTGTTCATAGAATGTCTCTGGTTCCTCCTTAGGTTTGCAGTCCTCGGGGCTATAGATAGATATGACATTTATTTTTGGTAGTCCATTGGGATGTTCATATGTATTATTATTTTGGAGATATAACGGCAGTTATTTATGTTGTCTTTAAATTTTTTATGGACAAGTATACCTACGCCTGCTCGTGCTCGTTCTTCTTTCTTCACTTTACTGTATGCTAGGAAATATTGGTTATATTCTTTTTGCCCTTTACCTTTCTTCTTGGTTTCTTGGACAAATGTCTTTTTTTATTTATCAGTTCTTCTATTATTTCTTGGTCTTTTTTGTTTAAAGAAGTAGTGTTCCATGTTGCTAATCTGATTGTGGGCTTATTTCCCTTCTCATTTCCTTTTTTTGCATGGTTCGTCATCTTAGTTTTCATCTCGTTCCAAGGCTTTATATCGGTTCGTTGAGCCTTGTTTCCTTTTACAATGGGTAGGATGCTAACCTGGCCCATCAACCCTCCTCTTTTATTCGGGCTTGGGACTAGATGTAGGCATGAACGCGACTTGTGAGCTACGTAATCCACCCAGTCATCGCGCTTATAACACCCAGACAGAGTTTCAAAGATTAAAACATATCTACAAACAGCTAAGAAATACAATATGATAATATCAGCAGAAAAAATCAAATGTATGACAACATATAAATACCCACTACGAAAGACCAAGAACAGACCAAGAAGAAGATGGTGCGACAATTTAAACAATTTAGGAGGCTAATATTGAAAAAGAAACAAGCTTTAAAGCCTACATACTAAAAGAAGAAGAAGAAGACGAAAATTGTTACATACATAGATCTGAGTTAAACTAATTACATTGACTTTTTTACATTTATTTTTACAATCCATTCTACAAAGCCCTTCTGTTTATAATCATTAAAGCAGCTTGTAAAAGTAATATGGACACAGAAATCCCTCCCCAATGATTGGAATATTGGAATACACAATATACAACGGAGATATCTTTGAATGCTCTAGCCATGTATAAATGCAGCGTATAAAATATTTATTCATATGGTACCATATGAGCAACGGATCATAGGAAAATACCAGGCTGGTTTCAGAGGTTGTAAATCGACAATTTATTAGATTTCAACAATGAAACAAATTTATTTAGGAAAAAACACTGGAATATAGCATTGATACTCATCACATATTTATAAACTACAAAGCAGCCTACGACTCTGTGAATAAAAGAGAAATATTGAAAGCAATGAAAGAGCCATGAATACCAAATCAGTTGGTAAATTTAAAAAAACTAACTTTTGAAAAAGTTAAAGGTAGAGTACGAATTTAGAAACTTTTAAAACAAATAACGGGCTTCGCCAGGAAGCCCATTTCTCCTGTATACTATTTACTCTAGCTTTGAAAAAAGTAATACGTATGTCACAAATCATTGGATTAATATATCAGTGCAAATCCTTACCTATACTGATGATATAAATATTGTTGGGAGAATGGAAAACGCTGTACTAGAGGCGTATGTAGCAGTAAAGGAATCAGCTGCAAAAATGAGTTTAATAATAAACACTAACAAAACGAAGTTTATAAAAATAAGCACGCAACCACAAATCCTACAACCATTTGTTATAGAAAACGACGTCATCGAAGCAGTGAACGAGTTTGTATACCTGAGAGCGCTCCTTAACACTAAATACAATACTACCGCATAGATATTTTGGACTGAATCTCCTCCTTAAATCCACAACTATATCGAGAACTACAAAAATAAAACTCTACGAAACAGTAATACGCCCAGTCCTAACATATGATTTATAGACCTGGACTCTAATAAAATGTAATGAAGACATGTTAGAATGTTCCAAAAGAAAATTACTAAGGCTAATCTATGAAACAATGAATGACAATAAAGTGTGGAGAAGACGATACAACTTCGAACTTTATAGAATATAACAGAAACCAGATATCGAAAACATATTAACGTAGGACGTCTGAGGTGGATAGGACATGTAAAGCTGATTAAACAAAATGACTCAGCATGCTTTTTAATAGATCCATTGGTCAAAGAAAAAGAGGAAGACCTAGAACAGGGATTCTTGATAACATCGATAAAGATATGAGAAATATGAAAGTTGTAATTTCTCTAAATAATTTGACAAAATGCATTTATCATTGCTTAAACTACGAACGACCAATGTGATATAAATATTTTCATTTTATGAGATAAAACTTGTTACAGACGAACAATACGTTTCCCACATTGGAGCAAAAGAACTAAGATGCGTCGAAAAAGAAACCGATAAAGTCAGAGCCATTTATAAAGAAATTTATTGTTTTGTCGTTAATGTGCAGGCAGTCAAATTGGGACTAGTGGTACAAGCTTGTTATTTGAACTATTAAACAAAGCTGCAAGTCTATAACTTTACAGTATATAACTTAGAAAATCATCACAGCATGAATTTCGTTTTGAATGAGACTGACGCAGACCTTGATTCATCTGTATTCACTACGTGTTTAATAAAATATCTAGAAAACTATTTGACTTTTAAAAAGAGAAATATTGTAACATTCTCAGAATGCCATGGCTATCAGAATAGGAATATCATCCATACCAATGGTTTGTCGGTTTTAGCTTTCAAGTATGAAGTCGAGATTGAGCCAAAATTTCTCGAAAGAGGCCACACTTAGGTGGAGTGTAACGAAACCTAAAAAATCGGCAAATATTTTTACCCACAGACTATATTTCGTTAATAGAAGAAGCCATAAAAAATCCTGCACCTTTAGAAGTATCCTATCTACCCCATACTTTTCTTTAAACTACAGGTCTAAAAAATTGCGCTATAACTTAATTCGTCCAGGTGAATCCAAAGAGATTTAAAGGTAACATATATTAGAGGTTTAAAATACGTAGCAAATGGTGATATATTGTAGAAAGTGGCCGATGATAAAAAATATGAACTCCTTTCTTAGAAAAAGATCAGCGTTAATCACGGTTCGATTTACGATCAACTTTATTCCAATAGACTAAAAATAACCAGAAAGATATTGGAACGATCTTCAAGAACTAAAGTCTGCACTACCTATCCATTACTTCTATGATACGCTGCCGCACGAAGACTTAATCACCAAAGACATTAACTAAAATCAAAGGAAGAAAGCTAAAATTTAAACGTTAGTTTATTTTATTATTATATATTTTCTTTTCTTAACTGTTAACTGTAATGTTATTTAAATATTATTTCCTCAGTTTGCTACATTTTATTTGAAGTGAGCACAATTTTATATCTGTTTTTATTTAAAATTTATAAAAAAGGAGAAATAAGTATTATGATTTAAAATGACGTAAATCACACTTTTATGGAAAACCTTTGAGCTACAATAACTTACATTTTCTAAGAGTTCGATATACTCGTAAGCTGCCATGACGTTGCGTTGGTTAGAATATGTCGTATTTCTTGGTACTCTAATCAAAATTAAACAAAGTTGTATTTTTACAATAAGCTCACTTAGTTACCATTACATAATTATTTATTTAAAAAAAACATTACTCAAGCAAGCGTTTATAAGTATGCTCTCCAGTTTTTGGTGCCTCCTGCACAATTTTGTTAAATTGGTTTACGAAATATCAGCATTAGGGTATCGATATACAGATTGAACCAAATTAAAACGGAACATACAATTTAATACATGTCTGTTTGAACTGCATTTAAAATAGTGGACCAATATAAAACTTGGACAAAAATAAATCCATACCTGGGTATAGACATTGTATAAAATATCGTTCAACTATCTGTCTCGCAACAAAGTTGTTTGCGTAAGACGGGTTTGTCTAAGGAGGCGATAATAGTTCAGGAATTGAAGCTCGAAAAAAGTTAAAACCTCGCAATTTTTTCGTCCTGCATGTATCCAGTTGAAATTTTAGCAGAAGGTAGGTAATAGCCCAAGGATCAAAATCTATATCGAACCTAAGTGCGCTTAAGGGTTTTAGGGGTGAAAACTACCCCTAATTGTCAAAAATTATTAAAATAACATATTAAACCTGAATATGGGTAAAATTTGGTTTGAATTAATTAAATAATGATAGTTTCGTGCTTTTCAATAAAGTTCCATCATATTTCAACCCTTAAAAAGCGACCCTCATTAGAGATTAATATAAAAAAATTAGTAATGCGAAGAAAATGATTTTCACCTTGAAACGACTTGCATAAAAATTTGGAATTAAGCTCAACTCACCCTCTGCTTTATAGTTTATGTCATGCCGATGAACCCTGATTGTTCTTAGGGGTGAAAACTACCCCTAATTTTCAAAAATTGTAAAATAATATTACAAATCCTAAGATGAGTGAAATTTGGTTTGGATTAGTTAAATAGTGAGTTTTTTATACTTTAAAATACAATTCATACATTTTCAACCCTTAAAAATCAATTGTTATGAGTGCTATAGGTGAAAACAATTTTTTGCCAAAATTTTGCAACTTTTCAACTTTTGAAAATCACCCTTTACAACATTGAAGTTTTTATAAACTAATTTATAAGATATAAATTGAAAAAAGTAGAATTAAATACAAAAAAAATTATCAACATAAAAAGGCACCATATATTCTTATACATTTACATAAATAGTTGAAAATATTTACATTTATAGGTAAAACAATTATAATATTAATTTTATTCGTCATCAATTACATCTTCATCGTGATCTATGTCATCATCATCTTCCTCAATTATTGGTGGACTGTTATTGCACCCTTCACCTGAGCACCCAGAACAAGTAGAGTTACAGTATAAACCAACTTTTCTGCACCCATATGAAACGCCGCATCCTTTTTTGCATTGGCAAAAAATAATTTTCAAAAATTTATCGGGTGCAGGTTGTTTGTTCATGCGTACGGGTAATAACAAACCATCTTTGGAAAACCATCCCCAATCTGTTGCTCTGATATTTTCATTGCCAAGCCATAGACATATGAGCAGATGTTTTATTC
Organism: Diabrotica balteata; assembly: GCA_918026665.1. Classification (NCBI taxonomy): domain Eukaryota; kingdom Metazoa; phylum Arthropoda; class Insecta; order Coleoptera; family Chrysomelidae; genus Diabrotica; species Diabrotica balteata. The sequence goes on along the minus strand of OU898276.1, from coordinate 98,552,409 downwards.
TGTTGTATGGGATTTCAAAATAAGAACGCTTAAAATTTCGAATGTATAACGCCCCACTAGCTAATATACCGGTTTTGTAGATTATTATGCTCCGAAATGTACTGTACTATACTAATGGAATTTTCCGGAAAAAAATTAACTGGTTTTTTTAACGTATTTCCTTTAATTTTTAACGATAGATGTTTCTTCAAAAACGATTTGTAGAGGTTTTTAATAGCTACAAGGATCTGTGAATTAAATCTTTTTGGAACCCTTGGTTTTTAAATGGGGTGAGTTTAAAGGGCTCGAAAAAGATGGTGCTTGATCGTAAATCGATGCTTTAAACGGCTATATCTCGCCAAATATTCATTGTACAACAAATCTAAATAAAGGATAATTTTAGTCATTAAAAAAGCTACAATTTGGTAATTTTTTATTTTTTCATATATTCAGTATTTCGGGCATATTTAAAAAAGAAGGGTAAAAAATATGAAATTGTAAATCGTTTCTCGCTTTAAGCTGTACTTTTTCTAAAACTAAGCATTTTAAATGGGTCAAACTTCTTGGACGTATTAACAATACATCTACAAAGGGAATTGCAGAAGGGTGAAGATCGATTTTAATTATGGGGATGGTTAGGGTGTTGTTTTCCTCGATTTTTTCGTAAAAAATGAGGTATTGACCTTATTTTTTTATGATAGGTCTATTTATGCTCTTTAAAAAAGGTTTTGTGAGTTTTCTTCCAAAAATGCATCATTTTCCCGATATTTGACTTTGAATCTTTCAAATTTGGCATTTGAAGAAAACCGCTGAACATTGATATTGTATTTGTAATTGTATTTGTCTTTTTAAAAGCTACAAATTTGTTCTCTACAATTTTTTTGATAAAATGCACCATTTTCGAGTTATTCGCGAAAAATCGATTAAAAACGTGGATTTTTTCGTCTAAAAGTTGTTACTTTCAATCGCGAATAACTTGAAAAATATCATTTTATAAAAAAAATGTATAGCACATTTTTTGTTTAGAATCACTTTTCTAATCGAAACCTGTAGTTAAAACGTAAAAAAAATTTTCACCCCGGAGATGGGGTGGCAACCACCCCCTAGGCTTTGGCGCACTTTGGTTCGATATAGATTTTGATCCTTAGGCTATTACCTACCTTCTGTTAAATTTCAAGTCAATCCACGCCGCACGAAAAAATTGCGAGGTGAAATGCTACATTTCCTGGACTATAACTGGTTTGACAGCATAATCGTAGATTTATGTGTAGCTTTCAATTTTTATGAGTTCAGAATCCAGCAGCCCGCCGAAGTATGGGATTTTTTATAATATAATTATTTGACAATCTTTTGTTGGCCAACCAGCTACAGCAGAATTGAGCCGAAATACATTATATTCCTATGTTCCGAATTTATTTCGTTCAATCTGTATAACCTTATTCCATTACATTTAATTTCAATTATATATTCACTTTACATCATGTTTTCATATTGCTTTTCAATGTCTTTATTATTGTGGGTTTTTTGTTGATATTGCTTAATAACGTTCACCGACAACGTCAGCTGTACCGCTCCTGGCAATTCTCGAGACCTAATTGCGGAAAATAGTGGTGGATATAGTCGGGAGCGGTGGAAGAGAGAAAAGGAAGCAAAATACTTCGAATGGCCCTTCGGCCGCAGCTCAAGTCACGTGATCGACTAATTTATGGCTCGAACATTTCTACCGCCTACTTAGAGCGCGTCCGAGGAAGTTTTAATTCCTTCCGAAATAATACGCGCATCAGGAAGTCGTTCAGGTATTTTATGCCAGAAGTGAGGTTACGTAGGCGTGAGATAGAGACTGATTGACTCGCCTCGAACAAAGAGATTTGATAACTTCATTTTATATTCGGTATTGAACGGTGGTTTTAGCAAAGAGTTATTGATTTCAAGTGGTGTATTATGCTTCTATACAATTCTGTGGACTTTTGTTTACTAAAACTAGATCCAATTTCCTTTAATATAAAAAGTCACAGAAAAGTAAAAATGCAACATTCTCGACTTTCCGGAGAATTTATAATCTTGATAATATTCGAGTGAGTTAAAGAGTAAGACAGATAAACAGTATTCCACCAAAAGTTCTTTTTTTAAACTTGAGATCTAAGAACATTTTACAGCAGAAAACGTCCATCAATATATATTGGCGTTTCTCAATATTTTCGTATTTGCGATTCATGTTTTAATCGCAATTTTCATCGTGAGCTCGCCCTACCGTACATACTATACAATAATTTTCAATAAAGTATTAGTTCTTTTATTTATTTTGACAGCATTGTTTCGTCTCGTTATAATTTACTTCATGTAATTGTCGATTTTATTTTATTATTTTAGATTCATGTCGGTAATTTTTAAAGTTTGGGTAAATTAGCTTTCAGAATTTTATTAAAAGATTAAAATGTTTGTCAGTTTTACATATTTCTGGTGAAAGTTTGTGGATTATAGACCCTCCCTTTAGAAAGTAGCTGCATTATTCTATGCAGCCTTCTTTTGAGCCAATCTCCGCGCCTATTTATAACTCCAAATGTTTCCGGCTTCGTCTGATATTAATATTCTTATACCCTTTGGTTTTTCTATCTCTCTGTACCCCGTTCCTCACACTGGTCAGCTTTTACACAGCAAATAAACACACCCGATAAATTACGTCTTCGGGACTTCACACAAACACAAATCACAAAGCTCCTTCCTTCTTGGATGACGAAAACTGACTAACTGACTTTTTTCCTGCTCTCCTATGTCATAGCCAAAACCACCACCTCCTTGCATTCAAAAATTGACCAATAAAAATCATCCACCTCTGTGACGTATATCGTTACCAACCAACTCTCTCTATAAAATGTCATTCGGGTAATTCCAGAAAACAACATTCTTTAATTATTCTAACTAAATCTATCTGCTTTACAAATATTTCTTACTAATAGCTACAAACGATACCTGTTTCTCAATTCAATGTCTTTTGTTAATAAACTTTTACTGATATAATCTTTCGGGGAGAAAAACCACCGCAAATCCCGGTCTATTGTTTAAACACTTTCTATATACACTTTTATTCGGGTAAATCCATTCTACAATAACCGACTTATTTAAATTTCTTATCGATAATATTTGAAAGTCTTGTCTCTGAGGCCTAATGAACAATTCTTCGAACAACTTAAAATACATATTTTGTCTTATACAGGATGTTTGAAAATTTATATGCCCGTTGTCTTATGAAATATCAATAATTTTAATTTTTATTTAACTAATAAAATTTGTATATCGGTTTTTTATTGCTTATGGACATTCAAAAGTACAACAATATATTATATATATATATATATATATATATATATATATATATATATATATATATATATAAATATATATATATATATATATATATTTATAAATATATTATATATATATATATATATATATATATATATATACTATATATTATAATATATATATATTATATATAAATATATATATATATATTTATAAATATATATATATATTATTATACATATATATTATATATATATATATATATTATATATATAGTATATTATATATATATATAATATATGTGTGTGTATAGCTGTTAAATATGTGAAAACAAAAATTTAGTTAGTTTTACAAAAAAAGTATTATATTTATTACATATCAAGTTGTTTATCTGCAAAAATAAGATTAAACGAACAAAACTAAATCCTTTGAAGACAGCATGCAGCGAACAACAAATACGAGATGACGAAAAAGAGCCTCAAAACTAAGCTCCTTTTCATTTTTCTTGTCAGGACAAAGAAAAATCTAACGTCACGTACGGAACTGCCCACTGCAATATCAAAATAAATTAAATTTTAAGATGCTCTGTCACGTTTAAGTGTACCAATAAAACTTATTTTTCTATTGCAATCATCTTGAACAATTTCGTATTTGTTTCGTATATATGGTCATAATAACAGGATGGAACTTTACAATGTATAGAGTACACAAAAGCTTGACGTATATGTGGACTTTCAATATTTACAAGACATTTTAAAAATAAATTGAAATTGTTTGTTTTATTTTGAAAATTCCTTTAATATTTACGTCAGAAAAATATTTTTTAACTCCATTTTATTTACAATATATTGTCGTTTGTAACAATTACTAAATCTCATCGCAATTATTTAGAAATGCTATTTACTGAAAGGCTTTCCTAAACAGTATAATTAACAGCCAAGTCAATATTGTATTTGGCTTGTTTTACTAATTCTATCTAAAACGTTGTAAACGATGCACATTTGCGATCACGCAAATAACGCACTACAAAATGCGAGTGTACACAGTTTTTTTCTTTAATTTTTTGGCTTTAATTAGCTTTTTGGCCCGCTGCATTACACATAAGAGCAATTGTGATATTTTCTTTACCGGAAGAACTTAATTGTTCTTGATTAAGGTTTATTTATACCTCCCGCAACTTTTGTCTTTCTGGGGCCAATGCAGAATCTACTCTAGTCCAAATTCCAGATTCTCTCAGGTTTGTCGTGAAGACCATATTCGTCCTTTATTAGTTGTATATACATGCAGATTTTAAATACTATAAATGCAGTAAAAACTCGACTCTTTTAGTGAATTAAAGTATCATGTTGCTTTTTATAAAAATAAACATAAATTCAACGAATACATCTAAAAAATCTAAATTGTTTTAACGTATGTACAAAAAACTTACAAAACAGTATTTAAGGTAATTTTTTTTTATCTGGACTACTTACCCTACTTTTGTTTAAAAATAAAGGCTTTTAACCAGTGCGTTTTACCAGTTCTTACATATATAGTGCATTGGCAGTGGAAAAATATAGGCTAATTTATTATGACTTACCCTACTCGTTTTTTAAGATTAAAGAATTTACGTTGTTTCTTAATCAATTTTGCAGACACAAACTAACACATCCGCACCATACACAAGTTTAGAAGAAACTAAATAAATTGAGAAATCGCGCCAATTATGTAGCAGCTCTAAATAACGATGTAGTTAATTTTCCATACCATTGCCTTAGATTTTTCAGCCATGATGTTCTTCTACCAGAATCATGATTACCTTGGATCTTTCCCTGAATGATCAGATGTAAAAGATCATATTTTTCAGGGTGTCTCATTATGTGACCGAAGTATTCCAGCTTGCGTTTCATTATAATGTTGACCAGTTGTGTTGTTTGGTTCAGCCGTCTAAGGACCTCCTCATTTCTAACTTTGTCGACCCAGCTTATTTTCAGTAGTTGTCTGTATACCCTCATCTCAAAGGCTGTCAAGCGTTTAAGGATAGTCTCAGTTAGAGTCCACGCTTCTACTCCATACAGGAGGACAGGAAAGATGTAGCAAGATGTCATTCGAACTCTAAGGTCAATGCTAAGATCGTGACTGCAAAGTACGTTTCTCATTTTTACAAAGGCAGCTCGGGCTTGTTCTATTCGGCTTTTAATTTCTGCGGTTGGATCCCAGCTCTCTTTGATATTACTGCCGAGATACACGAGTTTCTCTACTCTGTCCAGTGTGGCATCTCCGACTTTTATACCGTCATGCTGTATATATTTTTGTTTGCTAACTATCATATATTTAGTTTTCTTAACGTTGAGTTTTAATCCATACTGATCACAAGTCTGTTTTATTTTGTTCATTTGATTTTGAAGGTCTTCTCCAACATTAGCAAGCACTAAGGTATCGTCGGCATATCTAATATTGTTGACAACTACTCCATTCACAATTATACCTTCGGTTGTCTCCATTAAGGCTTCCTTAAATATTTTCCTCCGAATATAAGTTAAAAAGGAAAGGCGACAATATACAGCCTTGTCTCACTCATCTTTTTATATTTATTTCATCCGACAGTTCTTGTTCAACCTTTATTCTTGCCACTTGATGCCAGTATAGATTTGTAATTATTCGTAGATCTTTATCGTCCAATCCAGCTGTTTCCAATATTTCTAGGATTTTGTTATGTCGGACTTTGTCAAACGCATTTTCAAAATCGAATGCACAAATGAACACATTTTGAATTATATCTCTGCATCTCTGTACTAGCACCTGTATACTAAACAAGGCTTCTCTTGTACCCAAGCCACTCCTAGACCCAAACTGAGTATTGCTAATTCTGTCCTCTAACAGCGTGTAAATTCTGCTGTGTATTACTCGCAGGAAGATCTTCAAAACGTGACTTATCAGACTTATTGTCCGATAATTACCGCATGTCTTTGGGCGATATTTCTCAGGTATTGTGACAAATGTCGACTTTAACCAATCAGTTGTTAATATCCAAGTGTCATAAATTCTGTTAAAGAGATTACACAGAGCTTTAATTCCATTTTCTCCAAAAACTTTAGTATCTCAGCACTTACTTCATCGGGGCCAAGTGCTTTTCCATTTTTTGTTTTTTCTATTAAACGTGTAACCTCACTTTCTGTTATAGATGGACCTGATATAGCAATCGGTGTATAGTATTCTACTCTCTCATCTTAAATAATTCAGAAATGTAGTTTTCCCATTGTTGCAACTGTTCATTGATGTCTGATATTCTGTGTCTGTTTCTGTCTTCTAAACTTTGGAATACTTGTTTCCGTTTGTTTCCAGTGACCTCTTTTAATTTTTTGTGCAGATGAAATGTATTTTGTTACTTTTCATATTGTTCAATTTCATTACATTCTTTACTATGAAATTGTGTTTTTGCGTGTCTTATCTTCTGCCTCATTATTGCGTGGATCCTCTTGTATTCGTTTTTATCTTTATTTCTAACTTCTCTTCTTTGATCCATAAGTCTAAGTATTTCTTCTGTCATCCACCCTTGCTTTTTTCTTGCTTTTAACGCACTCAATTTTGTTTCTTAAACAGTCTTGGTTTGCATGTTTGCATGTCTTTAATTCTCGTCCAGTTTTCCTCAGTACTTTCCTCTTTGCTTGATGCTAACTTTATTTTTTGTTCCAATATACTAGTTATTTCTGGTTTTACAGTATCATTTAACATCTTTTCTCTAGCAATATTAACTGTTTGCTTATTCGTTCTTGCAACTCTTTTTAAGGTCAGTCTTATTTTTCCTACTAAAATATTGTGATCTGTTGATACATATGCGCCTGGATATGTTTTTACTGCTATTACTGAATTTCTGTATCTCTTGTTTATACATATGAAGTCTATTTGGTTACGAACAACTCGTTGAGGTGTATCTGCTGGTAATTTCCAGGTGTAAAGACGACGTTTAGGAAGTTTGAAAATTGTGTTTATTATTGCGTAATTGTGTATTGCGTAGAATAAACACCGTAACTTTAGGTTTGTCAAGTATATGCGGGGATTTACCTAGGTAAGTAATGTTGTAGTTGCGGGGATTTTTCTTAGTTTCTCGAATGTTTTCGTAGATGCCAGGTTTAGTATTTCTGTCAAAATATATAGATTTGGGATAGGAAATACAGTTTACTTTTCTTAATGATGCAATGGATTTATTAATGGATTATGGATAATTAATGGATTTTAATGCAATAAAAACGGAAACGTTTCACTAACAAAAAGCTAAAACAAAAAAGCAAAAACATATTTGTTTTAAAACGCCGCAAAACGTGTATATTTATATATTATTGGGGCAAATTTTTACAGGTAGCATATTATAGTAAGTTTACGTGTTGTACATAGATATTTTCCACAATGATAAAAATATTCACTTTTTCTGTTTTTTTGAAAAAATAAGAAGAATAAGAATTAACACTTTCCCGGACCAACGGCTTAAATTATATATATAATAAAAGTTAAATCTAGAAATGTTACCTAGTGATTATATATTTATATAACACAAGTTGTTTACTTAAACCCGTAAATTATTAAAATGGAATAAAATTTTCATATGAACCACAACTCACCACTCTCTACCTACCGTTGCACTGTTGTACCGTTTATATTTATAATCTCTCGAGAATTAACTTATTTATACCTCACACTAGCGAGGCATTCTCCATCTTATCGAACACATTCCTTAGAATTCGGAAAAAATATCCACTTGTAGTCGATAATTCAACAAAAAGATAAAATAAATTTCGGTTGGGGCGGAGCGCCTTTGTTCAACGATCCTGTTTATACACGTATAATATGTACCTCTTCTTCTCTTTACTGGCACTATGGAATTCATCAGGTCATAAATGCCACGCCGAAATACATGGTGTTTCTTTAGAAAAATCCGAGGAACGCCCAAAAAAGACGACGACTATATATATCATACTATTATGTACATAAAGGGTCACAAATAATGTGTTTTAGTCATCCCACTAAAAGCTTGTATACGTTAAATAAAAAAATATGGCAAGTAAATCTATTTAATGTAATGATATATGTATACGCCTATATATATATATATATATATATATATATATATATATATATATATATATATATATATATATTATATAAACAATTACAAATGGAATTATCAGGTATAGTGGTCTCTATTAAAAATCTCTGTTTTTTTCTAACGAACTCAATATTTCGCTGTTTATTTGATAGCTTTATCAGGATTAAACTGTAAAACAATTTTAACATTACAAAAATGGCGTACAAATACATTTAATATACTTAAAGAAATTAAAAGATTTCAAAAATAAAAATTGACATTGAGGTATGTAATAAATTTCATAATTAAATTGTCTTAAGCTGGATTTTCATAGATCCGATATCCGATGACACGAAACACGAATTTTTTTCGTACGAATATTTGATTGTCGTATCCGAAATTTTTTAACATAAATTTCATATATATGTGTTAAGTGTCAGATTATTGGATGGATTCGATGGATTGATATTTATTTCAATGCACTGTCAATAAATCTTAGCTGTTTTGTTTAATATAATATATATTGTATTGAGCTACGGTCTCATCGTTTTTTCCTCACATAGCGTAGAAGACCCAAAAGCAACACTTTATTCATTGCATTTTCTATTTGTTCCATTTTAAATATATTTCAAATATTAAACATAAACCACTTCATAAAAATAAAGTTAAGGTTTAAGTAAAATGTCAACAATGTCAAAATTCCTCCGATTTTCGTGTAAAAGTTAAAATATTTTTAACTTCTTCCGATGACTTTTAGTTTCGTACGAAAATCCTATCTGTCATTTTTCAACCAATGAAATTCGATGAAATTTATATCGTATCATAGTACTGTCAGATATGTGACCTATGAAAATCCACCTTTAAGCACGTTAGTCACAGTAATATGATAACAAAATTAAAATGACTTAAAATTAAATTAAAAATAAAAATTAACCATAAAAGAAACGTTAGCAAAATGATATATATATATATTATATATATATATATATTATATATATATATATATATATTATATATATATATATATATATTTTTTTTTTTTTCATGAATTATTAAGGTTGGTTGTTATCAAGGTGAAATTAGCTATTTTCAATATTTATAAATTTTGTTTAATATATTACAATATCATATGTTACTTAACTGTCCAGTGTCCGTTTTATAATTTAAAGTTTATTCTTTGTTTATGTGGTACAGCTCAAGAATATATATAGTATATACCTTATACCTGATAATTTCATTTTTACTTGTTTACAAATTATTTTTTGGTCGAAATAATGTATACTTGTAATATATATATATATATATATATATATATATATATATATATATATTATATATATATATATATATGTATATATATATATATATATATATTTATATATATATATATATATACATATATTTATATATATATATTTATATATATATATATATATATATATATATATATTATATATATATATATATATATATATATATATATTATATATACATAGGTATAAGGTTTTTGTCGCGGTTCTCAAAGAATTAGTTTGTAAGTATGTTCTTTTAAAATTATCTTTATTAAAATTATCAGGAAAAAACATATACATCTAATTCATACAATATTTAAATATAAATTTAAAACAAATTATCTTTAAGCTGAAGTTCTTATTACAATAATTAAACAATACTAACAAAATTTGGTACCTTTCTGTCACTAAATGCCTAAATGAAATTGTTTTCCAAAATAAAGTATTTAATCGCCACTCAATGTCTCAGTTATCAGCCTCTGCTTATCCTTCTTTTTATGAAATTGCCTTTCAAAATAGACCACAATGTTTCAATTATCAACTTCCACCATTTCAAATTATTTTTCTTCTTATTAAAATTTATACTTCTAAAATGTATACTATATTAGACTTTTTGATGTTTAATTTTTAAACTTCTAGAACGTTCTTTTTTTACCTCAAATTTTTATCGGAATTTAGATTTTTTTGATCAGAATGAGAACTTATATATAAATTAAACATCTTAAATTAGTAAATAACATTATTTTAATCCATAATTATTATTTCTAATGTCCACTTTGTGTTCAACTTCATCTGAATTCACTCTCCCATTTCACTTTCATTCACAAAATGTCCCTATATAACAAATTTACTCATCATAATCTATGTATAGCATCATAACTATCAAAACAATCAAATACATTGCAAAATAAGAACTTTTAAACAAAATATTATGCTAATTTTTGAGGATACCCTCATATAAATACTTTTTATAATATTCGCTAGTATGTAACTCACAAATTACTTCTTTAATCTCTATTTAAGTTCATTCTAGGTTTCTAAACTTATACATATTATACTCTACTTATAAGAATGTGTTGCGGGTAAACGAAATTACTTAATTGCCGAAATAAACCTGGTTGTTTGCGCCGAGCTTTCGATATCCTCTTTGATGTCTTCTTCAGGGCTTACGAGGTCTCAGTGTCTCGAGCCCCCAGACACTACTACATTGATCAATAATCAATGAATTACTGGTGCTGGGACTAGAGGACGGGTTATTTATACCGATGGTGACGTGGCTTGGTGATTATTTTCCTTCGATTGTGACCTGTTCACCTCGCCCGTACTTCCCATTTTCTTATGTCTGCTCTCTTCTCTGCCTCTCGTTTTTGATAAAAAAATTCTACAACTGCATGATTCTTTGACCAACTCCTCATTCAAACTCCTAACTCCTGGAACAACTCTTTCTCTTCAGAAACAAGGATATCTCAACTGATTGACTTTTTCAAATATAAACTATACATATGTTTTTTGCTTACATTATGTCATATATTACTTTAACATTTTTTGCCTGCTACAGCAGTTGAAACTCTTTTCAAAAACACAAAACATAACTTTCGACAAAATTTATTTTTTGAAAACTCTGCTAATTAGCCTCATCGTATAAGAAAAACTGTAGTTTCGCCCTAGTCTTCAAATCACAATACCTTTTTTGGCTCCAAACCTCTATATTTTTTGAACCACTCAAAACGCACAAATATCTCTCTCATTCCAACCGTTTTCTACCAATCAAATTTGAATTTGGTCACAAAACACCGACTGCTACCAAAGCCCTGTCAATCAAACATTTCTTAATAAAAGGTATTCAAAAATTTGTTTCTAGTTGAAAATCAATTGCTAAGAAAAAAAAGATATCTGCCTAAACAAATTCACTATTCCTATGGCTTTACACATTTTTTCATCATTTGTGGTACCCCTTACAAGACAAAGGCATAACATTTTATTCAAATTTTTTGTTTACAAAATTCTTGTCTGCATAAATGGTCGGACAACCACTATTGTTCTCTTCCCTGCGAATGTTCCCTTTGTCTCGACATAACTATGATTCACTAATTCGGTAAAACACTTAATATCCCTTATACCTGGATTATATTTTACAAACCTAATATTATTCTGTACAGGGTGTTGCGATTTTGTCAGTCGGTATAAATGTCGTTCCCTATGATAGTGGATGGTTCTCGTTCAACAGTTGGAAAACAAAAGAAAGGATATCAGTTACAGCGTTCTTTTATGGAAGACGTTTCATATATTCGTTTTTCGTATTTCGTTTCGCAAACATCTATAGATAAAACATTTGCACATGGTTTACTTTACAAAAGATATGCAGTAGTATAAAATGGAAGTTAAGAAAACAACTTAGTTTACTAACCATGCAGAGTAATAAGTACAAAACGTTTAGTTTAAGTTGTAAAAAATAGAACCAAGTCAGTTTTGCAAAAGTTAAATAAAATTTACATGGAATCGTACAAATACGAGTTTACGCGAAAAACTAGAGTAATATTTCATAGAACTCAACCTATTAGAGAGGTTATTTTAAAAAAGTTACCATACCATCAGGCATACCAGTTTATTGTCAAAGTTAGTGTAAGTTCACATTAATGAAGTTTTAAATTACACCTCTATCATTAATGTGAATTAACCTGTGAGGACACAACTTGTGCTTGCATATAGCACTAATAATTCAGATGGATAAATCATCTTATAGTTTATCTGTGGTTCACTATATCCAACAAATCAACTATGTGAATGCCATTCATTATCATCAAACTGTATGCATCCACTGCTGGACATAGGTCTCCCTTAGCTCTTTCTGTCTATCTCTATCCTGTGCGGCTTGCATCCAGTTATTGCTAACACCCTTCAGATCTTCAGGCGATCTAGTTGGTGGGCGTCCTTTGCTCCTTATTGCCTTTTGTCTTGGTTTCCACTCTAAAATAAGTTTTGTTCATCGGCTGTCTGATAATCTGGCGACGTGTCCTGCCTAATTTTATTTTAAATACGAAGTTTTTTTAATGACCTTTGTTCTTTTTATTCTACGGCGTATTTCTTCGTTTGGGATTCGGTCTCTTAGGGAGACACCTAACACTTGGCGCTCCATAGCCCTCTTAGTCACGCAAATCTTATTAACTACCTTTTGTGTGAGTGTTAATGTTTCTGCTTTATAAGTGAGAATAGATAACACACATTGGTTAAAGATTTTCCTTTTGAGGCATATAGGTATATACGATTTAAATACATAGTTTAATTTACCAGACGCTGCCCAGGTTAATCCTATGTAACGTGGGAAATCACATGTCTGGTTATCTCTGCCCAATCGAATTGTATGTCTTAAGTACTTGAACGATATAGTCTGCACAATATCCCTTCCATCAAATGCAGTATTTCGGTTAAGCTCCAGATTAGTCATTATTTTTAGTCCTACCTCCAAGGAACCGTGATATAATTTTTCAAACATTATTATTGCATCAGCTATACGGTCGGCTATAAGAACGATACCAAATGAAAATCTCAAATAACTGAACTTCTCTCCATTTATTTTGATACCATGCTCGTTCAGATGTGCCTTCTTACAAGTATATTCTAAAAGCATCGCGAATAGCTTTGGAGAGATTTCTTGTTCAGATAGTCTTCCGCTAGCTGTGACATTTTGGTAGATATATTTGATTAAGTTAGTGTAGCGATGGTCTATTCGGCATTCTGTCAATGATTTTAACTTTTTCTGAAGGCTTATAGTATTGAATGCTTTCTCCTAGTCGACAAATGTTAGTCCCAGTGGTTTGGTATATTCTGCAGACTTCTCTATCAGGTTATTTATTACTAGTAATAGATCGTTCGTGTTGTATCCTGATTTGAAATCCAGGTTGTTCTTTAATAATTTTTGTAGAAGTTTATATATGTGTGAAAACAAACTGATATTATGGTAGTTTTTTTAAATCTATTATGTTTCCTTGCTTGTGTATTAAAATAATGACTGCATTGTTCCATTGAAAAACTTTGTCAAGGTTTGGATAATTTTACTTTCACCTAGTTTAATCGCTTTGATCACTACTCCATCATCGCCAAGGGATTTGTTATTTTTTATTTCTAAAAGTGCCGTTTTGATTTCGTATGGAGTTATTTCTGGCATTATTTCTGATCCCCGGTTTGTAATTTTTGCAGAGGCTGATCCTGCCTTTCGTCGGTGCTCGCATATACTTGATTTTAGTTCTACTAGTAGTAATGTTTTCATCTTTGGTTTCTTCTTTGTATATATTTTTGTTGCCTATGTTGTTCGTATTTCGCCTCAAAACATTTATACTTTTGTTTTCTTGAATTATTTGAGTTATTTCTCTTGTATTGTTTTCTCTTGATTCTTTTCGGATTGACCGGTGGATATTTTTATTTAATTTCTTTATTGTTGTATAGTTAAAGCCGTAATATGTCGTCAGCTGTCTCCTTTTATATATTAGGTCTTTGGTATCTTGCTTAGACAAGGAAAAATAGCGGACGCGTAATCGTATGGAATTGACTAAAGCCTAAACTGGCACCAACCGGCACGAAAAAAGTTGCCAGGGCATATTTTATTTTTTAAGTAGATTAAGAATAATGGATATACACTTATGGACAAAAATATCGAATATTTTGGAATTTTCCAATTTTTTCTGTCGTCACTATTATTTCAAATGTTCTAAAGATTACTGATGATACACTGAGAGTAAATCAAACTACTGATGATAGTAGTTTAATGTATTCAACTGGTCTGAAATATTTTGACGTTTATTCAGCGTTTAGTGTCATTTGTAGATTATATCATAAAAAACGTTCTTCGCGTTAAGAAAAAATCATATTAATTCGTTTATTTTTAGTTAAATTTATTAAGTTTAATTAAATATTGTTTTGAAGTAACTAAGTGTAAAACAAGTACCTATGCCAATAATTCGACCCTGCGATGAAGCCCAAGTAGCATAGATTATAATTTTGTACGAGGAAGGATATACACAAAAAGATATCGCACTACGTCTCAGAAGAACTCATTTTACAGTTTCGAACACTTTAAAAAGTTACAGCGAAACAGGAAATTTTGTACGAAGGCCTGGTCAAGGACATCCAAGGTGCACAACCCCAATTGATGACCGTTTTTTTGGTTTTTAATTCTGCACGAAATCGCATCGATGCACCACACCAAATGATTTTCTTCTTCTTCAAGTGCCCTCTCCGCCACTGAGTTTGGCAATCATTATTGCTATTCATATCTTATAAGCTGTTGCTTTAAATAATTGGTTAGATGTGAACTGGAACCAGTCTCTTAAATTGCGCAGCCAAGATATACGTTGTCTCCTCACGCTTCGTTTGCCCTGAATCTTTCCTTGGAGAATTAACTGGAGCAATCCGTACTTTTTCCCTCTCATCACATGACCAAGATATTCCAGCTTTCTTCTCTTAATGGTGATCAACAGCTTTAGAAATGAGCTACTAAATGCTAAACAACTATTTCAGTTTAATAATAGTTAGACGAAGATTAAAAGAAGCAAACTTAAAGCCTAGACATCCTGCTAAAGTTCCACGTCTTCTCCAAAATCATAAAGCTCGTCGCTAAGAATTTGCAAGAACACATATTCAGTGGAATATCGACAACTGGAAAAATGTTCTTTTTACCGATAAGACCAGAATCCTATTATGCAAGCTGGATGGTAGAAACTCTATCTACAGAACAGTTGGAGAACAATTCGCCACCTGCAATCTTGCCCAGACCGTTAGTTTTGGAGATAGTGACATAATACATTGGCAAGGTATTAGTTGGGACATGCAGATCACACTTGTGGAAGTGATTGGATAGATGACTGTTAAGTCATACGTTCAAAATATCCCGGAAGATCATGTTTTTCCATATGTTGGTTACATTGTATATGACAAATTTATATTAATGCACGATATTGTTCAACCACATGCCACTGCTATAGTAAGGCTATATATTATCTTGATGAGGTCCAAATTCGAAGATTGGGTTGACCACCGTTTAGCTTGGATTTAAATCCAATAGAGCAATGTGGGATCAGCTAAACCGCCGCATGCGGCAAAGAAATCCCTTTCCAAATACGATAGAGCAGTTCCAGCTTGCTGTACAGATGAATTGAATGCAATTGTACAAGGATATGCCAAAAATTTACTTGCAAGTATGCCGAGAAGGATGCAAGCATTAACAAGATCTAGAAGGGGAAATACTCCTTACCGATAATGCACCTTTTTGAGTTAAAAAGACTAGTTTAAGCAATTTAAATCAGCATTTAAGTTTAGAGTAAACTAACCTTATTTACCTAAAATTAGGCATTATATTTTTTGCAATTTTTTCGGCACAAAAACTTAAACTTATTTATTACACGTTGTCAAAATAAATTCTTTTTCGCAATAAACGACTTGATTGACCAGAATTTATTTTAAAAAAACAAAAATTTCAAAATTCCAAAATATTCGATATTTTTGTCCATGAGTGTGTATCAATAAAAAGATTTTTTTAATTTATAGTTGAAAACTGATATAATGATCACTTTTTGAACATGATTGTATCATTAAATATTTTTTAGTAGATCCATGTAGTGTTTCAGTAAATCAGTAAATTGAAGTTGAAATCAGTAGATCTACTGAAAAGTCAGTAGAGCTAATAACCCTGTGAAAGGTAGTAATGGGCAACGTGGGGACCAAAACATGCGGTCACATTGAAACTGGTTTCATTTTTGAAGGTTTATTAAATGAACGTTACCTGTCCTCTCTCTTTCCTTGTGTAAGGTATTTTGGCTTAGTTTTTCTTTATGAATCAGAACGGTCGGCAGCACTTTCATCTTTTGCTTGATCTACATCTTTTATTTTGTCTTGCAAGTCTTATAGGTACATGTTTAGTGTATCTGAATACAGGTCGTTGTTTTCTTGGGAATCCATTTTTTTTCTAGGTTTTAGGACCATCTTTGTCCTTTTCAATTTAACATCTAATATAATTATAGTATTATAGTATATAATTATAGTATCCTAGCTCGGATTACTCTGTAGTCTCTTCCTATTACAAATGCGTTTTATTTTCAATGTGAATGCAATTAACAAGTATATACATATTTATAATTATTTAATTAATTATATTAATTTATGTAATTACTTATTTACGACATCAAGTTCTGAAATCCATATAAATTAATAAATGCCAGCTGATAAAAACTGTATAAAGTGACATTTCTTTCATTGCATTTTTTTTGCAAAGAATTTTAACCCCTTCATAATTAACCTTATATTTAGTAGTAATAGCACGTTTTGGCAGAGCACAAGTGTGCTTAGATAAATTAATATCTATTGACTTGATAAAGGAATTTTGAGGAGCTACGATCTTAGATTTATCACCTCTGCATTTAACGTTGTATTATTCGATAGGTCAAAATAAATAGTGTACGATGGATAAGTCATACACAGAGAATTAATTTGACATAACTTACAAAATACATATTTTGTAAGTTACAAAAGACATGATTAAAAAGAAGAGGTACGTTAGAGCAATATTTAAGACCAACTGTATTTATTGATTATCTTATTTATACTTTTATTCGCTTGCGTAAAAAATGCAAAAATGAAATAAACTCAATCAACCCATATCTAGAATAATAATCTTTAATCGAAATGGCGTCGAGATTGATAAGCTAATCAAACTTCAAATTAGATACTTTTATAGAAGCCTTAATAAAAAATATCATATTTACGCTTTTACCAAACTTTATTGTTATAAGGAACTTTGTGTAAACCCACAAGCAGCATAGACATCTCTAAAAGCGTCTTTACGCAATAGATCTACTTGATTTTATATTCTGTCCTTAACCCAGCTGCCAATGAATATTTTATTCGACTAGCCGCTTTTAGTGGGGCAGCTTGTAACTTCTATATGCAACTTTAATCATTCTGCAAAAAAAGGTCTAAAAGGGTGGCAGCATGAAGGACGTGAATTAATACTCATGGCTCCGGAACAGGCCGCAGAAAAGACCATTTTAGTAATCAGTTTAAAGAAAACTTGGTAGTGGAATGCTTTTGTCGTTGATTATACATAAGATTTAGATGCTTAGGGAGAAAATTATTGTACAAACTTTTGAAATCTAATTTCCAAAATATATAAATTTAGTTTCATACTAGGGCTTTTATAGTAAAACTTAAAAGTAATTAGATACCCTTGCTTTACAATATCATTCACATTTGGTTAAGTGTCGACAATACACAGGTCCGGATTGAGTATATGACTTGATATAAATTATATTTATTCGAGAAGTCTTGTCAGGTCATTTGGCTTGGGCTTAGAGACAACAGAGGAAAAGGATTCGTAAAATGTGCCAATAAAAACAATCTAGTGATGAAAAATACATTTTATACATTTCACACAAGAAGGCAACGTGTATTAATTCAAATAAAGACCACAAAAATCAAACTTACTATGTATTTAAAAAATAAATGGAAGCGTTTACTAATAAACGTGAAAGCTATGCTTGGAGCATATTTTAGAATAGATCATAAACTGCTTAAAATGAACTGCCGGCTCAAATGACACACAACTAGAAAATACATCAAACAAAACATCTGAGGGTAAATAATGTGGAAGAATTCTAGATAAAACTGATAAACGAGAAAAAATTACAAATATTAGAAGACACAAATAAAACATCGAATGGAATACACATTCATCAGAAAAAAATGCACTTCACGTAAAATAAAAAAAAACATTGACTATCAGTAAAAATCTTAGAATTAGTAAAAAAAAGAATAATGCTACATATTACAACAAAAACAGGAAAAGAAAATACATAACAAATAGATGAGATAAGCAAGAAAATAAAATGTATGTGCATTAGAGATAAAAACAACAATATAAATAACTTTTGAAGAATTTGAGCAACATGCAAACAAAATGAATGTCATGAACTATTTAAAAAAAGTGTTGACCATTATAAACAGGAATGGCTTTATGTAAAAACCACCATAGAGAGCACTGTAGAAACCTGGATAAATTTCTGTCAAAATTATAAAAAGGCACTTTAGAAGATGTATCAGATTAGAACTCAAGAGGCATGCAATCAATAAGGTAGAATCAATCGAGCAGAAGTAGAAAAGGCTCTCAACAAACTACGACATAAAAAAAACAGTGTTTTTATATCAAACTAAAGAGGTCGCTGTAAGTAAGTGTCGTCTTGAGATCGTCAGAAACCACCCTCTGGCCACGCTTCGATGTGGTCCGAAGGAAGAGAGTATATCAATAAATCACTCTATTGTATGGCGACAATTTAAGTTAATTGTCATTGTAATATGATACTTTACATTGGTTTCTATATTTGTGACACAAAATATAAAACAGAAAGTCAAATTCTCCGTACTTAAAACCAGACATGTGTTTAAGCCAGTTTAACAATTTTACGAGATTTTATGAAATATCCGGAAACTAAATATTTTAAAGCAAAGTCGTTAGAATATGCCATTAAATTAGATCACATTATAGTACAGTAAAAAAAATATTAAATTCAAAATATGAAAAGAAATACTACATACTTTCCCAAACACCCAGGGTTATATGGCATACCAGCGTAGATTCTAAAAACAATGGCTGAAATTGGCATATATGTAATACTGGATATCTACGACATGATATGGATCACAGGTGAATGGTCTGATACCGCAATTATAGAATTATTGCCATTATAACAACGATCATAAATAATGAACGGCTAAAGAACTTTCTACTTACACAGATAGATAAAGAACAATGACGCTGATTCGTACCAGAAAAACGAAAGCCTAAGCTAATATTGAACACCTTGCATTTAATAAAAAACGGTAACATACCCTATGAAGTATATTGGGAAATATAGAAGTACCTAACCACCTACTTAATCTAATACGAAATCTGCATAATAAAAACTCAGCCGTAGCTAAAATACACGAAATATATTCAAATGCATTCAAAACAGAGAAAGGAACTAGACAAGGCTATAAACTATCACAATTATTATGTAGGATATATTCTAAATATATAATGACAAAAGTACTTGAAGAATGATATTAAGAAATCACTATATAAGGTAGAAAAATCCGCAATCTGCGTTACGCAGATGACAAACTAAAAGCTTTAAAAATTTTACTCGCAAATGAAGTCAAAATGATTCCCGTCATCGAACGACTAAGCCGAATAAGTAAAGAGTTGGTACTTCAGATCATTACTGAAAAAAACAAAGATAATATTCGTAGACAGAGAAAATAATAATCTACTGCATATATATCAAGTGGCGAATTTTAAAGTAGTAGAAAGGATTTTATACTTGGGCTTCTTTAATTTTTGTTCCTGGGTTTATTTTACAATTGCTAAATTAATTAAAATATGGACCTACCGATCAATAACAAAAAATGTTAAGCTCAGATTGGTCAATGACTTTATTTTTGCCATTTCTACATACGGCTGAAACATAGAAACAGTCGTAAGATCCAAACTTTTAAAATATGGGTCTAAGAAGACTTCTAAGCGTGTTCTGTCCAAAATACACAGAACTAACCTGTCAATTATGAAAGAGCTTCGTATACAAAAGTAAACCGAGCTTACCTAAATTACTTCTTTTACATAGCCAAAATAGCGGAAACCATGAAAATGGAACTCTTGGTAGTAGAAGGAAAGTTCGAACGTCAAATACCAAGAAAAAACCCTCTAATACGATGAAGTGAACCAAAAAAAGACGAATAAACGGTAGAAAAATCTCTACATACAGCCGTTATAGCCGTTAATCTGGCACAGAATCGCAGCTATTGGAGACAAAAAATGACACACTGCAAAATTAATTTTTTAAGATCAAATTTTAATGTATTTACTGTTACTAAGAATGGGTAATTAAATGAAGTAGCCCCTGAGGTACACCATAATTTTAAGGACAATAACGCAAATAAAACTAAATGTAAAAGAGCAGGTTAGGCGAATTTGAACAGTTCAGAGATGACAATAACTGTCAATAATTCTAATAAATACCCTATGAGAGAACAAACGAAATAAGCATTTAACGAGAAATTTTTTTATTTAAACGTCAACTTAATGTTGGAAAATCATATAATGTTTATTAAATTACTTCCTCTCTAGAGGTAGCTTACCCCCGGCATAGGGTTGATTACCTCGAACTCACTAGATACTCATAATTACTTTATTGATTCTCTAAGTACAATAATAGAGAGAGTACCCAGTTAACGGATGACAACACTAGCTTTGACTATTAACTCTTAATTTTAAATTCTTAATAATCTACTCCCGTTATTTTCCGAGGTATTTAACTCCCGTGCGTTTGTTTATACATTTGTGTTTTAGTAATATAATTTGTACACAATATTAAATAAGCTTTTGATTACATTGAAAATTTTACTATGTCAGCGCCTCGAGCAGCTGACTCCTGAATTTGATATCATCCTAAAGGTATAAACAATACCGTCAGAATTGTCAACTAAAAGTCAATTTGGAATACAATAAATGCCAATACACTTTGTTATAATAACTGCTCACTATTTTAAAATAAGATTTTTTAAGACACTTTTTGGAGTGGATCCCGAAACGTTAAATAATAAATTCTTAGAGCGTCCATCGTTGATCATATACTTTGTATAGACAGTGTACTGGATAGGTTTGATAATAGATGCTATATTGGAGATTCGATAAACTCTGACTACCTACCATTATTAGTTAAAACCGACCTAAACTCCCCTCCATAATACGCAACTGCTATTTACAAACGAGATTATCTTAAAGCTAATTGGGAACTGTTCCAAAAGTTTATCGACCATCATATTCCAAATTTAGGTGCTATGTCAACAACGAACCAGATTGACACAGGAATTTTCAAAGTTAATAGCCTCTATTCCTAGCGATTCCAATAATAAAAATAAATCCATATACTCTAAAGCTACCACAACGTATTCTGGCTAAAATCCAAACAAAAAACAGATTATCAAAGAGTATAAAAGATTCCAAGACCCATACATCAAAACAAAATAAAACGGTCTCTCAGCATCCATAAGACGAGCTACCTCTGGTCTGGATCACAGAGATGGTGCAAAATTCTGGAACAAATTCAAAATTCTAACATAGCAAAAATCAAGACCCTACTCTCATTTTGGTATAAACAATGTTATATTATCAAATCCACTAAATAAAGCATACTCTATGTGCAGATGTGTAACTTGTGTAAAAACATTTCCTGGTACAGATAGCAGACACAAGAGATGCCTCAAAACTCCTACTCCTACTCCTAACTCTTACTGTCCTACTGTCCTAATCCTTAGAAAATGGCCAGTAGGTACAATCATGATTTCTAAAAAACAGAGAAACCCCTAATCAGCACCGAATAATACAGACAATATCTATTTTAAATATTTTAAGAAAAGTCTACGAGTGAATACTTAAGGAGAGACTCGTAGAATTCCTAGAAGAAAACCACATCATCCCAAAAGTTCAATTTGGATCTAGAGCTGAACACTCCTCTTAAAATGCTTTGACAGAAACACCAACCTTAATCTTACGCTTAATTAACAACAAGAGCAAAATTGCTATACGCATATTTATAGACATTCAGAAGTCGTTTGATTAGGTCTGACACGCAGGTCTGATTGAAAAACTCCATCGCTCTGCCAACTATATTTCTAAAACAGTCCACTCTCATCTCTCCAATCAAACCAATAAGACTTAAAATCAATAATAAATTGTCCACATCATTTACTCTACAAGATGGAGTACCAAAGGTCTCAATTTTAGCACCATAATACACAATTTACAACAGTGACCTCATCCATCCTACAGACCAAAACAAAAACAACCTCCCTCCCCTATGCCGATGATACTGCACTACTTTCCTTAGACACAGTCGACGAAACGATGAGGAATTGCTCTGTGTTCAACAGGTCACAAACTCAACTTGTTTAAATATTCAAGTGGTGTAACAAATGTAGAGTCACTCTCAACCCAAACAAGACACAAGCCATTCTCTTTAGGTGTTCAGGCACTTTTGATTTAAAGACGAAAGTAACATGATAGAACTTTATGGAGCTAGTCCTCCCTTTCAAAGGACGGTTCTCTATTATGGTATTAAATTTTATAGAAACCTCGACTAGTACACCAAACTAGAACTCACTCTAAACGGGGTGAGAAGGATGGCTAAACTTTTGGGAGCGCTATCAGGCAAATTTGGTATCAAACAAAGCAAGACTCGCCTGTTCCTTATAAAACGTACATCAGACCGATAACTAAAATAGGGCGGTTCTTGACTCCGCACTGAACAACCGCCAAATAAATGCCACCATAAACACAGAACGTAAAATTTTAAGGAAGATTATAAAGAAACGTGTAGACTATCCATCGGCAATAATCTAAATATCCAACATTCCTACCACAGAGAACAGAATCCACTCCCTCAGCAAGAGTTACGTCCTACGTAATACAACAAGCTCCAACATCAGAGCAAAGGGCATCCTCTAACCGCCTTGCCACTGCCTAAAGCGCGCGCTCACCCGACATCCTGCAACGAAAGTTTCTTTTCTCCAAGCAAAACTTCTTAACTTCTTGATGAAAACGAACTTCCTGATAAATAGTTAATACCCTAGACGCGACAACATTAATATATCGCAGAAATTATTAATCTGCAAGCCAAAATGCTCAATCAAAAGAGCCGTTTCCACAAGTATAGCTGGAAACATGCAAAGGTACCGCTTACGACAGGATGGTTAGCAACTTTCTTTACCCACTCTGACTGAATACTTTTTTTTCTTCAAGCGCCATCTCCGTGGCGGAGGTTGGCAATCATTATAGCTATTCGGACTTTTAAGACGGCTGCTCTAAAAAGTTCATTTGATGTACATCTGTACCACTCTCTCAGGTTGCGCAGCCATGACATTCTACGCCTCCCTGTGCTTCTCTTTTCTTGGATCTTTTCCTGCATTATTACTTGGAGCAAGTTGTATTTCTCTATACGTGTAATATGTCCGAGAGATTCTAATTTTCTTGTTTTAATTGTATTTAGAATTTCCATTTCCTTATTCATCCTTTTTAGAACCTCTGTGACGTATTCTGTCCACGATATTTTCAGAATTCTTCTATACACAGACTGAATACTGCTTCTTAGTAAACGACTCGTCTTCCCAGTCACTCCACTTATAAACACTAAATTACTTTTGTAGACTAATGTCTGCTCTTGACCCAACTCTCTGCCTGATAAGGGAGCCCATACCTTAAACAATCGGAGATTTCTTGGTGAAATCAAAGAATATTGCGATGCTCTTTTAATATGCTGCAAAACCTGGTGCATCTCTAACTCTAAATCTAGTAAGTTGTCAACGCATGTCTATTTCGACGGAATATATTTTTCTGAGGAATTATAAGTTTTTTTCTAGAACTTTGCATGATACATTCTTCTTTTTCTCTCAGTGCCCTGTCCGATTATCGAACGTTGGCGATCATATTGGCAATAATAACCTTATTCACGGCGGCTCTAAATAAATTAAAGGTGGTTTCTTGATACCATTCTCGGAGATTTCGTAGCCAGGATGTTCTTCGTCAGCCTGGGCCTCTCCTTCCGTCGATCTTACCCTTTATTATGAGGTGTAGACTCTGGATGTCTCATTGCATGACCGAAATATTGTAGCTTCCGAATTTTTATCGTTTTTGTTATTTCTGTGCTCTTTTTCATTCGATGTAAAACTATTTCATTTCTTATTCGATCAACCCAACTTATCCGCAATACTCGTCGATAAATCCACATCTCAAAGGCCTCTAATCTTTTCATTAATGTCTCAGTAAGGATCCAGCTCTCCATACCATACAGCAATGTGGAGAATATGTAGCAGCGTATTAATCTGATTTTAAGATTTAACGTAATATCTCTATTAATTAGAATTTTCTTTAATTTATAGAAGTCGGCTCTGGCTTTTTCAATGCGTATTCTTATTTCTTTATTTATATCCCAGTTATCGTTAACGTTTGCACCCAAGTAGGTAATATTGTGGACTCTTTCTAACTCTATTCCATACGCTCTGATGTTCGTTGGTTGTAATTCCGTTTTGCTGACAACCATAAATTTTGTCTTAGAAGTATTAAGTTTTAGCCCATATTCATCACATGCTTCGGTTACCGTATTTATAAGTCGTTGCAGGTCTTCTTCATTGGAGGCAAAGTACCGTTTCATCTGCATATCTGAGATTGTTGACATTAATTCCGTTGATTTTAATGTATGTATCTTCAACTAAGGCTTCTTTGAAAATAAATTCGGAGTAGATATTCAAAAGTAGTGGCGATAGAATACATCCTTGCCTCACTCCACATCGTATTTCCACTGCTTTCGTCGTGTTGCGTCCAGCTCGTATGTTTGCACATTGATGCCAATACAAATTTTTGATAATACGGAGGTCTCGGATATCAATTCCTACCTGTTGCAAGACACCTATAAGTTTGTCATGGTTTACTCGGTCAAAGGCCTTTTCGAAGTCGATAAAACACATATATACTGGTCGTCCTATATCCCTACATCTTTGAACCATGACCTACAAACTGAAGAGTGCTTCTCTGGTTCCAAGGTTGTTTCTGAAACCAAATTGTGTTTCACTTAGTTGTACTTCTATTTTGTTGTAAATTCTCGAGTGCAGTATTCTTAAGAAAATTTTTAGTACATGACTCATCAGACTGATAGTGCGATGATCGCTAGACTGTTTGGCATTTATTTTTTTCCAGTCTGTTGGTATATGTCCTGTTTCGTATATTTTATTAAAGAGGCTTAGAAGAGAATGTTTGCCCTTATCGTCGAGCAGTTTGATTATTTCGCTTGGAATTTCATCTGGACCGGTTGCTTTCCTATTTTTTGATGGCTTTATAGCTCTTTCGAGTTCATCGAGTGTTATGTTTGGACCAGTTGATATATTTTTGATTTGAATTTTTGTTCTATCATCATCAAACAGCTCCTTAATATATTCTTTCCACCTCTCTAATCTGTCTCGTTCATTGACTATAATATTTCCTTGTTTATCAAGTAAACTACTTGCAGTTGTTCTATATGTTCCAGTTATTTCTTTTACCTTTTTGTACATATTAAACGTGTCATTCTTTTTCTGCAGTTTTTCTATTTCAAGACATTTGTTGCTGTATCATTTTTCCTTTGCATCCCGAATTTTTCTTTTGGTTTCCCTATGAATTTTATTGTATTCTTCAGTGTTTTAATTTTTCTATTTTCGTCTGCTTTCCATTAGTTCCAACATTTCATTAGTAATCCATTGTTGTTTGCGATTATTAATAGTTTTATACTTTTTAGTTGTTTCTTGCATAATGCTTTTGACATGATTCCAGTGGTCTTCGACGTTATGTGTTTCTCTCGATTTTTCAAACTTCTTTTTTATCTCTTGTGTAATTTCATGATTATTATTATGAATACAGTCAGTGTTTATTCGGTTAGTCGGTTGTTGGCGTTTTACTATTTTAAGTTTGAGTTTTATGTCACTGATTAATAAGTTATGATCTGAGGGGACATCGGCTCCAGGTAGTGTTTTAGTTATTTTAATTGAATTTCGGTACCTTTCGTTACATGTTATATAATCGACATGATACATTAGTGAGTGATATAGGACGGTACGAGTCTATGTTTGTTCTGCCTTTGTTGGGCTTGAGCAGACGAATTATTATAATGTTGTTTGACCATACAGCATACAGATGGAAAGACCTAATTTCTCCAAAGCAAATTGTATGATTTGAATAGCCAACACATTTCATTTTCTGGTAGGTTTAACAAAAAAAAAATAATGGTATACTGTCTGAATATGGAGCGGAGTGGAATTTTTGGTCCCTAAGTTATTGCTTTGAAATCGGTACATTCAGCTTGTTATACTCATGGGAGTAGTAGTCCAACTTTGTTTTTTCTGCGCTCAGTTTCTTAAGCTTAAAGTCCTGTTAATACTTATCTTTACTTGAATTTGACTAAAATTCACTAGCGAGTTGCTCCGCAATTTTATTTTGGTGGCTTATAATTTTGTTATCTTTTGCTAGGATAGAATGTTTCAAATTTGTATTGATAGTTTCTTTTTTTATTTTATCATATCAATATTTTTATGTCATTAATTTTTTTATTGTATTCGCCATTATTTAACATGTTCCAGTAAAAAAGAATGAAACACAATTAGGATTTAATTTTAATTTAGAGCACTTAAGGTTTCATGAACTTTACGTAAAGAAACCTCCGCGAAATACCAGACAATCCATTTGATGTCGTCTTCTTATCAGTGTTTTTACCGTAAGTATAGAACCTTTACTTTTGTTTAAGTAAATTTTAATTTTTTTTAATATATTTCAATATACAAGGTATTTCATTAGCACTATCTCAAATTTTTTAAGCTCTTTTATTTTCTCCTTAATTTACTTTATAAACCTGGTAATTAAAATTATAGTTAATTGCTAACAAATAAGTAAATAATATAGAACTGTTTCAAGAAAATAGCTTCAGAATCGTATTATTTAAAAATGTAATGCATTATTTAAAAATGACATAATTTAGCGCATTTCTATAAATAAGTAAAATAAGCTCTAGCTCAATTTATTTCCATGATTAGCTACTTTACTAATAGTGGCACCACCCTCTATCTAAGGAAATACATTCGGTGAATTCGAGGGTGTTTTCACAATTCTTGTTCCCGTAGCCTTTTCTCTAAATTACGTGACGCAAACAGGAGCACTTTCGATGACCAACAGCAACCCTTATCTTTTCACACACCAACGATTCGAACTTTCATAAAACGGGAGAGAATCTCACTCAAGAAAAATATTGCCACTGACGAAGGAAGAATTTCACAATTTACTGACTTTATAGAATGGAAAAAATTAAATAACTTTCGGAGGTTTCGGAGACTCGGCAACGCTTTGTTCGGCTTGGTTTTTATGAGTACTTTTCTAACTGAAATGCTGGAGGAGAAATTTCTGGAGCTTTATGGAATTTTTGTTCTATATGTTCCTACAAAGATTTACGGAAATTCATCAAAATAAGAAACAATTTGTTACAGGAAATATTTATGTATTATACTTGCCTCGGGAGGACGATAAATTACAGATATAAAAAATATAGCTTAACAAACTGGTTAAAATACTGTTGAAGTATTTAATAGAACTAAGTACTTAATGTATCTATAGAGAGCTTATATTTTAATAAATGGTTGGTAGAAATAAAATGGTTATGCAAGTTTTCCATAAGATGTTTAATTCATTATAAAACTTAACACTACTTTATTAAGATATAATCAAAATAAAGTAACACACCGTTTATGTTAAGATGATTTTATTAATTAATTCCATTAAGCCAGACGATGAAAATAGTAGACCTCTTCTTCAAGCTGATTTTCAAGATAAAGCAGGACCGTCTGTTGCATTTAGTCGTCGATTTAGAACACGTGGAATTAAAAATGATTCTAGAAAAATAAATTCGCTGCAAAAGAATGGAAAAACGAAATGCTGGACTGCCTTACACCACTAATGGCCGGTATTATAAACGACAAATAAATCGTCAAATAAGTATCTGTGGGTTAAATTTACTCTGCTACTAAATCGGGAAGTTAATTCAATTCGGTATTATAAAATAAAACTACCAAGTAAATAACTAACTGATGAATAAAATATTTAATGGATCCAACAGAAAACTATTTGTAGTTTCTTAGTATAATTACAGATGGCGCTATACAGAATATACATAAAAAATAAGAAATAGACAATTTATAAATTAGGTTAATGTTATTTCTGTCACTTTTTGAAGTGTCAATACGTGTTTTTTTTAATTCTAAATATATAAATTATTATTAAAAAATGAATAAGGCTAAGAAGAAACGAGAGCGAGGAAAAAACTACACAGCAGGAGAAAAAAAACCTTTTGGAAATAATAAAGCAATACTTCAATGTTATTGAAAACAAGCAAACTGATGGCACAAGTGTAAAATTGAAGAACGAAGCATGGGAGGTTATGACCGAGGAGTTTAATGCAACGGCACAAAGTGGAGGAAGGAATGCAGGCCAGTTAAGACTGCTTTACGAGAGCATTAAAAAGAAAGCAAAAAAAGATAAGGCCAATGAAAAAATGGAAATTTACAAAACCGGTGGTGGTTCGAATACATTTCAAGAGACAGATTCCGTTGGAGAAAAATACTTGTCTATGACAAGTACTAGTGGAACGCAGCCAATAGTAAATATTTATGATAGTACCGCTCCATTTGATGAACTTATTCGGAATGAAAGTGAAGTTGCAGAAGTTGATGAAGAAGTACAGGATGAAGGTGGTATTGAATGATGCATTGAACGATGCACTGAACTTGATTCAGTTAAACTACCGGAAAAACGCAAAAGACTTCAGTATGTATCAGGAGTTCCACATCACAAAAAGAAAAATAAGTGTGAAGAAGATTCAGAGAAGGAAAAATAAAATTAAATATTCTTAAAATTAGAAAAGAAAAGGAAGAGTTAAGTAGAGACATTTTAAAATTAGAAAAACAGAAACTAGAGTTGGCAGTTAAAGATAAGATTCTACAACTGAAACATCAATATGGGGATGAGTTCGAAAATTTAGAAATTTAATACCATTTGGTTAATTTTATATTATTGTAAATTAGTTAAAATAAAACTTAGTTGTTATCTTATTATTGAAGAAGTATCATATAAACGACATCATATACTGCTATTCAAGCGATATTTAAGAGGAAATATTAATTTACAAACCTTGCTGTCCTCTGTTAAACAGTGAAAAGTTAAGGAATGCTTATTTCATCTAATATTTCCACAACTCGAGTAAGCACACAAATTTCGTTTTGCCATCTTAAAATCAAACACTTAACTCACGAATAATAATAAACACAAAAAACTGAACAATGAAACTGAAATATATGTAATACATACTTCGTTTTTCAAATACCGTAAAATGAAATTATTGAAATGACATATATCGCTTGAGAATATTATAAACAAATAAAATACTAATAGATCCCGTAACTTTTTTGCCTATTTTTCACAAAGTTATCTGTTAAAAGTGGGTATAAACACTTTATTATAGGTATTTATTTGTTGTAGAAAAATTCTGTAATAAAAATATTCATTATAGTATCATAAATATTATATTCATTCAGTTATTAGTGTTATATTAAGTTTATTTCGTAGATTTATTACCAGAGTTTAGTAAGAAAAAGTCGACACAATTAAGTTAATTTTATTTCTGTGACAATTTGAATTGTCAACACTTTTTTTGTTAAATTAAAAATACATACAATAATTAAAACACACATAATTCTTATAGGTATTACGTTTTATTGCACCGTAAATAATTTTAAAATAAACATTTTATTTAATTAATAAATGCAGTACGAATGACAGCATTTCTTACAGCAAAATTATCTTGATTTCTAGTGACATTGTTTAAATTTTGATCTTCTGGCTGGGCGTGATTACTACCATCTTCACTATCAGTCACCACATCATTCCTTCTCCTACATATATTATGCAATACACAAATTGCCACTATAATTGGAATAGATCTATTTACAGTGACTCTTAGTCCCGAAGACAAACACGGAAACCTCCTCTTTAAGACACCAAACATTCTTTCAATTGTATTCCGTGTACGGATATGTGCAGAATTGTATTTCCTTTCAGCTGGCGTTTGTGGATAATATAAGGGAGTTAAAATATATTTTCGACATGGATAACCACTATCTCCCAGTAAATATGTTTCACCAAACTCATTGTTTTCAAACTGAGCTCTTATCAGAGAATTATCAAATGCATGACTATCGTCAGAGGAACCAGGCCATCTAGCAACTACATTCATTACATTTAAATTTGCATCACAAACTATCTGTACATTTATTGAAAAATACCCCTTTCTATTACGAAAAGTTTCAGCTGCATTCCCACCAGGTGACTGTATTCTAATGTGAGTGCCATCAATTGCACCAATAACATTTGGAAATCTGGCAATGTTGTAAAATTGTGCACAAATTTCACGTCGTTTGTGTAAAAGTCTAGGCATTTCAATAAATCTGGGTCGCAATCTTGCAATGGTGTGGCTAACTTTATGTACAATTCTAGAAACTGTAGCCTTTGTAACATTGAAATGTTCAGCAATATTAATTTGAAAAGACCCACAAGCAAAGAACCGAAGTGTAATTAATAGTTGATTTACAGCAGAAATAGACTTATTTCTAGCAGTCAGAGGTTTGATGTCGTCTTCTATCAACGTTAGAATGTAGCGCACGGAATTCTTCGTTAATCTAAATCTACTCTTAAACTCTTCTTTAGTAAACATGTTGATCGGATTTTGTGTGATTCTAAAGACTCGAGCCCTACGCCGCCGCCGTCTTATTAATTGTTCTGGTTCGAACCGGTCACTATCAACACTAGATACAGTTGGAGATTGGATAATTAACGTCTGACACTGATGATACTGAGGACATTTCGAAATATTATTAACTCTAAATATTTATGTATTTCCAAACAGAAAATGTTTATAGTGTAAAACATAACCTTATTAACTATATTTTCACACCAACCGAAAACACATTGAAACTGTCATTAGTGTCATATTTACTTGTTAAATAAAATTTACTTGGTAGAAAACTAACGAATAGTTTAGTTCGCAGATTTACTTCCAGAGTTAATTTACTTTGCGTTTATAATACGCAAATCTGTAGAGTAAATTATTGTACTTCCAAACTAAATTTTACTTGGCAAGCAAAATGTTTTATAATACCGGGCATAAGAGTGGAAAGAGACAAAGAGAAAGAAATATGTTGCATTTACCAAACTATAGACGACAGTGCTGAGTAAAAATTCTTGATAAAAAGATACTTATTTTTTTAAGGAATATTGTAAATTAAATCCCTACAATAGACGAGCAGCGTACACTGGATCACTGGTAGAGATTGTTAATACAGTTGTCAGTAGATTTCGAACCGAAGACCCTAATCTCCATAAATATAGGGTAAGTCCGGGAAAGACGGGCCACTTTTTTTTCACTTTGATTACTTGAAAATCTGACTAGTGTATGATACGATTTTTAAAAAAGAATACTTATTATAGTTTTTATATTTATTATGCAAAATTAAGAACATGTAACTTGAGGAATATAAAAGTTATAGAAATTAACATAAATACTTCTTATTGGCCCATCTATACCAATACGTAGGTACAGATGGGCCATTCCTATTGGTAGAGTTGGGCTAATTTGAAACACATAAAATAATGATGTTAACCTGTTTCTTTTTACTAGCTATTTTTCTACATGAATCACACACATTTTGTACAGTTGTCATGGCACCAGTGTTTGCAAATCAAACATTGAACCCAGTTATCTTTTCTGGATTTTTTGCTGTAATCTTCACCACAACCAATGCACTCATTTTCATTAAATTCGTCTTCGTCTTCGCTGTCATCTAAAACTGGCAGAGCTGCATTCATATCATCATCAGACGAATCTAACTCATACTTTTTATATTGATGCTTTTTGTTTTGCCGCTTGGAACTGTCTTCTTTTTTATTCTTGTTTCTTTATCTTCTTTTCTTTAATTTTGTCTGCAGAATTAAGAATTTCCGCCACTCTTGAACTCTCACTCTTAAACACGGATTGACTTTAGACCAAATATTTAACTGTGATGAGGGCCCTAATTTTAAAATGCTTTATTCGAAAAAACTAGCTGCTAAAAATGAAAGAACTTCATTAGGTTAAAATAAAAGCTAAGAAAAAGTCACAATAATGATCTGCAACAATGCTTCTGGTTCATTAACCCTCCGTTCATCGGCTGACCATTCTGAAACACATTAGGTCGGGTGTGGTATGTGAGGACCAAAATGAAATACCTTCTCCCTAGCAACAGCATACATTTTATTGTTAATTTCGCATTAATGTGTTTTAAACAAATCATTTACTATATAATTTTTATTACAGAAAAAATTCCAAAAAGACAAAATTTTTTTTAAGTTGTATTAGGTAAATTTTAAAAATGTTTACAATTTCAACGCATCTTTTTTCAAATTTGTGAACAGCGACTAAATAATGAAATTAACAAAAAAAAACCTTTAAAAACTTTAATTAGAAACAAAGTACTACAAAAACATATATAAACTAAAAAATTAAATTGTGGACACAAACTATAGTGGTCAAACTTTGGTGGTCAAATTTTCCAAGCAATCTTTGCAGCATGTCGTTATGTGGTCCATACATAGCCAGGATTTGCAAATTTTGCAAAAAAATCGAGTTTTGCGTCTTTTGCAATATTTATAATTTCCTCTCTTACCTGGCTGGGGCTCTGGTACAACGTCGACCTCAATGCCTTAGAGTCTCAAGGCCAAAACACGCACAGCTTTTGTCAAATGCGTGTCAACTGTTCTCCATCGTATACTCTTCTGTACGAATTACATACCTAGGTTCTTTTGGAATATTCTTCGCGTTTTGGAAAATTCTACATCTGGGTTGTTGGCTTTGTAAATTACAAACGCATTAATTGCTGCGAGATTAAGGAGATTATAAACTACTCCCATTGGCCAACGTTTCGTATTTCTGAAAATATTATATGATGTGATCATTCTGTCAACAACATCTACTCCACTCTTTGTGGAATTGTAAACAGTAATTATTTCTGCTTTTTTTTGATCACCAGTATCTTCATCAATCCGATCATCTCTGTGTACAGTGGAAATAGCAATCACTTTCTTTCCTTTCTTTAATATATATGATACGGCAGTCATATCGTTGCTAAATGCAAAAACTGAAGAATATACCTGCCTATTTTTAATTTGCGTTATTTCTGCAGGTAATTCTCGTCTGTTGGCTCTAATTGTACAAATTACGATGAGTCGGTTTTATCTTAGTAGTTTTTTGGTAATTGCATATCCTGTGAACTAACGGTCTATGGTTATTTTTCTTCCTGAACCCGATAAATGTAAGCACATTCTTTCAGTTACTGCAGCAGTGGAATTTACAACTTTATATCGGCCATCGGGTTGAATAGTAGCATAGATTTCAATGTGCGAGTTGAAGAAGGTTTCGGCATCAACAACTGAAAAAACTTTGAGCCCATGTTTGTTAGGTTTGTTGGGAATATACATTTTAAAACTGCATCTACCCCTAAAGGCAAGTAATATTTCGTCCAAAGTCACAAACTCTCCCAATGAGTAATTCTTCTACAATCTTCATTGAACTTATCAACGATAGTACGAACTGCTGCCAATTTGTCCACTTATTTCCTTTGGTCTTGAGTCGTGATATCATCAAAACGGATACACTTCTGTAAAAATATAAACCTACGTTTTGCCACTTTAGCAGAAAATATCTTATTTCCCATACCATTTGATGACCAGTACTCTTCCAGATTCGTACTATGAAGTCTAACCAAATACAATAAACCAATCAGTGATTGAATTTTTACTGGGTCAGTAGGTCTACATTCATTATTTTCTTGATATCTAACACAACTTTTTTTAATTATTAATTCGTGTTTTTAACTATAATATTAATGCAGTTATTAAACATGTGCGTCCGGCATTCAATGGAAGATAATGCCTGTCGCGCTTTACCAACAACCCCAGGCAAAGGGGTCACTATGTTTTCGTTGCGTGTTCTAATATTGCTATTTGAGACAAATTTTCTCCATGTAGTTCCGTCTTCACCAAAAAAAATATAAGCATCTGTCATGACCCATTTGTTCCTCATTTTCTTTATTCCCGACTTCATTCTCATTTACAATTTGCTCCTCCTCATTTTCCTGCTCGGTATCTGCATCATGATCACTGATCCCTAGAAAATCTGGATCCGCGATCGAATCGTCGTCAGAGTCGTCTCTTTCACTGTCTGTGACAGTTTCCCCATACAGATTCATTAGCCTCTCTATTTCCACTTCATAAGGATTCATTTTACAGTGATAAAATACAATATTTTGTCAAATAAATCAGATTAGTAAATTATGCAGCTACTTCGTACATTTATAATGTTTTTCCAACCAAATCTGGATATGAAATCTCTTTTCTTTCCCATAAGGCTTTTCTGAATATGAGCTGTGAGTACACGTTGAAAAGCGTCAGAGACAAGACGCATCCTTGCCTGACCCCTCTTGCAATCGGTATATTATTTGTTTCTATATCGTTTAATTATACTACTGCTTTCTGGTTCCAGTATATAGCCATAAGAAACTCAACGCAAATATTACCGTCTTGTGCCCATGCCTTCTCTGAAGCCAATTTGCGTTTAATCTATCTGCTCCTCACATTTCTCATAAATTCGGTTTTGAACAATTTTCAAGAGAATCTTTAAAGGGTGGAACATCAGGCTTATCAACCTATAGTCATTACATGATTTTGGAATGTTGTTTTTTGGTAGACGTAAAACTATCAATTTAAGTCGTTCCTCCGGAATGTTGCCCTCTACATATATGTGGTTGAGAATTCGGGTGATATATGATTTGATCAGGACCCGGTGCTTTTTCTTGTTTTGCATTCTATTGGGCATGATTTACTTCTAAGGATAAAATTTGTAGGTATTGTTCTTCTTCACCTATATCTTGTTTATTTTCCCTCTCGTCCTGGAACAGATGGATTATATATTGTTCCCATACTTCCATTATTTTACTCTCTTCTGTACGTATTCCTCCATTATTATCTGTTTTTATAAGCGTTCTTCTTTGTCTGTTGTTGCGTGTAAGTTCTTTCATTTTTTTATGTAAATTTGAGGTGTCATGTTTTTTGCTGAGTTCTTCCAGTTCTGATATCATATTTAATTTTATTCTTGATGGTTTTATATTTTTTTCCATCCTTGTTTTTGTATTTTCTTTTTTCAGTTATTAGTTCAACTATTTCCGGTATCATCCAGTCTTTTTTAGTGGTTTTCTCTTTTTCGCCTAGGACCTTTTTTCCCGCTTTAGTGTGGCTTTTTTCATATATGCCCATTCCACGCTTCCTTTAGTTAATTTATTTATCTCTGCGTTTGGTTGCTATTAGCAGTTGTCGTCTTTTAGGTTTTTGATGTTTATTTTTGTAGTTTTAACTTTTTTCACCGGTTTTCTGAGTTTAATGTTGACGTTTGCTAGTAATAGAATATGGTCCATATCTGCATCTGCTCTTGGTAGTGGCGCTGGCATTTGTTATATGCCCCTAAAATACGGTAAAAATAATATATTCTGGACTCTGACAAGCGATACCTACTTTTGTCACCGCACCGAATGGGTTAAACGTTTTTTTTTTATCATACCAGTTAAAGTTTAATTAGGCATCACAAACTGTTTTTCATAAGTTTATCAACCAAAAATAAAACAAAATTGCTGAGAAGGAAATGTACTGAAAAATTTTAACAAACTACAGTTCTGTTATACTTTTTATATACTTTCAGAAACAAACGGTGTCATCGTACATTTCTAACTTAGTCGTTCTTCATTGCATGCATTTTACCGAGAAAGATAATTGGATGTCTTAAAAACAAATGGCGTATTTCTTAAAAAAATCCATTATGCAAAGAACGCAACAAGACAGAAAATTTGATGAACTCATCACGAACAAAAATTGAAAATAAACGAAGTGGTAAGCAGTAAACCAAATCGTTGGATTTTATTTCCATCCCTTTGTTGGATGTTCCATCATGACATAAAAGTTAACTTCCAAAAATACACAATGGCGACGAGACAACAGTTGTGTATTTTGTTTGTGCTGTAGTCGAGGACGAACTGGGACGGTTTATTTTTATGACTCACGCTCATATATGGCACAAAGCAAATGCAGAAAGTGGAATGAGGTCTCCTTAAATTAAATATGGCGGTGAATAATGCTCGGGTCTATGTCAGAGGGACGCTTTTCTCGCAATGCAATTTGGTTTTATTCTGCTGTGTTTATAATAAGGTTTAATGAAGCGGTTACAGCAGTCGAGTTAAAACTGATATTAGTTTTATAATAAACAGGTATTATAAAAAGAACAAAACCGAGATAGACTGGCCCTATGTCCGCAAGTAATCAAGAGATAATGAATATGAGAAAAGTATTATAAAACTGGTTATAAACCAAAGGCTATAAGCCAAAGCCATGAGATTTTGAGAACAATAGTTTAATAAACATTATTATTGTTTGGTAGAAGTTTTAAAAATGAAATGAAACAAATTCGTTCCTGTGTCTCAATACCTTCATTAAGTAAATGTAATCGTGAACCCTTCATTCAACATACTAAATATAAGGATAAAGTTTCCTAAAATACATTTAGGGTATACGTTTAAATATTTAAGAGACATTTAAACACTTGAATGTCTCTTAAATATTTATTCAGACTTCCGTATTTTATCGTTTCATTCAACATGTTTTGTTTACTATCTCGCATATGGTGTTGTTTTCTTTAAGTAGAGAGATAGGGATAATCTCTAAGGAAATGCTTGACTAAGGGACTACTGCAATGGCCGCATTCAGATGGATCGGTAGATGCCATAAGAAAGTCATGTGTAAGCTGATTGTATCAAATTCTTAATCTTCTTAGAATAACCTTGTGTCTTCTAGGCATAGGTAGTAACTCTAAGGAAGGTATAACTTGCTGTATTTCGTGTAAGTGGCTCAAGGTTGAGTTTCAATTAACTTGCCATTTGTCATATATACGCAATTTGAAATTTTTTTTAATAAGAGTATGCAGCTAGATATTTGATGTAGGTATGTTAAAAGTAGAAGCTTCTTTTGCGGCTACATCTGCGGTCTCATTTCCTATAAGTCCTACATGTAAAAGTACCCAGACAATAGTGCCAATTACTCCATAACCTGTAATTATATCATATATTTCATGTATTAAATTTACCAGAGGATGATCAAAAGTATATTTTTAATTACTTGTATTGATGATATGGAGTATGTGCAAATGGCTACATTGCGGTTATTTGGTTCCAACATACGAAAAGCACCAACGATACCATGTAGTTAGTTGTTCCTGCCGTTTGTAGTGTGTACACTACAAACTGCGGGAAGTCTGATTAGTTTTGTAGTGCTAATAGATGAAACA
Source organism: Diabrotica balteata (assembly GCA_918026665.1). NCBI lineage: Eukaryota > Metazoa > Arthropoda > Insecta > Coleoptera > Chrysomelidae > Diabrotica > Diabrotica balteata. The sequence continues at coordinate 98,514,712 of OU898276.1, read as the reverse complement.
AAAGCACTACCCACCCCTATATAATTTTAAGAGGCGCCTTAGTCAGTAGATCATTCGATATAATATTTGTATCGTGTTGTTGTTTATTTACCTTAAGTTGATGTTTTGATTTTGAGTGTTGTTTTTCAGTTTTATAAACATTTTAAATAGTTTATACCAGTCTTGTTTCCTAATATTGATTGACTGAAACTTTTTTAGCAATATTAAGTATTGATTATAGATGTAAACACTAAAAAATATATCTATCCTACTATACGCAGTTTTAATTAATTTTTTCTTTATTCTTTTTTGTGTAGAAAATTATGAGAATGGGAAAAGCTAACGTAATATAAGGAAAAGTTGAGTAATCTCTCTAATCAATAACAAATACCTTTTTATAATAATTTAATGACCATAGTACTTCAACAAAAGAGGCTTTTTGATAATGTAACAAAGGGTAAATTCCCACTAATAAACTAAAAAACGTTCATTTATTTGAAAATATTTTATTTATATTATTTATTATTATTTTATTTAAACAGCATTTAGAGGGAAATTCTTAATTCTTTGCCAAAAATTTATGTGCAAAAGAAATTTTGCAATTATTTGATATACAAGTAAATAATCATCTAAAAATGGATGGTAATCAATGTAGTTCTTAAATGAAGAATAGAGTTACTATTTATTTATAAGAACAGTATTTCTAAGAGCACACCCGAACAAAGTACTTCCAACTATCATCAATGAAAGACAAAAATCAATTCTCTCACCACAAATTCCCCAAAAATAAATGCGGATTTGTCCCAGGTAGAGGAACAAAAGAACATATTCTTAATATTCGTCATATTAACTAAAAATATCGAGAGTTTAACATAGAAACATATTTATGCTTTGTTAATGGTTCCAAGGTCTTTCATACCTTCGATACAAGGCATATACTTAGAGAAATGAGAGAAAAGAAAAATAAAAATCCTACGCTATGCTGGTGACACTGTTATATTGGCATCATCAGCAGAAGAACTGGAACAAATAATAAAAGGGCACGGTAAGAACGGAATATGGTTTGTAAATAAGTATGTAGAGAATTACAGTGATGACTATCGATCGAATTAGAAACAACCAAGCAGAAATAAGAAATATAGCAGGTTATGAAGTGGTCAGAGAATTTAATTACTTAGGTTCCGTTATTACGAACAGTAAAGGATGCGAAGACGAGATCTGTCGACGCATTACAATAACTAGATCAGCAACAATCAAACTCACTAAAATTTATAAAAATACTGACATCTCAAAAAATACAAAATTACGTATTGTTCGAGTATTGATATTTCCTATCGTCACCTATGTCTTAGAAACTTGAACAATAAAAAAAGCTGAATCAAAGCGTATAATGGCATTTGAAATGTGGGTCTACCGTAGAATGTTGCGCATACCATGGACTGCCCATTGCACAAATAACTCAATAAAACTTAACATAAAAAACTGCACTTATCTCAACTATCAACGAAAATATACTAAGATCTTTTACACATAAAACTAGAAGAAGAAAAGGCATAAAGCGAGTGAAAGTTGAAGGTACCGCAGGGGGTAAAAGATCCAATGGAAGCTCTCCAGTACTACGGTCGGACCAAATAAAGGAGATTACTGATTACTCATTTTTCGAAGCAAAACAACACGCACAGAAGAAGGATAATTGGAGAGAAATGGTCAAAATATATGACGCCACTACATCCTTACGAAGGAGAAAAGATAGAGGACGAGAAGGATTTTTAAGAAATCTGAAATGTCTAAGTCAGTTGAAACACAACGTCACTACAATATCATTTTTTTAGATTGAATGTCAACAGGGGAAATATTTTTCTAAAAAAATTGACCTTTGTATCTCATTTCTAATTATTACTTAAGTAAATTTCAATATTTTTTTTCACTTACGGATATATTTAAATGTGATGACATAAATTAATGCATGATTTTATAATATTGTTTTGTCTATAAAAATTAAATTTGTTAGAAAGTGAATAAAACCAGAGCTTCTGTAATCTATGTATTATTTTTTGTTTACCAAGACCTCATTTTGACCTTGTTTGACTTCAACCACAGACCACTAATGCCTTGATTACATGCTCGATTAACGACCATGATTATATATGACATCATGGTACCAAGGATAAAAATAGTATAATTGTATTGTTAAGACACTATGACGATACAGTCATGACGATTGAAGACATAGATAAATTTTATAATATTATCATCGAGTTAGAATCTATGGAGAAGCTATGAGCATATTAACGTATTTATTAAAACCGGCGTAGGTAGGAGTGGCTAACGATAATATCAATATGGCGGTGACATCAGGGCCAGACTCAATAATATTAAAACTACTATACAAATATGACTAGTTATTCAGAAGATTTAATCATATTCTAAAACAGTGTAATACATTTAATAAACTATGATTTATTTAACCCGCGGTTAACACTAAAAACACGAAATATTATACATAAAGATAAATTATTACAGTCAAATACTATTAATTTACTCTCTGAAGTACGTGCCATTACTTTGTTTACATATTTGTATACTAACCTGTGGAACGATATCCTTTTTTTTTTTATTAACATTACTTCTGCTCCTGCAATTACGTTGAGAACAAGAAACCATTATTATCACAATATATTACAATTTCTATAAAAGTATTATAAAACTGAAAATGTAAACAAACATATACGATCTGTCAAAAGTTTCAAAACAATATTAACTATATGGCCGAAGCAGAGAATAATAAACAATCAGAATGTCCACTCTCAGATGCCGCCTTTAAAGTTTTTCAGCCCGCGCGGCATGTTCTAGAAGGAAACACATAACACAGACATATGATTTGTGAGGTTATGTAATTGTTTATATTTATGTTTATTTATATTATATTTATGTTATTATATTTAACAATGTTAATATAATTGTATAGTATGTCTATGATTGCCGTAAGTAAATTAAACCGGGTTAATTTTTCTATGTACACCACATAAACAACACTGGTTCCCTCTAAAACATGGCGGAACGTCTGCGCGAAGGAGATGCGCGTACTTAATTTTTCATGGAGAGTGGGCATTCTGATTGTTTGTTATTCTGTGGCCGAAGTGAGGTCGTTTTTAGTCACATGATGCCCTCTCCATAGATTCTAACTCGATGAATATTAGAAATAGATAGGCAACTCAATGTATAAATTTCGTTCATTAGGACCCCTTGCGGCTGGGGTAATTACTAATCATCTTTTGGCGGAAAATTCAAATGGACACTCCTTAGATACATACCCTTCAGCGCCTCTTGTAGGCTATTTCCTTACTAACTAAAATTTACTGGAAAATACATTACTATTTTCCGATAAAATAATCTCCCATATATTATTAAAAATAGAAGGATATAAAAAAAGCACAATTTTTTCTAGATATACGTGTATTTATTTGTTGTTTAAGATTAAAAATTTATAAACTAATTACATATTTATTACACATGTTTTCAGAAACAAGTATTAAATACTATTATTATTTGCTTCCTGACAACTTACTATTTGACAACAACTTACTATCATCATCCTTTTTGTAATTTTTCCATGATTTCCATGATTTTCCCAAGACATTCTCGTCAGTTTCGATGTATCATCCCTATTTACCAATATCCCCATACATGACTCTCTAGTTGTTCTGCAAGATCACTTGACCAATGATAACAAGTCTTTGGTTTTGGCAGATCTTGCGGAAAAATGCCTCCTTTTAACATATTTTTCTTTTAGAGGCAATTTCTACAAACAAATATCTGGAACACCAATGGGTTCTCCCCTTTCCCCTGTCATTGCTGACATTTTCATGGAAGCCTTTGAGTCTTTAGCCCTAGAATCTTACCCCTTAAAATCAAAAGTCTGGTTCCGCTACGTTGATGATACATTTATCATCTGGCCCCATGGTCAACATACCCTTTCTCCCTTCCTAGATCATCTTAACTCACAACATCCGAGTATAAAATTTACAATGGAAGTAGAAAATAATCGGTCCCTTCCCTTTCTCGATGTGTTAGTCACCTCCAAGCCCAATGGCCGATTGGGTCGCTCTGTTTATGGAAAAAAGACTCACACGAATCGTTACCTACATGCTTCATCACACCACCGTCCTGCCGAAAAGAATTTTGTGATCAACTCTCTCATCCATCGGGCCATTTCGATTTCTGAACCTGACAACCTTAGAGAAGAACTTGGCCATCTGCAAAAAATTCTTGTCGACAACGGTTACTTCAAGTCCACAATTCAAAATATTACACACCGACATCTACATCCCCCTTTACACCCTAGGACGACAAATTCAGAATCTTCGGGTAATACTCCTGTGGCTTTTCTTCCGTATATTCGAAGTGTCACTGATAGGATTGGCAAAATTCTTCACAAAGAAGGTATTAGGACCACTTTTCGACCACCCAAGAAAATCTCACAATATCTACCCTCTCCTAAGGACCCATTACCGCCCCTATCTTCCTTGGTGTCTATTCTATTCCTTGTTCATGTGGACATGTGTATATTGGCGAAACTGGTCGTTCCGTCACAACTCGGATTCAAGAGCATCAAAGATGCATTCGATCAGGTCTTTTCTCCCATTCTGCAGTTGCAGAACACTGCCAAGAAACCGGTCATTCCATATTGTTCGAAAAAAACCCATATTATTTCTAAGAGCCCCTTCTTTTATTCCAGGAAAATCCGCGAATCTCTAGAGATCCGAAAAAATCCACATAATATCAATCGAGAGGAAGGATACTACTTGTCTCCCATCTGGAATCTCAGTCTAGAGCCGCCGTCCGGTCCCGCTACCACGATGCAGCCACATGATTGGCCAGCGCGCGCTTTTTGACGTTCGCGCCACGGAGTGTGCCGATACGTCCCGACACGACAGGTCACCGCGACTATAAATAGACCGGTAGCGGAGTAATCGTCGGATTCACTCCCCGCCTCTCGACGCGTTAGTGATCTGAGCTGTTGGAGGTGAATCACTGTCCTGGCATTTGGTTTTCACCTCTGGCTGCGTTAAGTAGTTGAGTTACTGTGACCAAATGCCCATCTTGGTAGTTAGTATTCGTCTCTTTGCGTTGAGTAACTGAGTTACCGTTGCTAACTACCCATCTTCCTTTTTTTGTTTTCTTTTTCTTTGTTCTCCTGAAGAAGCTACATACAATTGTAGCGAAACGTCGAGATTAACCCACTTTTGGGTCACTCACAAATGACACGTACCAAACCCGGAAGACGAATAAACTGTAATACAAAACTTGTTTTTAATGTTTTGCAGAATTTTCTTAAATTTGGCAAACACGGATCTGTCGCTATTTGATTCATCACTGCTGTTTATTAAATGACACGTTAACTTATTTTCACATCTACTAAGTGACAGCGGAACTAATTTTTCACTTCCAAAATGACTTGTTACTATAATATCAACAAAATCTGTAGTTTTCTTTATTTTAGTTATGATTTTATTTTAAGGTACAGCTAATTTTAAAACTACGGCAGTATGGATAATGAACGTTTTCTTAAAATAAAGCTTTTTGGATAATTTATCATTTAAAGTAGTTATTTTGTACCTCAGTTTAAAAAAAATATTACAGAATACCAAATTTTAGGCAGGTTACCAATTAAGTTATGACATGGATTCATTTAAGTAGTCATAAAAATTTACAGCTTTATTTGAAAATTTTAAATGGATATTATTAAAATAAAGGTTTACAGTTCACGTACATAATCATGAGTTAAAAACTTGTTTTGAAATAGTGATGATAACCGTCATAAAGAATATATAAATTTTAACAGTGTGACATACTATCTAGAAATGTATTAATGTTTTAATAATGAGCCCAAAAAATATTTACTACAATAACGGTTTTCAGTATACAGAATGACCGTCACACAGTCACAGTTAGATACAGTAAGAATCTAGATTTTACACTTTCTAGCATGTTGTCAAAAGAGTATTTGAAATAGAGGAGAAAAACTGACACTGCAGGTGATAGTGATAAATAATTGCCAAATTGTATAAAACGTTCTAATCTTTTAAATTTGAAACAAACAATTTTTTTGTTTTTTTTTTCAGAAACATCACGGAAACGGACATAATCTCAAGAAGGAAAGGGCAGTTGTTTGAGGTATCAGCAACCGTAACCTTGCCAGCCCTTGAAGTCCCCGAAGTGTTCTCCTGCAAGCTTGTCATCCCCCAGGCGAACTTCACTACCCGAAGGGAAACTGTTTTTTATCCAGGTAATAAGTTCTATTTATTTTCCACCTGTTTGCTCTATTTCTGGAACTCGTAAAATTATAATTACCCTGGGAACTCCCAAATGTAATAATGGAAATATAAAAAGTAAATATTTCGAAAGGAAAAATAATGTTCTGTTTTGTAGAGTTTTTGAGGGGAAAAAGTTGGCTAAGGGCTAGAAAACCAATTTATAGAGCTAACAAAATAGCGTAATATTACAGTTAATAATTATCGAGTTCTTAATCTTTCCTAAAGTAAAATATAAAAAAAAAATTATTTGGTGAAATAAATCACTTTTTGGTTGTGCTTGTTTTAATATCAGTTATTAGCATAATCATGTTCCTACCTTGATGCACAAACTTGTCTTTCAGGTTATACAGGTGTAATAATTCTCCTTGTCTTGTTTTTCATTTTTACTAAAATTTTCTGGATTTTAATTAAATATTTTAGACTTTATATTTTAATGTTACTAAACAACGATGTTTCTGTTCATTTTTACACCACTCTAAATGGTAAATTGATCGTGGTACGCGGTATCACCAGCATATCGGACATTAAGAATGGGACGGCTATTGACCCTTATTTTGGCTGTTTTGTTCTCTAGGCCTTTTTTACCTACTTTATTCTAGTAAACATAGAGCAAAACTAGCGATAACACACGGTCTTGTCAAGCACTTCTTTTTAGTAACTCTTATCAACAGCTTTATGTTATACTGTATCAAATATTCTGTTCTATACTTGAGAATCAAATTTGTAGGCAGTAAATTCTCCGAACTGTTAATGAGATAATACGACAACATCGTTGCCAGTTTGTGATGATAGATATTCTAGCAATTTATAATTTAATCATTGACATCCAGCAAAATTATCATTTAACACATAAGACTAATCGTCCGGTATTTTGAACATTTTTTCGCGTTTTACTTTTCGGAAATGGTTAATATTGCTATTAATACCCATTATTTTGGTATAGTCCTTCTCCGTATTCCTTAAGTCCCTGTTAGGGCGTGGTGAGACTCTAAATATTATTAGCTTGCTGTCTCAATTGACTGCGATTATGTGCCATGTGGATGGCTTTATGTAGAGATTTTTCCACTAGTTTTTATTTGTTTTTCTCATCGTGTTGGAGATCTTCCTCTTGATTTTCAGCCTTTTACCTTTCCTTCTACTACAAACAGTTACATGGTCATTGTTCTTCTAGCTATGTGGCCGAAGTAAATTAGGTATGCCCGTTTTACTCTTTTCATTAGCCTGTATTTTATATGATGCCCTGTCAGAATTGACTATATCGATTTTTTTGAGTGTTATTGTTTCAGCTGTGTATGTAGCAAAGTAAACAATAAGGGCATTTACCAACCTGAGCTTAGAATTTCTTGTTATTGTTCGGTCTTTCCATACTTTAATTAGTTAGGCTGTTGTTGTTCGGGGCATTGCTAGTCTACGCTTGATTTCTAAGGAGCAATCGCCATCGTTGGTTATTAGAGAGCCCAAGTATACAAATCTGTGAACCACTTCGAAATTCGCCATTTGGTGTACGTGCGTTAGATTATTATTTGCTCTGTCTACGATGAATATTTCTTTTTGTTTTTCAGGTATTAATCTAAAGCCCGAATTCTAACCTTATCCGGCCTAGCGGTTTAGTGATGGTAATAATTTCGACTTCATTCTGCGTATCGCAGGTTTCTGATCTTTCTATCTTCTGTATAGTGATTTTTTCATCACATTCGTCTAGTACTTTTCTCATTATGAATTCAGAATACAGTAATGGTTATATTATGCAACCCTGTCTATTTTCTTTTTTTTTTGTTTGGAACGGAACTGAATATATTCCGTATATTTTAGATTTATTTCCGTATAGTTTATTATACTTCAGAGGGGATCCCATTTTACTAAATCGAAAGCTTTGTTGTCATCTACGAAATAGATCAATCAGCATTGGTATGTTGTGTTTACTTGCTTTTTCTATTATCTGTCTGGTTTTTAGTAGCCGCTTTTGCGTTTCTTTACCCGGTAGAAATATTCATTGTTCTTTGATATGATACCAGAATGTTGTTAAATATCTGCACAGTATTTTTTAGACTATTATCTTTAATAAGTTTAAATATTTCTATTGATGATTTATCTGGCCGTGCAGGTTTCCCTTCCCTCATTTGTTTAATAGTGGATGGTATATACCAATATGTAACTTTTTTGTTGCTGTACCAATTGACACCAAAAATGGTGACTTTTCAGTAACAGTTTGTTACGTATTTGTTAGATCATCTGCGTTTACAGTGAAGTACTACCATTGTACCAGGTTACCATGTTTTATTGATTTTTTACATTCCAATAAAACTGGACGTTAACCTTTTAGAAAAAAATATTTTTTGCGACAATAGGAGAAAGTTTAATTATTATAATAATTTCTGACATTGTTGTCATTTGTGATTGTTGCTCCTAGATATTTAAATTCTTTAACCACTTTGAAGTTGTGATCATCTATAGTATCGTTTTGCTTAATTCACCGCCGTTCTTGTTTTAAGACGACCATGTATTTTGTTTTGTCTTCACTTATTTTTAGACCGATGTTTAATGCAGCTTGAATTGTAGAGTATACCTCGACTTATTATAGAATCATGTTCTTCCCACTATTCTCAATCTTCCTGATGTAAATCTGAAGAATATTTGGTTTCATCAAGACGGCTGTTCAGTTCACAACTCAACAGTTTTCGAGATATTCGAGTTTTACAAATCAACTACATAATTCACATTTGACGCAATTACTCCAGGCAATGAAAGAAAATTAGACAAAAACATCAATATTTCTGAACTTTGGTATAAAGTGCCTTTAATAAAGTTAATAGTTAAAGAAATATTAAATAAAATAAATATATGAGCAGGATAGATGTGACAAAATAACAGAATGATTGGATTTTACATCAAACATTTTAAGTTTTGTATTAAATTAAAATCATAATCAAAATATTTTGTTTATAAACCAAATCAAGAAATGGGGAAACCAAATAACATTAAACTTTTTGTCAAAGTAAGTGTTCGATTTGTCCAAAATTTTCTTCATTTCATTTGTCAATATATTCCATCAAAAATCGTGTTATATTAAAGAGCATCATTGGTTCTAAAGAAACTGCTGCAGTATTTATAATAAGTATTATAAGTATAATATATAATAAATATAATATAATAATAAAGTATTCGTTTGGGATTTTTATGAATTAAATAATTCTATTAATATCTCACCACATGACCAAGGAATATGACTACCACGAACAATCCAACGTTCAGGAAAGTTGTATTTATTTATGTTTTCACTGTCCTCTCTAAATAAATCTCACCATTCAAATTACAAGTTAATTCACATGTCCGTAAAAAATAATTACAAATGATAATAAACCATACGATATGCATTTTAAACATGAATTTTAAATAAACGTATGGTTTGGAACCATTGGTATTCATTTTTTACGGACATGCGAATTACATTGTAATTTGACTGATGAGATTTTTTTACATTTTTTATAAAATCATTTTATTAATTTATTGGAAGAATTGTCATCAAACTTAAGGAGAAATATGTGGTTTATAAATATAATATAATATAAGAAATATAATTATTTATTTCATGAAAAATTCCAGTAGAGCAGTTATTAATATACGAGTACTTATAATACTTAATATACTTAATAAATACTGCAGCAGTTTCTTTAGAACCAATGATGCTATTTAATATGAGACGATCTTTTATGGAATGTACTGACAAATGAATTAAAGAAAATGGCGGACATATCGAACACTTAAGTTTGCAAAACGTTAGTTGTTATTTAGTTTAACTATTTTTTAATTTGGTTTGTAGATAAAATATTTTTGTTATAAGTTTAATTTAATAAAAAACGTCAAATGTTTGATTAAGGTTATTTTGTTAACTATTATTACAAATTATCCTGCTAATATATTTATTTTATTTAATATTTCTGATCTGATTTGAACTTTTACTTTTCATGCATACTTTACTCAGATGACCTCCTCCTTTACATTTGCTACAGACTAAATGTGTTTTATTACATTTGTTTGCAATATGTTGTGAACATCCGCATCTAACACAAAATACATTTTTAGTTTGGTTATGATGAATATCATTTCTCTTCACATTTATAGGTTGTATGTGTCCTTGTTTATTCTGGACACTAGAAACTTTATTTATATTAGCATTTATATTTGACTCCTGTAATCGAGCTGCATCTCGGGTTAATGTCTCCATGCTGACGGCAACTTCTAATGCTTTCTCCATTGTAAGATCTTTGTATTCTAGGAGTCTGTTTTGAATATTTTGGTTTCAAATACCAAATATTAATTTATTTCTCAGGGCTTTGTTTAAATAATCACCAAATTTGCAAGTTGTCGCTAATCTACGTAGAGCTGTAATATATTCATTGGCACTTTCCCCTTCATGTTGATTTCTTTGTGAAAATATTAAATTTTCCACTATATCGAACGGTTCAGGGTTGTAATGTAGTTTCATTGTATTTACCAGTTCATCATATGACTTCTCGTCTGGTTTTTCCGGCGAAATCTTATCACAAAGAATATTATATGCATCTGGACCCATGTAGTGTAGAATATATGCAGCTTTCTTGTCTTCTGGTACTGCAAATACATTGAATGCACTCTGAAGACCTTGTAACTACCGGTAAAAATTCTTGGATTTATCGTAAGTTTCAATGCTAAATACGGTGTAAACTGAATGGATTGTAGTCTCAGTCATCTTTTAAATTTATATGTAGTTGTAAATTAGACAGGATTTCAGTTATGTTTGTAGATTATTTGCAAATGTTCACTGGGTCACCACTCTGCAGCTGGGTTATGTATGTATACTGGCCCTAAATTTTTATTTCCTTGTAGATTCGACCGTTCTCGTCGCCAAATTGTTGTGTATGTAGTTGTAACGTAATGAAAAATGGTGAATGTATTTTATATTTCTTTATTTCACCTACTAATTAAACATGTGCGCGTGGTAACCTATATATATATATATATATATATATATATATATATATATATATATATATATATATATTATATATATATCATATGCTATCTGTCTATCTGTCCCATGACATCCGTCGACAGACAAGCGTCATGTCATGAAACTCCTAAAAGTCAAGTATATGACAATTTTATTAAAGCAGTTTGGCTTAAATCGTAATATTTTCAAGTGTAGAATCTTCAGTTTCTTTTTGTACAATTACTTAAGGACCACCCTGTATATTCAAACATCACATGCAAAAAATGTACATAACAGAACACGACAACATACTACTTAGACTTATAAGAATTAACCTGTATCCACATGTTGTCGGTTTTAAACTTAATTCGAAAAGTCCATTTGCTTTCTAATATATAATTCAGCTAAACCCTGGCGCAAAGTTACTGGCCTATTAAACAATATATAAAGGAATTTTGTTTTACGAAGGTCTTGAATGTAGCAGTAGCAGCCTACCGCACGATTACGGCATTATGGCTTTTTATTACATACTACGCATTCTTTCTTTTCGTGAATATGCGGTTTAATAATGTTTAAGTAACCTTTGATAATTAGGGAAATATACTACACATTTCTCCAGAGAATTAATATCACGAACTGTAATTTTTAACACGACGTGGACAAAGAAACAATTTAATAAATAGGTTTGAATAATTCGTTGTTTTGTTATTCTGATCGGTGATAAGGAAATTTTTTTTTGGACATTTTACTGTGTTTATATATCTGTGTACGTATATCTACGTATAAAAACGTATATCTATTTTTTTATATATATTATGAAATACCATTTTATCGACTTATTTAATTAAAATGCAATTTACTATTTTTATGGGAATAAGCCACAATTTTACTTCAAAAAATTAAGTTTATTTGACGTTTTGATGTTCTCTTTGGAAATTGTTCTCAAAGTACTAAATATTAGAAAATAAACAATAAATTTTGAAATTAAATTAAAATTAAAAAAATTGTTTAATTTATTTATATTTTGTATTTTGAAAACGATTTCTGAATAGGGCATCGAAACGTCAATTAAATTTAATTTTAAAGTAAAATTGTGGTTTATCACACTGCAGCTACTTGGCTTATTGTACATCGTCCATCTATTCATGATAACCATTTCGGAGATCTGTAACCCTCTACCAGCTTGAATTTTTTGTTTGAACCTATTCTCTATCCTTCCATTGTTGGATATAGGTCTCTCCCAGTTTTCTCCATCGTTCCCTATCTTGAGCTGTTCTCTGCCATGTGGGACCTCCTTGTTTCCTGATGTCATCTTTCCACTTCATATGTGGTCTACCTCTTGAACTCTTTGCATTGTATGAACGCCACTTTCCGATGGCATTGTTCCATTCTCCGTCTTGGAGACTTTCATTGTGTCCAGCCCATTTCCATTTCAGTTTTGCTGCTTGTTCTATCGCGTCTACTGTCTTTGTTCTGATTATGATTCACTGGTTACGTTTTCTATTTTTAAGTGATATACCCAACATTTGTCTCTCCATCGCTCTTTGTGCCTTCCTTATCCTATCCAAATTGGCCTGTGTAAATGTCCATGTCTGTGCTCTGTAGGTGAGCACCGGTATTATGCAGGAATTTATACCTTGCTTCGTAAGTATCAGCTTAAATAGGTCTAGCAAAAGACCCTCTACCAGCTTGAATAGAACACTCAGATTTGTTGTTTTTTGTGGTCGTTTACATCAAAGCTTGTTTAATTTGTTTGAATTGTATTTTTTGTCATATTGGCGATAACGTTTTTTTTTTCTTTTTTGAACCTCTTTAGATGTTTTGTGCGAACAACGAACTGTTACACATACGTTTTGTTATTAATGTGAAATAGTGGCTTAGTATTAATTTAAGTTTATTGTAGTACTGTACCGGTTATTAGTTCGACTGTAAGTTTTTGTATTGTCTGCTGTTTAAAACTTGCATTAAAAACATTATTAAACCATAAGAAGTAGCACAAGCTGTAGCTTTACAATTTGATGAGCGAAGCATTTGTTACATCGCAAATTCTTTGGGTAATTTCTGAAAGTACGTTGTTTAATACAATACAAAGATTTCGGAAAACAAAACAATACACCAGGAGGCCAGGTCAAGGTAGACGAAGAACCACAAATCAAGTTTAAGATCGCTTTCTTAGGTTACAAGCTTTACGCGATCCTACATTATCAGCACCATTACTTGTTAAACGATTCAATATTGTCGCTTAAATGTGAATACGGTTAAATAAATATGGATTAAGGTCCAGAATACCTGTCACGAGACCTCCATTAATAGCAGATCATCGGAGGCAACGTTTACACTTGGCTCGCGAACATCTTAATTGTGGTATTGACAATTGGAGTGCTGTTCTTTTCACGCACGAATCAAGATTTATCAAATACTCATCAGATTGCGGCCTTCTTAAGGTACCTTCTGGACTACTAAAAGTTGGCTATAACTACAGCAACTTGCTCTCTATCTTGAGCTTTTTTTTGTATCGGATGTGTGTCCATGCCTGTCCAGTCTTTGACATTATTCATGCAGGAGCATTTTCTTATTCTTGTATCTCTTCTTCCTTTCACTTTCCCTTCCATTATATTTTTGTCGATCCGTTTTATGTCATCAGACCATCTTGTTGGTGGACGACTTCTACTTCGATGTGCTTCTTGTCTCGGTCTCCACTGTATTATTCGCTCTGTCCATCTGTTATCCGACATTCTAGCTATGTGCTCCGGCCAGTTCCACTTAAGAGTCATAATTCTTTCTATGGCATCTGTCACTCCTGTTCTCCGTTTTATTTCCTTATTCGTGATCCGAACGAAATGCCCTGTTCCCTACGAGAAATGCCTAACATTGATCGTTCCATGGCTCTTTGGGTAACACAAATTTTATTTCTTACTTTCTTGGTTAGTGTTAATGTCTCTGCACCATATGTAAGTACTGGCAACACGCACTGATTAAAGACTTTTCTTTTAAGACACATAGGCAGTTCTAATTTAAGAACATAGCTCAGCTTGCCGAATGCCACCCAAGTGAGTCCTATGCGGCGGCTTAGTTCGCACGTTTGATTATCTCTTCCTATGCGTATCTCATGTCCCAAGTACTTATAAGAGGTGGTTTCTTCAATATGTATGCCATTTACTGAAATATTTTTGCTCTATAAACATGTTCTAGATAACTCTTTTTTCTGTTTTTAACAATATTTAGGAGTTCTCTCTTAATACCCATTCTTCTTAGCACCTCGTTATTGGTCACGTGCTCTGTCCAAGAGATTTCCAGCATTCTTCAAAAAACCCACATCTTAAAGGCTTCTATACGCCTTATACTTGTAATTCTGAGAGTCCATGTTTCCACTCAGTATAGCAATATGGAATAAATAAACGTTTTTACAAATTGGTATCGGATATACAACGATAACGTGGAGTTTATTAGAAATATTTTTATTCGTTGAAATGTGGATCTAGCATATTCTATACGAGCACGTATTTCTACCTCGTGGTCAAGATCGTTTGTTATCCAGCATCCAAGATACTAGAATCTTTGTACTGGTATAGATAAGAATATTAATGTCGACGTTTGGTGCACGTGTAACAGCCATTAATTTTGTTTTATTTGTTTTATTATGTGTTTATATTTAGTTCCACGCTATCTCCCTCTCTAGTTATGACATTCAAAAGTCATTGTAAACCCTTAGCTCTGTCCAAAATAATGACGGTGTCGTCTGCATATCTTAAGTTGTTTACGTATTCTCCGTTGATTTTTATTTCTTCTTCAATATTTTCGAGTGCATCGTCAGGGCGAGCAGCCCTGACGAACTCCTCTTTTTAATGGCAATTCTGCTGTCAGACGATTGTCTATTTTGATAGACGCCATTTGATTCCAATATAGTTTCATAATAAGTGCTACAGTATTATGATCTATACCATGTATGACGGCCTCGAATATATAAATGAGCTGGTAAAAGTTACCAGCAATGTTGTTTTACTTCGAGAGTTTAATTTGGTAAAAGAAGTATAACGGCGTAGCAGGCATTTTCCTACAGGCTCATACAAAAGTTGTTACAATTCAAGGGGGCAATTTAAACGCTCATAGGTATATTCAGCACTGTTTGGAAGATCATATAGTGCCATTTGTCTCATTTGTTGAAGAAAACTTTTGTCTGATGCTCGAAATAAGCATAATGCTCGTCGATAAAGCTTTAAATTATTTTGTATTAAATTCTTCCTTAAACATTGTATTAAAATTAATTATTAATAATGTTATTATGTAATTAGTACAGTATTATTAATTAAACGTATCGTTTCAAAAACAAAATTTAATTAAAATATGGTCGTTCATATTTCTTTTCTAGATGGCGCCGTTAGTTTACTGAACAAATGGAATTACCTGTCATTATAGCCTTTTATATAGATACATAGGATCTTATAGGCATTTATAGGTTATTTTTATATTATACAAAACATAATAGCATTAATCCTCTCGACATGAAGTATTTTGTACTTTATTATAGGATCCTATGATAAAGACAGCTGACATTGTATGGTTTCAATAACTCTTTATTTTTTTTGATTTTATACAGTGTAATCAAGTTAAAGAGTTATCCTGAATAGATTGGTTGATATTGGAAATATCGCAAAACATGTCCACTTCGCAATTCAGAAGAATACATTTTTATGCAAACATTAACCCTGTGTCAATCACCTGCCCCTCATATCAACTTTCACGTTCAAAATTTAAAACTGGAATGATAGTAAGTACAGTGACCATATACGTGAAAAGTTTTTCAAATATGCATTCACGCTGACATTTTTGACACTTAAAAAATATGTATCATAACAAATGTAAAATGCTTTTTAGTCCATTGAAACGTTAAATTGTATAAGGGCTTAGGGCACGGTTCGTAGACTTACTACGGTTGCCTACTCCAACTAACCAATGATCATTAAGCCCGAAATTACATCACGAGAGTACAGTAATTTGAATCGTAACATTGTTAGTAGGCGTTTTCATTGTTTTTGATATATAAAAAATAGTGAAGATAGTTATGAAATAAAGATTTTTGTGGATTATAATACCTAATTATGAAAAACTGTTTCTAGTTTTTCTAGTTTTTCTGAAAAACGTTCTAGATTTACGTGAATCTAGGATTTCAATCTCCATTTTACACTTAAAATTTGTCGCATATACGGAATTATCAATACTGGGTTAACTTTTAAATGAATTACCGGCCCTTAGAGGCCAGCTAGAGCTTAGAGGATTATCTGAGTTAGAATTACTTGTATAATTTAATGTACGAATATAAATAATAGGTAATACATTTTAATTGGGTAAAGCAAAACTAGTTTATTATATTTCCAATTAATATAAATATACACTACATAATTATTTATTTGATTTTTTTAATATTTTTCTAATAAGTCTTCAATGATAGCTGTTTGTGTTTTCCTTGCTACTCGTTTATCCCTTCTTGCTGTAGGTTCACATTTTGTTTGTTTTTAAACATCTTGAGAATTTAAGTTTTTACTCGGAATTGCTATAAAATAGTAATAATAATAAACAGAATTACATTAAGTCAACAACACTTACCTCTATAGTTTAATTTCAACTTAGGCCTAGTTCCCATTATTCGAACATACATGTCATCCACAAAATCATCCTTGAAATGATTACTACATACTCTTGCAGTTTTTATATTTATTTTATCTTTGTATTTTTGTATTGTATTTTTCGGAAACGTGAAAAATGCTATTTGTTGATCAGAATCGGCAGACTTCTTGTTTTTATAAAAATTATTTTTACAAGTAGCCACACTACAACCTGTGCCTAGCATTCCAAAATTTCAACAACGTTATTATTACGAAGCTATTTTCTTGTGGCATTTTAAATTAATTACTATTTAACTGGGAATATTGTGGCTTATTCGCAGTTAAATAGTAATTAATTATTACTACGTTAACAGACAATGAAATTTTAAAGTTTTAACCTACCTTATAAAAACATATTCATATGTAAAGTACTCTACAATACTATGTACAACTACAATAAATAACTTTTCTTCGATAATTAAGTTTTTACATAAAACAACACCAAATTTTCAAATACAAAAATACAAAGTAAACTAAGATATTTAAGAAACAATAAATAATAAAGCAAATAATTACTGAAAGATAATTATCACGAACAGACTGTGATAATAAATGGGTTTTGTATTCTTGTGTACTCTGGTGACGCAACTTAAGCATCCCCACCCTAGTCGGAAGTGGCAACCGTAGTAAGTCTACGAACCGTGGGCTTAGGGTGCATTTCGTTGAGAATGCAATTTTTTTTTTTTTCGATTTGTTGGCAGGGTAAGTATACGCTTAAGGTCCAGTTTGTCGGGTCGCCACCCTTGCCGCACAACCGCCATCTTCCAAAACCGGCTAGAAAGGGTTTTTGCGCTGTATATCGTATAGTAGTAGTAGTAGTAGTACTAATAAAATAGAAAATAAAAAAATTTTTAACAAAAATACTTAAAAATTTTCGACTAAATTTTCTTTTAGCTCTTTATAACTCTTTTTTAAGTCATTTTAAAATAAAATTATATCAAAGCAATATTTTAAAAGGTGCCTTAAAAAATAATCTTCACTACAAATTTGTATAATTTTATAAATTTTTCTGGATTTTACAGTGCTCCAAACTTGATCAGGTTCTTAATTACTCGTAAGAATAAGATAAAAACGAACCGGTAAGTAAACGGTAAGTAAAATAAGAATTGCCATGTTGATATCCAACCTTCGTTAGAAGATGGAACCTTAAGAAGAAGAAAAACGAACCATTCGAGTTAGTTTTTTATTATTAATTTTTTTACTTATATCATTTTAAATCAATGTATCATTTTCTTAATATTCCTATGTTATTATTAATTTATTATTAACCGTTTCTGCCACCACAAAACTTACCTTACCCCTTGCGTAGCACGAAAAAGGACCAATAGATAGAGATGAAGTTTAATGAGCGCACCGTACCAAAATTTTCCCAAGAGATATTTCTTCGTATTAAAAAATAGGGGTATGGCAGTCCAGTGGAACTGCCGGTAGAAGTTATACTTCTATTCACGCGTTCGCCGTTACAAATTTATATGGGAGTCAATCTGCATAATCATTACATATGTAATGCTAGAGGTAACAGAGAGCAGAAAGAGAAACATAATTAGGTATATAGATATATGGTGCATCGTTTGCTGTATATAAACAACATTTGACCTGTAATAGGAGTATAGTAAATGAAGAATTGTATGAATGTTTTGATGATAATTTATATTTTTGTTTTCATATATGTATGAAAGGAGTTGAATGCAAAAATAAATTTACACATTCTCTGCAGTGCAATGCAAAATTTGTATACCAAACAAAACTTTCAAAACTCCAGCACGCTCGAACTTTTCAAATTAATTTTCTGCAAATACAAGTAAAACTAGAGGAGTATTGTGTCGTTGCTAAAAAGCAGGCCTCAAATTCTTTGCAGTGTGCATTAATTGTTTTGGCGAAACCCATTATTTCCCATTTTTCGCAAACATTCACCTTCAGTACTGAATTAGAGACTGAATCGCAGTGTGGACCATCAAAGACAATGAAACAATAGCTGGAATATTTATGCTCAATATTATCTCGCCTGGAAATTGGATGTAAATTGGATCTGATGGGGATACCACTTAAAAAAACTGCCTTTTCGGACTCTACCTCATAGGTGTTGAAGAAAAAGGTAGATAATTAACTAGTAATAAAATAGGAATTGTAAAAAATGATAAATTATACTAATAAAAAGATATATAATAGAAAACTAAGTCTACCGGTTCGTTTTTTATCATTTTCCTACGAGTTTTCTAGAACCCAAATAATAAATCGCAAATATTTTCTTACTAACAACCTAGGGCTCCAAATACTTCGTTATCTGTTTCATCCGTAGCAAATATGCGATCTATATTTTCGTGACTGAATTTAAATGTCATTTAATTTATCATTAAATGATGGCTGTTACCTAAACAAACTTTTTTCGATGACCAAGCCATATTTTTAAAATTTGCTGATTCTGCGTCTGAGAGTTTACTTTTAAATTAATATTCAGCATAAGTATATCTTTTTACTTCAGTTAATCAACTTTTTGGTATGTAATTTTCCTCTTCACGACGAAATTGCTTGAAAATTTGGATTCAGGTTTCTTTTAGCCTCCACTTTACTTTTGGATTTGAATCTAGGGTTGCTTTTACTTTAAGTTAATAGTTTTGGGTTATTTTTTGTTTTCGTTTTTAGAAGGTTTTAAAAAAAAATAAATATTTACCAAAAAAATTCTTAAAAATATAGCTTATATTAAAACAAAAAGAATATCGTACAATTATGATGTCTATAGACCCAGTTCAAGTAGATTTGAAGATCATGAAAAGAAAATGTTTAAGCTAAAATAACCAAAAAAATTAGTACTCTTCGACAACAACTCATCTATACTAAAGCAGTTTTTACTTAAAGACGATTTTTTAGCAACATCGCATTTAAAGCTACGAAAGGATATTTCGCTTATCAATTTTGCAGTGGCGTACCAAAATAAAATTTTAATTATTTATTTAAATACATACCTAATTACCTAAAAATTCAATCTAAGACCGATATAATTATTAAATTATTATATGTGTCTTGACGGATAAAGTAAAAGCCATATAAGAAGAAAGGTTAGTAATTAAGCAATGATCAATGGGCATCAAACAATTTTTAAAATTTAATTTCAATCATTTAAAAAGTAAATTATATAATTTCATATGTTTTATTATTGTTCTGAAGCTATTTTCTTGTGGAATTTTTAAGTAATTACTATTTAAATGAGAATAAGCGACAATTTAAGGTTAAAGTAAGTTTATTGACGTCTCAATTTCCACTTCAGGAATCATTCTCAAAATACAAACAGTAGTAAATTAAACAAATTTTATTTCTTTCTTAATAAAGAAACAAAATTTGTTTAATTTACTACTGTTTGCATTTTGAGAAGGATTTCCGAAGTGGATATTAAAACGTCAATAAACGTACTTTAACCTTTAATTGTGGTTTATTCCCATTTAAATAGTAATTACGTATATTTTATGTTCCGTAAGAAAATTTGATTTTGTTCCGTTAAAAGCAAATGAAATGAATATAATATTTATGTATAATTTATTACACACAATAAAATTTATTTTATTAATGACATTTTTAATATAGAAATCGTTCAGTTTACTTTGTTATACTATAACTCTCCATATAATATAATCTCTCTCCTATGGCGCTACAGCCCACATTAGGCCCTGTTCTCTCCCAGCATCCTTCTTCAAGCACCCCTTTCCTCGGCTATTCTTTTCCAGTTATCCACCCTCATTATCTCTTTAGCATCGATTCTTACTTCGTCTATCCACCGCTTCCTTGGATTTTATATTGACCGACGTCCCATCATAGTTCCACTAAGCGTTCTAAGCTCCTACTAGGTGATCTATTATTATCCAAAAGCCCAAAATAAGAGGAAAAGAGTAACTACTAGGGAATATATCAAAGATACTTGATGTTTATGAAACTATGTTTTCATAAACCTAGACACTTCCTCTGTCAAACTAACCTAAAATAAATATAAAAAATAGAAGAGACATGGAAACCGTAGTAATAAATTTAGACAAAAAGAAAAGAAAATCAAATTAATAATGTCAATAATTTTACAACACAATACTCACAAGGATAAGCCTGTTAAAGATACAACAACTTCATTGTTCTAGTGATGTTTGTTATGTTAATTTTTAGTATGTTTTGAAAAAGAGTTAAATAAACTCGAATATACTACGGAACTACGGAATATAATATATCGTATTCATACAGTGAATTTATTATTTATTTTTATTCTAATAATTTTTGTTTAATTTTGTGACGGATAATGTAGGTTTACCAACTAAACAAAGTTATGCACTTGCAAGAACATATTGTTATTAGAAAAATAAAGTTCCATTCAGACATGTCATTTAAAAAGTGATTTATGTTATCTAAATTACTGTTATGGACAAAGAAATATGTGCTACAGCCGCGATATTTGTGAATATCGTATTACCATAAAATTCCACCATTAAAATTAGGCAATAAGTTAAACACTGAGATTGCAAAATTTTTTGGGCAAAACTTTGCAAAAACTTTAAATAACACTTTTAAGGATGATGATCTTCTTCCTTGATTACATGAGCTACGGCATTAGCCCAATCTTCTTTTCGTATCCGTTCCATTGTGAATTTCAACAAACGTTGGACATCAGAAATTTTATATGGCACGTTTTCACGATCTATGTAACCCTTTATTTGAGCTCAGATTAATTCTGTCGGGTTCAACTCGCAATGGTAAGGGGGAAGTCTCAAAATAGTAATGCCTTTAGCACGTGCCATTGTATCTACAACATGCTGGCGATATCTGTCACGATGCTATCTAATTACATTTATAAGTTCAGTCTTAACCATGTCCTCGAAAAATGGAATTCCTTTTTGTCTTAACTAACTCTGCATATTTGCTTTTCTGGTGGACATAGTTGGCAGATGTTTTATTAATCGACTATGATAAGAAGCGTTATCCATCACTATTATGGAATTAGGCTCGACTCGTGAAAGAAGGGATTGAAACCTTTTTTCAAAACGTTGGGCGTCCATGTCTTCATGGTAATCCCCCGTTTTTTTAGATAAAAAAATTAGTGCACTATCTTCTAAAAATCCACTCTCACTACCTATATGGGCTCAATTATTCGTTGCTCTTTACTCCTTGGTCCTCGTAATCCTGTTGATAAACCATCCACAAATGCTTGACAATAACTCGTTATAACGTTATAACGTTTTGTGGGCAGAATGAACCTCTCTAATAGAACAAAGATATCTTTTGGCAAGAATTTGGAAGACAGATTTACGGGATCTTTTGGCATACATAAATTTTAAATCTTCTTTTATTATTGTCCTTAACGTCTTTTTGCTCATTTTTGGAATCAGACCATTTTCCATTCTTCTTCTTCTTCAGGTGCCATCTCCGCTACGGAGGTTGGCAATCATCATAGCTATCTTAATTTTTGAGGCAGTAGCTCTAAATAGTTGTTTTGAGCTGCATCCAAACCATTCTCTCAGGTTCTTCAGCCATGAAATTCGTCTTCTTCCGATGCTTCTTCTGCCATCTATTTTTCCTTGCATTATGAGTCGCAGGATGCCATACTTATCGCCCCGCATCACATGTCCGAGATACTGTAGCTTTCTTTCTTTAATTGTAAGTTCAATTTCCTTCTCTTTGCCTATTCTTCTCAGTATTTCATTGTTTGTAACTCTATCTGCCCAGGAAACCCTCATAATTCTTCTATAGGTCCACATTTCAAAGGCGTTAAGTCGTCTCATGGTATCTAGATTTAACGTCCATGATTCCACTCCATAATATAGTACACTGTATACGTAACATTTTGTTAGGCGTACTTTAAGAGCTAATGTTAGATCTTTGCCACATAGGACCTTTTTCATTTTTATAAAATTAGAACGTGCTTTTTCGATTTTGACTTTGATTTCTGCCGTGTAGTCATTATTTTCTGTTATAAGTGTTCCTAGGTAAGTGTACTTTTTTACTCTTTCGATCTGCTGGCCCTCTACTATCAAGATTTCGTTAGTATTATAGTTGTTTTTACAAATTTTCATAAACTTCGTCTTTTTGACATTAAGAGAGAGTCCGTACTCCCTACTACACATGACTATTTTGCTCATGAGTCTTTCCAGGTCTTGTAAACTATCGGCTATTATTACTGTATCATCTGCATATCTGATGTTGTTAATTAAGACTCCATTTACTCTTATGCCGACTGTTTCATCTTCCAGAGTTTCTCGAATTACCTCTTCAGAATAGGCGTTAAATAATTGAGGTGATAGAATGCAGCCTTGCCTGACTCCTCTCTTTATTTCCATTTCTTCAGATGTTTCTTTTTAAATTCTTACTATTGCTCGTTGATTGTAATAGAGGTGTGTTATTAGCCTTAAATCTCTTTCATCTAGGTTTTTATTTTTTAGAATTTCCAGGAGTCGATCATGTTTTACTTTATCAAACGCTTTATTGTAGTCTATAAAACAGACGTAAAGAGGACGGTTAACATCCAAACATCTCTGTGTCAGCACATTGAAGGAGAATAATGCCTCTCTGGTACCCATATCATTGCGGAACCCATATTGAGTGTCACTAATATCCAGCTCCAGTTTAGAGTGTATTCTGGCGTGGATAATTTTCAAGAGAATTTTCAAGGTATGTGACATTAAGCTTATGGTTCGATAGTCACTACACTCTTTGGCATTCACTTTCTTTGGCAAACACACAAATGCTGATGTCAACATTTCTCTAGGAATGATTCCCGTAGTATAGATAGCGTTGAACAGTTCTACTATTATGTCCAGGTTTTTCTCGTTGACCAACTTTGATAGCTCGATTGGTAATTCATCTGGACCAGCAGATTTATTGGTTTTCATTGAGTTTAATGCCTGACTCACCTCTGATTTGGTTATCTCTGGACCTACATCTCCCGTTTGGCTATCTACAGATGTACTAGCTTCTCTCTGGTCATGAAATAATTCTTCGATGTACTCTTTCCATCGTCGTAGTTTTTGTTCTGTTTCCAATATAATATTTCCATTTTTGTCGAGCAATATATTTGAGGTTCTTCTATTTCCTACTCCGGCTAGTTCTTTGACTTTTTTATGTAGGTTAAAGTTGTCATATCTGTTTTGAAGTTCTTCTATTTCTTTACATTTTTCAGAGAAGTAGGTCTCTTTAGCCTCCCTAATTTTTCTTCTTATTTGGTTTTGAAGCTGTTTATAGCGCGTCTTATTGATGTTTTTGTTTTTTCTCCTTTCATTCATCAATTCTAGAATTTCCTCTGTCATCCATTCTTCTTTCTTAGATTTAGTTGTTGTAAGTAGTTTCTTACTTGGCTCCAATATAGAGGTTTTGAAGAATTGCCACTGCTGCTTTACGTTGCAGTTATTTCCTGGGTTTCTGTCTAGATTTGTGTTGATTTCGTGTTTCAGATTTTCTTTTGTTTCTTCTGACTTTAGTTTCTGTATGTTAAGTTTATTGTTATTGCGGCTTTTTTGTGTCTTTTTTAATTGAAGTTGAAATCTAGCAATAAGAAGACTATGATCAGAAGATACGTCCGCTCCTGGATATGCCTTTACTGCCTGAATTGAGTTTCGATATCTGTGTTTTATTAGGAAGTAATCAATTTGATTTCTGACGATTTTGTTGTCTTTGTCAGCTGGCGATTTCCATGTATAAAGGCGTCGCTTAGGTAATTTAAAGAATGTATTTGCGGCTATAACATTGTGCTCCTGGCAAAATTCTATTAGGCGATCCCCTCTGTCGTTTCGTTCACCAAGCCCATATGGTCCTACATTAGGGTAGCATTTTCCCTCGCCAATTTTTGCGTTGAAATCACCCATGATCACTGTTACGTCTCTAGATGTTGTGAGATGTAATGTTTTTTGAAGTTCGCTATAAAAGTTTTCTATTTCTTCTTCATTTTTGTCAGCAGTTGGTGCATAAATCTGAACTAAATTCATTTTTCCATGAGTTGTCAATAATTGCACCATTATAATTCTTTCAGATATCGGAACGAAGCCTGTTACTGATCTCGTTAGTTTTTCAGTGAGGATCATAGCAACTCCATATCTGTGTTGGGTGTCGCTGCTTCCAGAGTAATAAATTCGTCCATTGTCTGTATTGATTTCGCCAGAGCCGACCCATCTTGTATCGCTTATTCCTAATATATCGATCTCTAGTCGCATCATCTCTTGCTGTATATTTCTTAGTTTCCCAGGTTCATACATACTTCTTACATTCCATGTAGCTATTTTGTAAGTGGATTTGTATATATTTAGTGAACAGGGATTTCGCTGACTAACGGCCTGGGAAGCCCTGTCGTTACTGCTGTTTCTTCCCCTGCCGAATCTTGGCATCCGAGAACCATGATTAGTAGGTTGTTGATTGTCATTTTTATTAGCCATGACGATTTCTAGGGATACTCCAAGAGTCTTTAATGCAGTGGTTTCCCGTTGCCTTCTGCATTCTTACGCCGTTGGCCGTTTTCTCGGCTCGTCCGCCTTCAAGATCGATTTTTCAGTCTCAGGGCAAAAGAGTGCCCTTGTCTCTTACTAGCTCGTCCGCCCGCAACCGTTGGCCAATAAAAGGAGTTCTATATCAACCCTAAAATCGAGGGTTGCCACTTCCGCCATCCACACCGTACCGAAGCTCCGCTTCTCCGCCGTGTTTGCCGTTGTGGACTTCATCCGTAACCCTGGACAAGAGACCCTAAACAGGTACTAGTTTCCCTGGTCAGGAAACCCCCGGAATCTGCGGAGGGCAGGGATTGATTCATTTTCCCTGATAGGACTATCTTCAAGAGTTTAAAGAGTTCCTACCCGCTACCCGCGGGTATTCTCCATTACCTTTGTCCTAATGGATTCGAGGGTTGGCACTTTATTCTTAAAAAAGAAAGAATGAATAGTGGAGCGTACAAAATTTTTCTGGTACTCATCCAATTTAATTTTTTTTTCTACCACGACAATGTACTTTTGGAGCTTGCACAATCCCAGTTACCTTTTTTTCACGTAAATGCGTTCTATTGTCGACACGGATACCCCCGTTAAAAATATACACTGAGCTAAAGCTTCTACTGTACGAAGTGTATTTTTAAATTTTTATACACTCTACAGACAATCTGCTTTTCTTCTACCGACATAAACTTCCGTTTTCTTTGTACATTGCTTGGACCCGCTACGTCATCCATCTTAATGCTCTAAAAAGAATAAACATCAATCATAATATTCTGCTATGTATTTGTTGTTTACTTACCACAAAAACTATTTTAAAATTAATAAATAATAATAAAGTATATTTAAAAAATATATAAAAGTCACATGCACAAGAAACAGAACATACCCCGCATCTGGACATATGAGAATGTGAAACGAATCAAATATATCATCTCATTACTATTTTTTTCCAAGGACGTAAATATATAGCCAAGCGAAATGTTGATAAGTTTACCGATGTTTTAAAATATTTAACTGAACTGGTCCAACTATACGTTCGAAAAACGAACCGGTATGCACAATTTATATTGTTACGTGGGCAAATGTTATGATATTATTTCGTATATTTTACTTATTTACATTGTCGAAGCATACACAATAAAAACGACCCCGGTAAGATTTTACTCCCGATATTTAGCATTGTTGCCGTTAGCTCTCAGTTAATTTTGTAAATGAGACATCTTTAATTGAAATCTGTGTGACTATAAACTGTTTGACAGTATTTAAAAACGCTTAATTTTTGGTTTGTTTATTGTTTCTAGTATTAAAACTAAACGAGGCTTAAAATAATGTTGGTCCCTTGTTTTTAAGTTAACAGAGTTTAACCCAAAATTTAATACAAGATGATACATGGGTGACCTTCCTGACACAAACGTTTAAAAAACAAAAGAACCTTTACCAGAAACGACAAATATAATAACTGAGGAAAAGACCGAAATCGCACAAAACGATGTGAAAGAAGGAATAAACAAATTAAAAAAGCAGAAATTCACCAGTAGAAGATCAAATACCAAATGAACTCCTAAAATATGGAGGTGATTACCTTGTACAACAATTGCAACTTCTTAATAATAAAATAATCACCACGAACAGAATACCAAATGAATAGAGGAGAGCCATCATGGTGATGTTCTTCAAAAAAGGTTATAAGAAAGACCCCAATAATTATCGAGCAATAAATTTTTTAAATACAACACTCAAATTGACAACAAGAATAATAGCGACCAAAATAAACGAACGAATATCTCTGCAAGAGGAACAGCAAGGATTTCGGACAGGAAGATCATGCACGGATGCAGTTTTTGTAATAAGAAAAATAAAAGAAAAGTCGCTGGAATACAACAAACCAGCATATATGTGTGTGATAGATTTGAAGAAAGCGTTTGATAGAGTGAGAATTCGGGACGCAGTACACTTATTATATGAAAAGAAAAAATCACTGGATGTAGTAAAATCCATTGAGAATATATATAAAGATAATATAGCTATAGAAACATGTAATAGAAAACTATCGCAACCTATCAAATATAAAACTGGCATTAGATAAGGAGACTCGCTGAGACAATTAATATTTATCTGATAATAGACAAAATCATAAAGAAAGTTAAAAAAGACAAGGATATAGAATGGGAGAAAAGGAAATAAGGATAATATGCTACGCCGACGATGCCATAATAACAGCCGAAAATGAAGATGACCAACAAAGATTAACTAAATAATTCGAAGATAGGGCGCTCATATAAAACATGGTGATCTCATCGGAGAAAACTAAAGCTATGGTGATATCAGCTGAACCGAGACGATGTAAACTAGTCGTAAATAACAAAATAATAGAATAAGTGATGGAAACTGAATAATTAGGAATAAAACTCTCAAGCTACGGAAAAGTGAAAGAAGAAGTACAAAAACTAGTGAACATGGCAAACGGAGTAGCAGGATGTCTCAACAACATAATCTGGAGAAACAAATACCAGGATATTGTAGTATATTTATATAGTTCTAATTTATAGTTCTTTATTCTAATTTATTTCTATATTCTAATTTATTAAAACTCACGATAGCTAATTACCAATTTATTAAATAACTGTACAAATTTATGTTACGTTCGATACATTTTTAAATCGCGGTTCCCGAGCTTCTTTCTTCACTGACTGCCAAATAAAAAAAATCTTTCGTTTATATACAAAAACTGTTGTTATCTCGAAAGTTCGGCGACCTTCTACATTATAATGGAATTCCATCAAATAATCTCGTATTTTGGTAAAGGCGGTCGACTCGTTTTTCAACTGTTTAAAAAGCCTCGAGACGTGGATGACTCATAAAATTGGGGTCTAAAGGTTTCTGTAAACAACTTACTTGGAACAGAAAATAGAATTAGTCATAATATATTTATAGTTATAAACGCCATAATTATCGTAAAATTGCCCCCCTCTTAAAAGATGGTTCCTCCTGGAACCTTGTCGGGACTAGAACTGGAACGGTATGCTGGTATCGGCAACTGGATCCTCTTTTACAACTTTCAGTTTTATAAAAATGACAAGGGACGGTTTTCTCTCCGCACCAGTAACTATGCGGATTGCAACAGACTAACACCTGGACTTCGGTGTCTCTAAAGATCTCCTCCACCATACTTCGAATAACCCTCCAATCTAATTGGTGGCACTCTAACTTTAGCATGGCTAACTTTTGCACGTCGGACTCTAGTACGTGCTCTCTCAATCGAAGTAAAGCTTCCCATACATCTCGGTAGGTAGGTTGGTCACGGGCAGTGTCTTTTGTTACCAGGTAGAAAAGGTAACGTGATGCATCTTGAAGTTTCAAGGTTTTACCAGGAGCTGGCACTTGGCATTGAAGTTCTGCAACTCGACCAAACTTCCTTCGAAAGACGGATGCCAACCCTGGTGCGTCTTTGATACTGGCCGAGATGGTAAGGGCCAGTGAGTAGTCATCGGGAAGCGCGAGTAGATCTTGCCTTTCTTCAGTGGTAACACCATGTCTTGCTTTACCGGTACCTCCATAGGCACCCATGAATTCCTCAAACGTGAGGTCAGACACATCTTGGACTTGGTTTACTTTCACTTCTTCACCTACGTCGTGGTCACCCTCGAAAGAGCCAGCCGGTTATGGTGTACTATCATCGGCTTTCCTCTCGGAATCTTGCTTATTCGGTAAATAACATCATTGATCTTCTCCATAATGAGGTATGGACCTTCCCAAAACTGCTGCAATTTGGAAGAACAACCTTTTCGCTTTTTGGGGTTATAAAGCCAGACTTTGTCGTTCTTCTTAAAACACCCCTTTTCGGCTTGCGTATCGTACCGTTTCTTCATTCGGTCACTAGCGATCTGGAGATGGGAACGGACCAACTCGTGTACATCGTCCATTCTTCTTCGTAATTCGATCACATAATCTTCACCTGCTACATCTTCTCCAGGTCGACACCCAAACTCTAGATCACAAGGTAGTCGCATCTCGCGTCCGAATAGGACTCTGGCTGGTGTCTGGCCTGTTGATTCATTAAGAGCAGATCTGTAGGCCATTGTGAAGAACGGAAGATATTGGTCCCAGTCTCGCTGATGATCGGACACCATCTTTGTCAAATACTTGCCAACTGTTCTATTCATCCGTTCTACAATACCATCCGATTGCGGATGATAAGCCGTAGTTCTTGTTTTCTTCATATCCAGTCTATCACATATTCCTTGGAATAAGTCGCTTTCGAAGTTCCTGCCTTGGTCACTATGGATCTCCAAAGGCACTCCAAACTCGCTGATATATTCTTGGATCAACTTATTTGCAACGGTGGCGGCCTTCTGGTCTGGAAGTGTGTAAATCTCGATCCACAATTAAAAAAATCTTTCGTTTATATAAAAAAACTGTTGTTATCTTGAAAGTTCGGCGACCTTCTACATTATAATGGAATTCCATCGAATAATTTCGTATTTTGGTGAAGGCGCTCGACTCGTTTTTCAACTGTTTGAAAAGCGTCGAGACGTGGATGACTCATAAAATTGGGGTCTAAAGGTTTCTGTAAACAACTTCGAATTTACTGGAACAGAAAATAGAATTAGTCATAATATATTTATAGTTATAAACGCCATAATTATCGTAACAATATATAAATCAACAATAAGACCGATAATGACGTACACAGCGAAAACAACAGAAATAAAAGTCGAAATAAAACAAACCAAACTCTACGAGACAGAGTAAGAAGTGAGGAAATACGGGCGAGATGTGGTATAGAGGAAATAAACGCGTAGACTAAAAGAAGAAAAATGGAATGAAATCAATACATCAAAAGAATGACAGAAAATAGAATAGTACGAATAGCTAAGGACAAATCGCCAAATGAAAGATGATCATTGGGATGACCGAGGCAAAGATGGTCAGACAACGTGAATTGAGGCTAAAAAACGAAGTAAAACAGTCATTTAGCCTTTTTATAAAGTAGGAAGAAGAAGAAGAAAGTTTAACCCGTTTAAAAAGCTTATTTTTGAAAAAAAAAAATGATTTTATAGTAAAAGTAAATTTTTGCGATGATGAAAGTACACATGTATTGCAATCATGAAAAAACAGACATGAAAAGGAGAAAAATCAAATAAGTCGTTGTCCTACGCAATGAAGACAAATTGGTGGTAACCCCTTTAATAGAATGTAGCAGGAATCAATTGCTCAATTTACGTTACACAATCACAACTATGATAATTTTTCCACAAACATATATCATGAAACACACAAAAGCAGTCAGAATTAGATATCCCTAGAGTAATAAAACCACCCTTAAAATGTATTTTAGCCACTAGGGTCTATTGGCATACAAGATCTAGATCAGACATGTCAACTTTGAAATGACATAACCAATGACAAAATCTTTGGTTATACACATTTCTTACTAATTTGTACAAATCGAAACAAGTCGAAACATCAAATATTATTTTATTCTTCTTCTTCAAGTGCCATCTTCGTTCCGAAGGTTGGCTATCATCAGGGCTATATGTATTTTCGAAACTGCTGACCGAGATAATTCGTTGTTTTTACAGCTATACCATTCCCGTAGATTCTTTAGCCAGGAGTTTAGTCTTTTTCCTATGGACCTTTTTTCTGCTATTTTGTCCTGCATAATTATTCGAAGCAGTTCGAAGCAGTTCATATCTTTCGCGATTTCGTTCAAATTTTTTTCATATTTTCTTATTATTTTATTAAAAATGTGATTTTTATTACAATCACAATCAATAATTGTCGCCTAATCCCATAAAAACATAATATTTAACTTATTAATATCACAAGCAAGTAGTTTCAGAACCTTGCTATTGTGTCTATTGTTAAAATAAAAAAATACAACTATTCTAATTTTTTCACAAAATGTGGTTTTTATAAGGGTAAAAATTATGTGGTAAAAAATGAAAACATTACATAAATCTAAATTTTATGTCACTGTATAATGAAATAATTCCAAATTGCTTGAATTTACAAAAACCTATATGATTTTTTCCGAAGGAATACTTTCACCTCTAAAAAATAAAAAGCAACCAACTGCACAAGTCCAGTGGACGATAAATGTAACCTAAATTCAAATTTTCATGCAAATCAGTGGAGCAGTGGAGACAAGGAATTAAATGACAATATATTAATTATAACTATTCTAGTAGGTGACATTAGGGGTTAAACTTTGATAAAGCCGCAAATTATGATGTTTTATGTTAATTGACATTCATTCACTTCATTAAAAGATGATTTGAATCAATTACCCGCCTTAATTTATAATTGTACGATTTTTGTCTAATAGAGGTAGTTTTTGCCCCAACAAAATAATAGGCAACCAACGGCATAAGCCTAAAAGTAAAATTAGGGGTAAGTAGAAACTAAATCCAAATTGATATGCAAGTCGGTGGTGACACTGAAAATTATACAGTTTCACCGTATTTTACGTACAATTACTGAAGTAATAACCATTGTTGCCAATCATAGTTTATGAGCCTATTATCATAATTTACAAAAGAAGAAATTGGTAGCATTACAAATCATAGGAACATTTTTTGACAAAAAAGAATAATTTACTTGTGAAGCCTAAACTGTGAGCCGACGCAGGACCAGTTAACCCTCCATCACTTGCACCTTAAAAAATTACGACATCACTCGCGTGTTAAATTTTATCTAACATATGGCTATAGGTCAAATAAATGAGTCATTAGTACTTATTGGTTAAGTTTATTGGCTATTAACTCACAAAAAACTATAAACTTATATTTTTTTTAAACAAAACTGCAAAAAAACTACTATACTACGTTCCACGTTTAGAAAATAACATTCCGGAGATAGGGCCATGTAATTCTTATGGACGATAGCAACGCGGCGTTGCCACGACACACACACAAGCACAATTTAGGGTTGTATAATTTGTATTTTTGTTTCCACAAACATGAATTAAATTAATGTTTTTTAACGTAATTGACCAAAAGTGCCCATTCGAAACAAGAGATGAAAAGTAGGGAAAATGATTTTAATTAGATAAATAGTATTTACAAAAGATAATTTTATTTTATCTTATTTTAATTATAGTAAGGACAGTTTATTTGTTTTTCGGTGAGAATACGATATGCCATGAATCATAGAAATCAGTAGAAAATATTGACCGCTTGGAATGCGTATATCTAATTACTAATTGCAACTTAAAATAATACGATGTGCGTATGTCAGCTATTTTATGTCGTTCCCTGACTACATAATGATAATAAGGCTTTTATTTAGTAGTTATTCTGACTTTACAGTTAAATGTTAATTGAAAATGAAAATTCAAAAATTAAGCAAAGGGAATATCTTGGACATCCGTGCAAAAGAGAGTGTCTGAGAGTTTTGGCAACACTGATCTCCATAAGCGTAATGTTATTTTCTTAACTTGAAACAAAGAATAGGTAAACTAAAAATATATATACATTAGTATAGGACAAAACCAATAAGGGGATTTATTCCAAAAAAAAATGTACGCATTGCGCATAAGATTTCTTCCTCTTTTAGGCAGTGGTGGCAAGTAAAATTTGTTAGAGCAGTGTGCTCTTTACATATCGGCAATTTACAGTTGGTACAATAATGTTGGGTAAACCTGTTCTTTCTTACAAGGCAAAAAGAACATCTTAGTATTATAGTTGGAATTGCCTCTTCAGAAACTGATGGCTTTTCTCCGGTTATATTTCGAATCCTGAGTCTCAATGGAAAATGCATAATTGGGATAATGGAACGTCGTTGACGATGGGACATTAAAAGTTGCTAGCCAAGCTCCGCAATGTAGCTTCTTCGAGATGTTACAATATTAGTATTATTGTTATAAATTATTTGGCTGTTTATAGTTGAAAGATTTAGTAGGCTGCAAAAACAGTAAACTGCCATTCTGCCTTCATTTTCTCAAGAAAATCCACTCCGTCTTTTGTGAGGTTGTAATCAGTAATAATCTCTCGCTTTATGGTATGCTCTTTATGGTATGTATGCTATGGTATTTGATCAATGAAACCATCGCTGTGTAGTGTTAAAAGTAGTAGTACATTTTAATTTTTTTGGCACATATGATGGAAACACGTACACACTTGTTTCCATCGTCACCATATGCAAACATGCTATTACATAAAGGTCTTCCTTTTACGTTTGTGAACTCAGAGGAAATTTGTTGTTTGTTTTTACGCAAATACCTATCGTTGTCAAGCAATGATCGTTAAATAAGAGTTAGTTAAGAGTACAGAGAAAAAGCAATTGTCTGTAGTTACATTTGTACCGGTTTCACTTATGGGTCGTATATGTCTTTTTACTACACTAGATGCATCGTTAGGTAGTTGATATGGTCATTCAGGTTGTCTGCTGGGGTAAATTTCGAGCTTTCGTGTAAAAACCGTTCTAGCATCGACCACGGAACGCTTTCAACATTTCATCTATAGTCAAATAGAATCCAGAAGTGTATGCAAATAAACAGTTAGTGACCAACATTTCATATGTTTCTTGACTGGGTGCAAGAATATCAACTGCCGAATTTTCTTTCCTCTTAGTAGCGTTGTCAAATCTTACAGCTTGAATTATTTGGTGAAATCTTTTCTTGGACATAGTAGCTGTAAAAATATCTGGAGCTGTGCCATCTTATTTCCATAGTTCATCAGTATTTTAACTCTCTATACTCCCGCAAGGAACAAAGGTCCGATAAATGCTTGCATTTCCTCGCAGTCAACAGCAGGATAATCCATAGGGCGAGTGTAAACCACCCTCATAATATCCAGCTTTTGATTTGTATATTTTACAATATTATTGATCATAGCATCCGAGAAAAATAATTTCCAGCATTCTAATATGGTTTTGGCGCCTTTTCCTTTTGATTTTACCCCAGGTAAGTTCGTAACAATATTACAAGCTTTGGTCTTACCTTCGAAAGTGTGTTTCTTATGTTATAACCATGGTGTTTTATCTTTGCCATAAAACCTTGGATAACCATCATCTTGGCCGCTTTCTTCTATGGCATCTTCAGTATCACTGGGTAGATCTTGTGTGGACTGCTCAGAATCTGTATTGTGGATACTGTATTCAGAACGAACATCACTTAAGTCCTTATCAAAACGCAGTGATTCTACATCGCTGTCTATCTCTACATACCATTTTAGTAACTGGGTTTCTATTTTCTTGTCCATTCTTCTTTTTCAAGTTCCACTCCTATCGGAGATTGGAAATCATTCTGGCAATTATAATTTTATTGGTTACTCGCCTGAATAGTTTAATTGAACTGCATCCAAACCATTCACGGAGATTGCGTAGCCACGAGATTTTACGTCTTGCTACGCTTCTTCTACCTTTGATTTGACCCTGCATTATATTCCTTAGTAGTTCATACTTTTCACCTCTCATGATGTGCCCCAAGTATTCCAATTTTCTGATTTTTATGGAATTTAAAACTTCGCATTGTTTTCCTAGTTGTTCAAGAACTTGTTCGTTTGTTTTGCGATCCATCCATGATATTTTCAAAATACGTCGGTAACACCACATTTCGAATGCTTCTAGGTTTTTAATGTTGGATTTTTTAAGTGTTCAAGCTTCAACTCCATACAAAAAGGTAGAGAAAATATAACATCGAAGCATTCTTATCCGAAGCGATATGTTGATATCGCGATTACAAAAAAGTTTTCTCATTCTATTAAAAGTTGAGCGCGCAATTTCAATGCGGCATCTTATTTCTCTTGTCTGATCAGTATCTTCTGTGATCCATGCTCCAAGGTATTTGTACGAAAATATCTGTTTAATTTCTGTATTATCTAGTACTAGCTTAACTTTGATGTTTTGTGCTTTTGTAAATACCATGAACTTGGTTTTCTTCAAATTGATTTTTAGTCCATAATCGTTGCAATATATATTTAAATGTTCAGCAAGGTGTTGCAGTTCTTCTATTGTTCCTGCCAGAAGGACGGTGTCGTCAGCATATCTTATGTTATTAAGTGACTCACCGTTTATTTTAAGGCCCTCACTGATCTCGGCAAGCGCTAATTCTGAGATGGCTTCACTGTATAAATTGAATAACAAGGGTGATAAAATACACCCTTGGCGGACACCATGGCAAATCGGGATATCCTTGGTCAGTTCGTTTTCAACTTTCACTTTTGCTGTTTGATTTCAATAGAGGTTACAGATGATTCTAATGTCTCTACTGTCTATGTTTTTATTTAATAAAATTTCTTTAAGTCGATTATGCTGCACTCTGTCAAATGCCTTCTCAAAATCAATGAAATAGGCATCTACTTCCATGTATTTTCTGGATTATGGACTTCTTCTTCATATTTACCTGCAATAAACCAAAATAGCGCTTATAATAACAGATGTTCAACAATCTATAGATATTTCACTAAAAATCTAACCTTTTATGAAAATATTATAACTTCTCTTAAGTGATCTCTCTAAAAATCAACACATGCCAACAATCGCATAGTTAGATTTTTTCTAATGCTCCGACAAACGCGATCGCTTGCGTGCTAGATTTGAACTAACAACAATTGCTGTCGGCTATAAGATAATATGTATGCCCGCCATTATTTAACATAGTGTTATACGAGTCTTTCTTACGAGTATTCCTCTTTAAAGAACCCAAAAGGTTTCTTCAACAGCATTAATTATTTTCATTAAATAATCCTAGGAGTTTAAGATTATTGAAAATAAAATATTATAAATATTATTTATATCAAATAAATAAAAGAGTCCCAAATCGCATTCCATATTAAAGAACTTCTTTATTCAGATATCAGAAGCGTTTGCGTAAAAACTGTATTATACGGAGACATTTAAACTTTTTTCGTATTCTCCAGTGACGAACTTTTTCTGAACGATATTTAAGGTCAGGCGGCGCGATTGAGGGGGAACGTCAAGTCGGTTTCCATAAACTTTCTTTGTTATATTTTTTATACTCGAACAACCCTAATATCGTTCATATTAAATGGTGAATATTAAGTTATATGTACGATTTCTGGATTTTATGAATTTCTTTTCATTCAAAAAGAAATCGAATAAGCTATTGAAAGTGAGTGACGTGATTCTTTTATAGAACAAATTAAATAGATCTTAATTTTGTTTTGTTTTTTTTTTTACGACTTATGACTACTGGTAACAGTGACTTATATGAAAATTAAGGTAATTTTTAACTAAAATAACTTCCTCTTATATTTTCTGTGCCGCAGAAAGTAACAGACTTACCTTCACCAAAACCACTCTAGTTAAAACTAGTTGTTGTTTATTTAAAATTTTACTTCATTTATATACAAGCATTACATTCTGGACGTTTTACTGGTATAGAAGGTTTAGTTTAAAAAATTTAAAAATGGGCTTAAAAAAAATTAATTTTTAGTTTGTAGAAATAAAAAAAATAAAGTGGACTGATAGTTATGGTGGACTTTCTTCATTTTTACGACATCCAACAAAAAATTGGAAAAAAATAAATATATAATTATCAACACTTTATTACAAAAAACTAGAATAAATGTAAGTTTTACTAATGATAAAAATATATCTAAAGTCGATGTACATTACTCGTTTGCACACATTGTACATATATTTCCTCGGTGTTCGCCACATATGCAGTGTGGAATTAAGTCTCACCCCCCCCCCAAAGAACTTCGTTATTTAAGATGAAAAACGCTTGGACCCGTCAATTTTTATTTTAATAGAGGTATTTTATAACATAAAAAATTGTCACCCCTTTCATCACCTTCACTTGACAGCTACTCCTTCAGATTTTTTAAATATCAATGGGGTCTTGCGTTAGTTCGTTGAAAAGGGTTTGAAAAGAAAAATTATAAAATCTACCATACTTTCCTTTAACTTTATGGATCTCCTTGTTAATAACGATTTATTGTTTGGAGATACACTTTGCGATACAACAAATACAAAAGTACGTACATTGGTTTTGCTTTAATATGGAACATTCGGTATAACAAAATTTATTTAATTTTTATAAGCATAAGCTTCTGCTTAAACATAAGCAAAAACATAAGCAAAACAGAATATTTAAAAATTGGAGGAAATACCACAGATCTGGGGCTTGAAAACGCAGTCATAAAAGGCTGCAACCAGTATAAATATCTAGGAAGCATCATATCAGCTAGAGACCGACCGAATGTGATTTTTTTGGCCGAAGCCGAAGCCGATGCCGAAGTTCGGCCTAAAGGATACCTTCGGCCGAAGCCGAAGCCGAAGGTGACTAAAAATATACCTATTACCTATTATATGTTAATAATTTAAATAATGTGCATTATATTTTGATTAACTGATAAGTGATAAACAAAAATATAAAATTATGAGATAAAAAAGTCAAATATTTATACATTATTTAGTAATAGAAGCGATAATAAAAATAAATAACATTAAAAAACATTAAAGCAAGTGAGTATTTATGATTACTGGATCTGGTAGTTAATATTCGAAATCAAACATCCTAATATTATACGTAAGAAAAAGAAGCTTGTCAGCGTTTTCTCAAAACAAATTAGTTCTTCTGTCAGCGTATAGTTGCCCAGCAGAGCTGAATAACTGCTCACTAGGTACACTCGTTGGTGGTACCGATAGAAATTTTTTGGCTGCAGTTTTTAAAGAAATATAGGGACTTGATTCCCAATAATGAAATATGTCGGCACTTCTTAAAAGCAAAGCCTCTCGTACATACGAATCTAGGTAATCTGCATTGGGATCGTTGTCGTTATGAATTTCTTTTGTTGTATCTAGAACGGCTGTGACAAAAGTATCATGTGAATTCCAAAGACTATTGTTTTCTAGATCTTCTACATGTGTAGTGGTAGATGATGATGTTGAAGCGATAGCCATAGAAACTTTATTTGTATAACTAAACTTCACGTAGCTATCAGATTCACGTAGAAATTTTAAAATTCTTGCTTTACATGTAATTACTTCCTCGTCTGTCAAATATTTTGATTTAAAGCGAGGATCTAGAAGAGTCGCAATTGACAATTCTGGCAAATTTGTAATATTAGCTAATCTTTTAATTAATGATTCACGAAGTCGTAGCTTTAATAAACTTATCTCCTCAGAGTCCAGCTCTTTTGCAGAAACTTTACCATTTAGCATTTTTATTAGTGGGATAACCAATAACACACAAGCAGAATCGGCTGAAAGATCTAGCGTCGCTTGGTAAAAACAAGTTAAAACTGAAATTAAATTGTTGATCAATTCCCATTCTGTTAAACTGGGAACTTCAATACCACAACGTTCAGCCATATTACAAATTTATTGCAACTTTCTGTTCGAATAACCCCTCCAACATTAGGTAAGTGCTATTTCATCTTGTTTCCACATCCTGAATTAACATATGCTGTGGCAAATTGCAAGTTTGTTGAAACTGACTCAGGTACCTGCACGCTTGTTCACTCCTTTTAAAATGTCCCACAATTTTACGACATTTTTTAATTGTGTTTTCAATTAATTCCTGTTTTAATAAAGAATCATGAATTACAAGTTGTAATGAGTGAACCACACATCTTAGAGATGTAAATTGTGTAATACGAATAGCCACGACCATATTTGCTGCGTTATCAGTTACAGCTATATGAATTTTGTTTTCTATTTTAAAATTTTTAATTATTTCATTAAGTTTACTTGCAATAAACATACTAGTGTGGTCATTATTAAGCACACTAGCGCTTAATATAACTTTAAGACGTTTTGAACAATGAACAAAGTGAGCTGTAAAACTCAAAAGAGAACAGGTTTTAGCGAGATTGCTCCAAATATCTGACGTAATGCTTATCCATTCGGCTTTAGAAACTAAATTTGATACTTTTTTCCAAACTGTGTCATAGGTAGCTGGCATTAAACTAGTTCTAAAAAACTTTTTCATTCAAAAACATTAGTATCTCTAAAATTTAAACGCTGAAAAGCTTCTCCTTCAACGATAGAGTATGGTAACATGTAGACAATAATAAGGTCCATGATACCCTTATCAATCCTAGATGATATCGGATGATCATCAGGCCATAGAGCAGGTGACTTAAGTTCCATTATTTGATGTAGGTTGGGCTGAAATGTCCTGGAAACTGGCTGTGTAACATCATGTGGAATTTTCATATGTTCCAATTTTTGAACTTTTATTCCCATTTCAATGTCACAAAATGATTTCCATTCTTCTGTATCGATTTTTTGTAGATGATTTTTAATGTTTGTAATAGTTTGTTTTTTAGGTGCCACTGCCAAGCGATAATGACTTTGAACATAGTTTGCATGCAGCTTTGTTGCCACTTTTTTCAAAATAATCCCAAATTGGATTTTTTATTGACATTATCTAAAAACGTTTGAATTTACTAAAATTAAATTAAAATAAAAATTACAGACTTACCAAAAGTTATTTTTACAACTCTAGAACAAAAACCTGAACTGATTTTGCAACGTAAATTATAATATATATATTTCACGGGTAAATAAGTACTATTAGCAAAGCTGCACCCACGAGAGAATAAACTTAAACTGTTGTAAAATATTTAATATTTGCATTCATAGTCGATGGTCGATGTTTTGCCATTTAGGTATCTATTCAAAACACCAGTAATCGTGAGTTTTAACAAATACAATAAAATTATTATCATAATTTTACTACGTGTGAAATATTCAAATGAAGATCTTTAAGGCATCTTGGCCTATTGTTAAAATTTATATCCTACCTACTATTACCTGACCTGAAAGTTTGTAAAACGTTTTAGTTGAGGGTAGAAAATAGTGTGTAAATATTATTCAAATTATCAAAGACTCGCCGAAGCGTATTGTTTAGAGATTATTTCATTTCTATAGTCACCTTCGGCAAAACCTTCGGTTTTGTTTTGGCCGAAGCCGAATTTTGGCCGAAGGTTTAAATATTGGCCGAAGGTGGCCGAAGCCGATGCCGAAGCCGATTAATCGGTCGGTCTCTAATATCAGCAGATGGCAGAGTTAAGATAGATGTACAAAACCGAATAACCCAAGGGAAAAAATGCATCCGAATACTGAATTCATTACTGTGGTCTAATAAAATAAAGATGCATACCAAACTTCGCGTATACAGAGCAATTGTAGAACCAATTACCACATATGGTGCTGAATGTTGGACGATGACAAAGAATGAACGAGATAAAGTAGACGTTGTGGAAATGGATTATCTTAGAAGGTCATGTCGAGTATCGAGAATGGAAAGAATCAGGAATGAGGAAATACGAAACCGTACAGGAATTAGAGATACTCTTTCAGATAGAATACAAGGAAGGCAATTACAATGGTATGGTCACGTGATGAGAATGGAGGAGGAGCGGTGGCCAAAGAAAGTATGTATGTTAATGTATGTTCCGCCAGAAAGAAGGAAAAGAGGAAGACCACCAAATTCCTGGACAAGAGAAATTACAAAAACAATGCAATCTAGAGGCTTAGAAGAGGGAGATTGGAGAGATAGGAAAAGATGGAGGCTGAAATGCGGGAAGCGGCAATCGCCGTAGGACCCCCGTTATATTATGATTTAATTTTTATTCTTGAACATTAGTACCGAATTATTTTTTTTTTGCAGAATAAATACTTTGTGGCTTAAAACATATCGTGATTAGAACAATTTTTTTAATAATCTAGTTGGCGTGTCTAGTTTTTGACAACTGTCATAAAAACCAAACAATTAGCACTGTGTATTGTAAAGAATATTATAGATATAGATTTGGTGAGCTTTAGTGGTAACCTGTAAACTTTTAGTATTTCAAAGTCAACACAATCAAAATGACACCACCTCGTAGATTAGTGGACAAATGTAAAGCAATTTAATTATTTAGTGAAGCAGGCCGTCACTACCACGAAGTTGTGAGAATATTTAATAAACGTTTTCCGAATCGTCCAATTGATTAATATTATTATACACTACTTGTCACCAAATTTTGTGAAACTCTTTCTATCGAAAACAAGAAATGAGATGGTAGAAAAAAAGACTTCTGAGGAAGTGGATATTTTGTCTCAATTTGTAGTTATGAGTTGATTTGTAGTTATGAGTCTAGTTGAACTGGAAGGATATTCAATTAGAAATGTTGCTCGCGAATGCAAAGTAAGTCACAGGACCGTTTTAAAACATTTTAAAAAAGAAAAAAGGTAATCCCTATAAGATGAAAATGGTGCACCAATTGACAGAGGATGATCCAGATCGATGACTGCAATATCGTGAAACTAAGGATAATAACATTTCACAAGATCCAAATTATTTAACACATATTTGTTTTTTCGATAAAGCTACATTCTATTTAAATGGCCATATACATCAACAAAACGTAAGATATTGGTCTGACGAAAACCCTCGATTGTTTCGAGAGTGTCATACTCAATTTCTCACTAAATTAAATGCTTGGGCAGGTATACTAGGGGATCGTATTATAGGTTTTTTTTTATCGAAGGCAATTTAACGGGGAAGGCTATAGTAATCTATTGGAAACACAAATAATTCCTGTAATTAATGATGTGCTTGGAATCCAGGTGAATTCACCCAAGATCTTGTTTTCCAGCAAGATGGAGCTCCGCCTCATTACGATGCACGCGTTCGAAATTTTTTAAATAATTTGTATCCAAGAAGATGGATTGGACATCGTGGATTCATGGAATGGCCACCAAGATCACCAGGACTTAGTTCGCTACATGTTTACCTATGGGGTTACCTGTATGGTAGCCAGTTGACGACATTTGATGAACTCCGTCCAAGAATAATCGAAGAATGTAATAGGATTGATATGCAGACCCTACCAAAGGGTAGGGAGGCAACGAAACAAAGAATCTACTTCTTCCAGGAATTAAATGGAGTAGGTACATTTCGAGCATCTTTTGCAGTAAGTTTAATTTTCTTTAGGATAATTTGCCAATTCCTTAAATTTTAAAAATGTATTTTAATACATTATTTTTTGTATATATTTTATTTTAAATAAAACCATTATGTAGTACAAAATTTCAACCTTATACATTTTTGAATCCTTCTTTTCAAATCCTTTCCAATGAACTATCTCACGTCCCCCATTGCTATTTAAAAAATCTGTGGGGTAGCTGTCAAGTAAAAGGGATGAAAGGCGTGACAATTTTTTTATGTTATAAAATACCTCTAGTAAAATAAAATTG
Source organism: Diabrotica balteata (assembly GCA_918026665.1). Lineage (NCBI taxonomy): Eukaryota > Metazoa > Arthropoda > Insecta > Coleoptera > Chrysomelidae > Diabrotica > Diabrotica balteata. The sequence continues at coordinate 98,472,186 of OU898276.1, read as the reverse complement.
ACGGGTTCTAGCCATTTTCATCTTTGTCTTAAATAACGGAGTTTACTAGGGGGGTAAGACTTAATATCCACACTGTATAGCGTGATGGCATTGGTTACAATATGTAGTCAGTTGTCTCTTTTTAGTCATTTTAGTCAGAGAATAAAAACATGCCTTACGTCTTTTCTTCGGGGAACGGTCCTTTAACTTCTGGAAATTTTAAGGATATCTTTAATATTTTGCTTGTGCTTTTTAAGATTTCGACGTAAAATTGTAATACCCAATCGTTATTTCAACCGGTGTTCGGCAAGATGACGAGCCAATTAAACCATATATTCGTATTGGGATAAAACTTTTCCATTTTTGCTTTTCATGTGTTTGTGGTTTAAATATCATACGAGTTAATACTTGCAATATTTATAATATTATGAAATAAACACAAAGGCCATCTCTTCGTTTTACGACCCGCATTCATGTTTGCAATCTTTCTCCTCAGTCCTAATCCATTTTGGAATGTGGTGACACCATCCGGCCTTCACAGTTTTTTTAGGATTTCCCACCATCCTTCTCTGTCGTGGGCTAGTTGTTCGGCTTCATGTAACCCTTGGTTAATTAATGTTTTTGTTTGATCTACCCAACGGCTTGGAGATCTTCCCCTAGGTCTTTTTCCTTAAACTTTACCCTCGACTATTAGTTTTTCTATCGTACCTGTTCTTCTAGCAATGTGTCCAAATACGTTAATGCAATGATCAATCCATGATATTCTCAACATGCGGCGGTATACCCACATTTCAAAAGCGTCCAGTTTATTTTTATCCGCTTTCGTTAAGGTCCACGTTTCGAATGCATATGTGGCTATGGGAAAAATGAGCGCCCTTTCCAGCTTTAGTTTTGTGTGTATTGTTATTCTAGAATTTTTCCAAATTGCTATCAGTTTTATCATGGTTGTTCTAGCATGATAGAACTGATACATTTGACCAGTGTGCGAACACATCTGGTCAAATGTATTCACTCCACCTTTGGTTCTATTATAATCAGTTATTATAGTGGGTTTACCATTTATTTTAGAAACATCAGCATCTTAGTGAAGTGTTAAAAGAAGGAAAACTACCTTATTTTTCTTCAGCATGTATGATACTAATGTCTTTCTTTTATCAAAGCAAAACATAGTTGCTGACGAAAAAAGTCCCTAACATGTATTAGGGACTTTTTTCGTTACGTTTAAAGCTGGGTTTATAGTTTGATGGACTGTTAACGTAGACGCACTGGAAAAAGATTAACATAGAATTTTGTATACTCTTATTTATAAATGAAAGTAAACGCAGAACGGAACGTAAGTGAGACGAACTGGAACGGAAGAGTTGGCGAATTTTCATCTCTCCTACTTTACGTTACTTGCGTCTGGTCAATCATAAGAAATAATTTTGTGTTGTCAAACCAAAGTGGCCCTCTCTCCATTTTGTAAAATTGTTTATCAACATATTCGAATTTTGTTGATTATTTGCTAATAAACGGTAAGTTAATAATTTATAAAATATTTATAATGAATAATAAAAGCATATCATATTATCATGGTCACCAACTCTAGCGACTGTTTCTACTCATGCGCAAAAACTCCATTCCGTCGATTTATAAATTGAGATAATATTTACAGTCCGTTTGTTACGTCTCTAGTACGTTTACGTCTACAGCCCGGCAAACTATAAATCCAGCTTAACTGTCTGTGAAGAGTTTCTATAATTGTTAGTTTGTGCTGATATTTTAATACCTTCTTTGCTAATCTAACTGATGTAAACAAGTTGTCCATAATATTTCTTCATACTATCATAAACTAATTTTGTAAGTTTCATTACAAAGTATGTACCCATTGAAAAACCATTGTATTGGTTTTCTTGCCTTAATAAGGAATAGAATCGATCATATACTTCAAAGAGCTGTCACACGTCAAAACGATTTGACATCATACGAATTAGGTTTATCAAGAAAATGTATTCGAAAAAGGCAACGTCCTCGGAATTCTATAAACTGTTCATCAATAGTCCGATAGGATAAAGGTGTATATGATTCTCTGCAGATGGTATCTGTATCTGTAGAGTAGGGAGGGCAAGTTAAGTTTCACAGCTCTTAGGCCACAATTGACCCATTGTACATCCTCCCAGGAAGCTGTGAGCCCTTGGCTCATTGTCCATACTGCCATTTCTAGGAAGGTGGACAAGTCACCAGGGGACATCTTGCTTATATGAGCAGGTGTGGGCCAGGACCCGACGAATGCATACTCTCGTATTAACGATAACTACGGGTATTCACATAGGACATGCTCCACAGTTTCGTCTTCTCGTTCACACTTCCTACATACAGGTGTTTCAACTAGTCGAGTGTGTGGAAGTGTTTGCTTAGTTGACAGTGACCAGTTAAAAAACCAACTGCCAAGCGTAGGTTTTTCCTGGTCATTCCCAAGTACTTCTTTGATGCTGACTTTTTAAGGTTAGATAGAATTACCCTGGCAGGTCTACATCCTTGCCCTTCTTTTCTTTTTTTAACGGTTTTCATATGGGAGTGACATTTGACAATTTCCGCGATTGTTGTAGTTGACAAACAAAAAAGATCACCAGGTCCTAAGAGTCTTAGGACTGCCACCTTCCTAGCCAATTGGCCAGCAATGCAGTTGCCTTTATTAATATAATATTTCTTTAACCTACCTCAAGATGATGGTATTACCATCCGTAGCTTAAGTTAGTGACTCGTGACACTCCATTATTAAACCTAATATAACACGTGGTCTATTTGTGGTAAGGTTAGATGCGCTTGTCTGTTATCTGTGTAGATTATTTTAGTTTTCCCCGCTATACCTTTTTGGGTTATCTCTTTTGTGGCTATGAGTAAGAATAGAAAAGGCTAAAAGTGCATTCAATATTATGAAACAAATATTATGTTGTAGAGACCTTAGCTTAAATCTTGGAGAACGAGTATTAACGTGTTATGTATTTACTGTTCTTGTCTGTATGGTGTGGAGACATGGACTTTAAATAAACAATATATGAATAAATTGAAAGCATTTGAAATGTGAACATATCAAAAACTGCTAAGAATCTTCTGGACAGACAGAAAAACCAATACTAAGAAAAATAGAGAACAGCAGGGAGATACTGGATTCCATCAAACTAAGAAAACTACAATATCTGGGTCATATAACACGTGGTGACAGATATGAATTTGTGAAACTAATAATACAGGAAAAGATTCAAGGAAAGCGCAGCATAGGTAGAAGAAGGATGTCCTGGCTGAAAAACCTCAGAGAATGGTTTGGATTCTGCTCATATGAACTCTTTCGTGCTGTAGTGTCAAAAGTTATGATAGCAGTGATGGTTGCCAACCTTCGTCGTGGAGATGGCACCTAAAGAAGAAGTGTCTATATCAGCGCACATGTTTGAACGACTAGCTTACTGCCATGTACATGTGGGTACTCTTGAGAGGTAGGCATACGAACTCGCAGCCAAACAGTGGTGTCGAGTTAAAAATTTATCATTTGAGACATAGTCCACGATGTAGCTCTTCGACAAACAATACAGATATATTCCAAAGTATTCAAAATAAGACCCTTAAATACCTATAAGCGTAATAACATTAAATAAAAAATACGTTTTAATAAATTGCCATTTAAATTATTATTTTTATGATTCAAAACAATATTCAAAACAACATTTTAAATGGGGCAGAATATTAGGTAACGGTGAAATTCTGGTATAAGGTTTTTTGAAATATAACTTCTAAAGTGCTAAAATGATCTCACGTTTTAGTTTCGTCACAAGCTTATTCCTTACAAACTTTTATGGTGTTTTATTGCGTAGACGTGTGCAACAAAGAAGTCTAGAAATTATATAAGTATTAAAGAGATTATAAACAGTGTAGAAAATTAAAAAAAAATTGTTTGTAGTGAATATTTGTAAAAAAAAGAATATAGAAACTAGCTGACGCGGTTACGCCTTGCTGTGGCTTGGTTATTATACGAATAATATATTATGTTTAATTTATTTAACACCAACAGAGATTATCGTTAAAAAATAAAATTTATAATATTAACAATCAATTAAACATAATCCACCAATTCATACAGTTCTTCCTTACTGACGGGGTTTCGGTTATCACTTAAAATTTATTGTGCGCGAATATTAGTTTCACGAATGATAATGTCTACAATTTCTTGGACAAAAAAAAGTTTGAAAGATTTGTGTTACAATTTGAGCTGTACTTAGAGTTCTTTTAGCTAGGATGTTCCTTACTTAACGTTTAGAGCTTTTAGGTTTCTGTTTATTCCACAACGTGCCGTCTTCTTCCAAAATATTTTCACCCTAGTTTGAATTGTCGTCACTTTCTTCTCCACTGTCTGTTGAACGGTTTTCATAACTTAAATCTTCCTCTGAAAATACATCCTAGTTTTCTGATATTATTTCATCTTCTATGTCATGCATTTGAAATAAGCCCTGGAAAGATATTTCCGGGCTATATCTCAATTACAAAACAATAAGAAACTATATATAAGATGGAGTGTGAAGGAGAGGCAGACCCAGAGCGCGATTTAAGGATCCGGTGGAGGAAGACTTGAGAATGTTGGGAGTACGAAACTGGAAAGTCAAGGCGAAGAATTGGAGAGAATGGAGACTTATCCTTGAGGAGGCCAAGAGCCAACATAGGTTGTGGAGCCAATAATGATTCAAAAACTATATATACCAGGAAATAATAATAAGGTAGTGAGCTCGCGAGTCGTCGCAAGATACACAGTCAAAATTTTTGATTTTGATATTGCGCATTGCAAAATTACTTAAAATTTCACATACTAGACAGTATTTACTTAATATAGAATTGTAATATGGAACACCAAGGAAGGTTGTTTTTGACCATAAATTCAGTAAATATTTTTTATAAGTAAAATATTGGGAATTTTTCATTACAAAATTTGAGGGTATCTAAAATTAAAATAAAGTCACATAAAAAATATTGAGTTAAAAATTGAAAACACTTCTGAATTTATTTAATAAAACATACAATTGGGTCAAAATTGATCCTCATTGATCATCAGAAGGTTAAAGGAAAAGATGATAAAATGTTAGATTAAGTTGATCTAGCGGAACTGATCGTCTCTATTCGAGATCTCTACTTAGTGCCCTGCAGATTGCAGAGCTTCTGTGAGAAGCTTCTGTTCTCACAGAGAATCTGTGGTTCAGATTACAACAATAAAATTTTATCTAACATGATGTCCAGATTTTAAATTATAGACACTAACAGCATTACTTTAAAAAATGATAATATTATTCTGTTTAAAGAAATTATTAATTAAATAAAATGAATTTGGAACCTCTTTCAACTTATTGTAGACTCCTCTAACCTTTTTTTTTTCTTCTGGTATTGCTCTTTGCAAGCAATTCTGCTTGTTAATTAATGAATTTGTACCTCTGTGGAAGGTTGTCAGTCCATCTTTGATTAACAATAGCCTACCGGCTATTTTTCCCGAATTACAACCCAGACACTACAGGAATCAATTTAATTTTGCTTGGCCACATCAACAGTGGGATATAAAGGATTAAAGCCGAATTCTCTTTACTAGCGAATGGCGATTCTGTGTAAAGTCTGACGATGGCCGGGAGAAGGTTTAAAAGTGGAGAAATGAAAGATATACCCAAACTTGTAGGTTCCAAAGAAGAAAGTTTGACGGTGGTGGTGTCATGGCTTGGGCTGGAATCTCATTTTAAGCTCGAACTAAACTTATTTACATCAATGGTCTCCTGAGTGCTCACTGGTATATAGAGGATATTTTGCCAGAAGCAGTAGTTGCATTCAGTTCATTTATTGGGGACAATTTCGTCTTTATGCATTATATTGCACGGTTGTATACTTCAAGAATCGTGATGAATCACTTAGAGGAAGTATCAATTAATGCTCTAGAATAACCAGGTTGAAGCTCTAATCTGAATATTATCCACCATCTTTGTGATGAACTTAATCGTAGGGTTAGAAATTAAATAGGCAAGTCAGAAAGTCTTGCAAAACTTCTTCGTAAATCTTCCAAATCGTATGTAAGCGGTTATTGATGTTTTATATCCGATATTAAACAATTTTGTTCAAGTTTACTCGTAATTTTTATTGTTTGTAATTCGATTCGATATTACACTATTGTCTTTTATACCCTTCTAATTAAATAAATTATGCTAAAGCATCAAGCAGTAATGGCCATTTTTGATCTCTTTTGATCTCTTAGCGTATTTCATATAATTATTCTCAGTGCTCTCATCTCTGCCGTTTCCAGTAGTCTTTGTATTGTGACTGTGTGGGGTTTTGTTCTGGTTTAGGATTTTTGTCACTCGACGGATTTCCTCTGTGTTAATTATATGATAAACTTATTGATTCTTATTTTTTAATTGTAGAAATAGATTAGAATAAATAAAGGACGTAAAAAAATTTAAATGAAAATGAATCCATTCAAAATATTTCTAAATATATATTTCAGAAAAATCAAATCAGAATATATTTTATATTTTTTTATTATCGGCTGTAATTATAATAAATATTCAAATAGTACATTATTTACCGGGTAGGAAAAGCTTAATATTCCTGGACGACTGTGAAGATTGCTAAGTCGAGGCGCAAGCCGAGACTTAGCAACACAGAGTCCAGGAATGTGGCTTTTCCTACGAGGTAAACATACTATTTTTCCGCAAATCGTTTAAAATTCGACAGATATTGATTGATTTAGGGCCGGTTCTACATTCCAGGTATAAATTGGAGAATAGTTATTCTGAGTATAACTTATACTTGAGTTTATTCCAAGTATAACCTTTCGAGCGTTCTACATTGTGAAATCGACAGCGGAATAGTTATTCTGGGTATAACCACAGAACACTAATGTAAAACGAAATAGTAGATCTGATGTCTTCAAAATTAGTTCAAATTGTTATTGACAGCGACATTTGGCATTTGTCATAACTGTAAAATTTGTTTACAATTGAAAGGAATTGAATAATTGATTCGCTTTATCTGGTATTTTATCTACGTTTATATTATTATACTTTTCAAAATTAATATAAAATGGATAAAAAAAGTGAGATTAGTGTTATAATATAATAACCAAAATTATGTAAATATATCTATATAGGTATACTACACATTTTAAAAAAGTATAAATATTGGATTACAAAATAAATAATTTTAGTTAAAGAAATGTTTATATAATACAGATTCTAGAATTACACTCTCTGTTATCAAAACATTAAAAAATATATTGCCTTGGTAAGATTATACCTATACTAGGTATACTAGTCATATGTGTAGACGTTATTACATTACATACATATCCTAAAATTTTAGAATTGAAATAATAAATGGTTTCTTTTTCCTTTGGATTGCCTAATAAAATTTCCTTTGGATTTACAATCTAAAATGTTTGTGCAATATCAAAAATTTTATTTTATATATAAAAACAAACAAAGTGACGTTAAAATATTACAGATTTGACAACCCCTGACCGACCAATAGAAATGCAGTATAAATTTATACTCGGTATATCTGCTAAACTTTGGAGGGATAAAGTTATTCTACAGATATACTCCGATTATCTTATTCCTAGTTTATTCTTTGTTTGTAGAACACCATTAATGAAGTTATTCCAAGTATAACTTTATTCTCAGTATATACTAGCATTGTAGAACCGGCCCTTAAAAAAAAAACGCGATAATTTTATTCCCAAATAAATGGTGCTTTGAAATTCCTAATAAAATTACTTGGGTTACTATGGAAACGTATTGAGGTTGAATTGTCAAACTTGACGCTTATAAATTTAATTGCTGGTGTTCTCGAAAGTAAAATGATAAGTGATGATGAAATTTCCATTCCTGGGACTCCTCCAGAGCTGGTTGAGGCAGTGAATACTGCTTCATTAGAATTATTGCCAAAGAAATCAAGAGAAAAGTACGAAAATGTATACAGACGTTTTATGGATTGTCGCATGAGTAAAAATACTCGCATGAGTTCTTTCTCAGAAAATGTTGTAATGGCATACTTCCTAGACCTTTGTTTAAAGATGAAATCTTCAACATTATGGGCCAATTATTCAATGCTGAAATCAACCCTTGCACTTAAGCACAATGTAGATATATCTACATACTCAAAACTTCGTTCTTTATTGAAACGGCAAGCTCAATGTTATAGGGCTGTAATGTACCTACCTACTCACATGTAAGATAATTAAAGTATCTATGTATTTCTATATAGTTTTTAGTCACCTGGTATATGTTATTTACAATTATGAAAAGTTCTCATGTATAATCACTAATAATTATTTGCTGTTAGAAATCAGAATCAATACTCTTCATAAATATTTTCCTATTTAGAATAAATAAGTTTCGCTAGTTTATTCGCCTAATACTTCGTATCTATGGAATAATAATAATTTATTTCTCTTATTTCTTTGTTCGATAAGCTATCCGTATTTGCTATTTTAATATTAATATTTGAGTCCAATCTCTTGTACTCAAATCCATCCAGAAACATCGTTAAATAATTGTAGATAACAGAACTTATAAATTCATAGTTTTAAGAAATAACAGGCAGTGTAATTTTCATCCTCTAATATAATAAATTTATACATGTCAATATATTCTGTTTAATTCCAAAACAAAGAGTTAGTCCGGAGAAGAAATACACGCATAGTATTCCATAACAAAATTTGGTGTCAGAACGTGGGATATTAGTAGCAGAGTTCCTCTGATTGCTGATAGAAGGAGAGCTGAGGAATTTTTGAATTGACTTGTTTCCTTCGAGGAATCATTCAAAAAAACTGTCAGTGTGGAAAAATCGCCACTACAACTAATTACATTGGGGTCCAGTACATCCAGTTCGAAATCCAGTTCCAGTCATAACCCAATTGTAGTTCCATCGGAAGTAGAGGTGAACCCGTGGAATAATAGACTATGCGACCAACAACAATATTCTACTTGTAAGTACATTCTATCTTAAATTCTGTCTCATATTTTAAAAATCTTGTAAACGTATGTCTACTTTATATCCTGATATAAGTAACTTATTTGACGAACAAATACCTTCTCCCGACTCAAATTCTCTTTCAAATTCTTCTACTTCTAATTCAAATAAAATGTCAGTATCAATTGAAATAGCTGAAAAACTTCTCATTAGATTTGATGGTACAAAATCAAAATTATACGAATTCATAGACAATTGTGATAAAGCATACAATTTAGTAAATCCGCAATCCAAACCCATCTTATTAGCCATTATAGAAACTAAATTAACCGATAAAGCTAGGGCCATAACTAGAAACAGAACATTTGACGAATGGAAAGATTTAAAAGACTTCTTATTAGATGCTTATTCTGAACGCCGAACTGAAGGTCAGTGGCAATTGGAATTACATTCCTTACGTCAGATGCCCAGTGAAAATGTAATGTCATTTGCAAATAAAGTTGAAAATTGCTATATAAAATTAATAAATACACTTGATCCAGACTTATCTCCAGATGCAAGAAATGCATGTACTAAACTCTTAAAAACTCAAGCACTAAATGTCTTTATTAGAGGATTAAACAAAGACCTCTCTATTTTAATCAAAGCCCGAAATCCAGATTCCTTAGAAAGAGCTGTTGCTATAGCAATTGCCGAAGAACAAGAACAGTTATCAAGACAAGAAATTTTCAGACCATTCTGTAATATTTGCAAACGAAATAACCATTCCTCAAATAACTGTCGATATAAAAACAATTCAGATAGAAATGTTAGATATCTTCAAAATTCTAGTTTTCAAAACCCAAAATATCCTAATTCAAATCTTCAAAGGTCAAATTCTCAAAATCAAAATTATAAACCTTCAAATTCAAATTCCAATTCTGATTTTCCTCCAAACTTAAGAAAAGAAAATACCAACACTTCCCAACGTTTTTGCAGATACTGCAAAAAACCAGGTCACGTTATAGAAGAATGTAGAAAACGCGAATTTAACAATAAAAACAAAAATCCAACAAATTCTTTAAACTTCCAGAATCCTCGACAACCAACGGTCGATTCTCGAGGAGTTCGTTCAGTTCAGGCCGTATCACAACCATCAACTTCTCAGTCACTTCCTATGTAGATTTACCCTTAGTAAATAATTCTAATCCATCCTCTTGCAAGTTTCTAATCGATACAGGCGCAGATATTTCTTTAATTAAATATTCAAAAATACTAAACATTCCAAAAATTTATTCTAAGTCTATTACTCTACGAGGCATTGATAAAAATGTCTTAAATCCAAATAAAACTATATGTAGTTGTAACGTAAATTTCAAGATAAAAGATTTTGTCCAAACTCATGTTTTCTATGTCGTAGAAGACGATTTTCCTCTTCATTTCGACGGTATATTAGGTAGCGATTTTTTTGAAATAAATAAATGCCAAATTGATTATAAAGAAAATAAATTAAACTTTAAAAATTGTTCTATTCCAATTGAATATATAAAATCTCCATTAAACAATGACAATGACGAATTTCTGAGAGATCAAAATATCGAGACAAGTTCTAATATCGATGAAATATTTCCTTATGATGCTAAATCCATAGAGGATCATTCTTATTTAGAAACCAATGATATCCAAATAACCTTAAGTAGTGAAGAACTACTATCCAATCCAATTCAATCTAAATCTAACTCTAAATCCAAAGAAAATTCAAGTCCAAAATGTGTAAAATCCACTGAGATATGCACAAATAAAACTTGTAACTCTTCACGAAATCATAAATCAAAATCTTGTTCAGAAGAAAAATCCTGTTCAGACGATCTTATACTAAATCAAAACTCTAATTCTAACTCAAGAAGTAATAAAACTATTCTATCCGCAAGAACTGAAACAATTGTTCAAATTAAAGTAATAAATAATGAATTAAGCGAAGGATTATGTCCCGAACGCGAAATCTTTAAAGGTGTATTTTTATGTCCTAGTGTTGTTAAAGTAAAAAATGATTTCTTTTTAACCTCAATCGTAAACACTACTGAAACGGATGTTGAATTAAACGATATTCAAGTAGCAATAGAAAAAATTCCAAATTTACAAAACAATGCAAATATACGAAAAATGTCTTCTTATAAAGATAATACGAATTCTAACAGAATTGCTAAATTAAAAAATGCCTTGAGAACAGATCATTTAAATAGTGAAGAAAAATCATCTTTAATTTCTATTTGCAAGGAGTACAATCATATCTTTTATCTGGAAGGAGATCAACTTACCAGTACAAATGCCATAACTTGCAAAATTCCTTTAAATTCTAATGTACCTATTAGCACTAAATCATACAGGTATCCTGAAGTACACAAACATGAAGTCGAAACTCAAATAAAAGGTATGCTAGATCAAGGTATTATCGAAGAATCAACTTCGCCATGGAATTCGCCCCTTTGGGTTGTGCCAAAAAAGGCCGATGCTTCAGCAAAGAAGAAATGGCGAATTGTTATAGACTATCGACGACTAAATGATATTACTATAGGAGATTCATTTCCACTTCCGAATATAGTCGATATATTAGACCAATTGGGTCATTCAAAATATTTTTCAACAATAGATTTAACATCAGGATTTCACCAGATCAAAATGGATCCTGAGGATTCTCCAAAGACTGCTTTCTCAACTCCGTCTGGACATTATCAATATTCACGAATGCCATTTGGATTAAAAAATGCTCCCAGTATTTTTCAAAGGCTAATGAATACTGTCCTCTCAGGAATACAAAATTACAGATGTTTTGTCTATCTCGACGATATAGTCATTCATGCCGATACATTAGAAAACCATAATAAAAGATTAAAAGAAGTATTCGAAAAATTGTCTACATTCAACTTAAAAATACAACCAGATAAGTGCGAATTTTTTCGTCGCGAAGTAATGTATTTAGGACATTTAATAACTGAATTTGGTGTCAAACCGGACGAAAAAAAGGTATGTGCTGTTACAGATTTTCCTATACCCAGAACACAAAAAGATATTAAGAGCTTTTTGGGTCTCACTGGTTATTATAGACGCTTTATAAAAAATTTCAGTGCTTTAACACAACCTTTAACAAAACTGCTGAGGAAAAATGTTGAATTTAATTGGACAAGCATTCAACAACAGTCATTTGAGAACCTGAAATCAATACTTTGTTCAGAACCAATACTTCAGTATCCAGATTTTACCAAACCCTTTGTCTTAACAACGGATGCTAGTAATTATGCAATAGGGTCCATACTTTCTCAAGGTAAAGTACCAGATGATTTACCTATTGCTTATGCTAGTCGTACCTTGAACAAAGCGGAATCAAACTATAGCACAACAGAAAAAGAATTACTTGCAATTGTATGGAGTGTTAAACACTTTAGACCATATTTGTACGGAAATAAATTTTTCATTTATACGGATCATAAACCACTCACATGGCTATTTAATGTAAAAGATCCCGGATCAAGACTCGTTAGGTGGAGATTAGCATTAGAAGAATATAGCTATGAAATTATTTATAAACCAGGTAAATTAAATCAAAATGCTGATTGTTTAAGTCGTCCTCCTTTAACCATATCTGAAACAAATATTTGCGAAGAAAACAAAAACCCGGCAACAATCACCTTACAAATAAACAAAATGAGTAAAGAAAATAATGACACTTATTCACAGTTCTTATCTAAATCCGAAACTATATTAATAACAAATGATAATATAAAAGAAACAAATGAAAAGATTACATCATTTTCACAAAATTTAGCATTGTTTGTTTCCGTAGATTTAAATTTTAATGAGATCGTTCAGAAACAAATAAATAAACAATTCAGTCATATAGAAAAATTGAAAGCCAAAAATCCAAGACTAAATGACATTATATATATTTCTGATCAAAATAAAAACTTTTATTACATATTTATAAAAAATAATTATTGGGACAATACCTCTTATGAAGATATATTTAATTCCCTAATAAAATTAAGAGACTGGTTATTAAACGATAAAATATTAAAAATTTGCCTACCCAGAATAACTTTTAGCTACGATAAATTAAGTTGGGGAAAAATTAGATCTATGATTAGATTTATTTTTAGAAAAACTGATATATCTATTATCATTTATCATGATATACTAACAAATCCTGAACCTGAGGAAATAACTACAATATTACAAGAGAATCACACTAGTCCTACGGCTGGACACTCTGGTTTTCATCGGACATACAATCGTATAAAAAAACATTTCAAATGGAATAATATGAAAAATGATATTAAAAACTTTATAAAAACCTGTGAATCTTGTCAGAAAAATAAACTCGTTAGAAAAAAATTCGTAAAGCCCATGGAGATAACAACAACAAGCTCAAATCCATTAGAAAAAATATTTTTAGATATAGTAGGTCCTTTACCTTTAACCGAGTCAGGTAATAAGTTCATATTAACATTACAAGATGACTTAACAAAATTTTCTCAAGCTTATGCAATTCCGAATCATGAAACCAAGACTATCGCTGAAAATCTGGTTCGTGGATTTATTTGCAAGTTTGGAAAACCCGATATAATAGTTACTGATCAAGGCCGAGATTTTACTTCCAAATTATTTTCTCAAATCGCCAAGCTTTTTAAAATCAGACATATAAATTGTACTGCTTATCATCCAGAATCAAATGCTGCATTAGAAAGGAGTCACGCTACTTTAGCAGACTACCTTAAACATTATATTAAAGCTGATCAATCCGATTGGGACGAATGGCTAGATTTTGCTATGTTTTCATATAATACAACTAATCATACTTCAACCAAATTCACACCATATGAACTAATATTTGGATATACACCTAATCTACCTAGCAGTATAATACGACCAGTAGAACTCAAATATACATATGAAGATTATTTAGATAATTTAACACTTAAACTTAGAAAATCTCATGAGTTAGCAAAAACGAATCTATTAGAATCTAAAGTAGTCAGTAAAAAATATTATGACCAAAAGATTAATGACACCGTTTTCTTAGAAGGACAATTAGTATATCTCCAAAATGAGCAAACAAAGAAGGGTCAAACCAAAAAACTTACACAAAATTATAATGGACCTTATAAAATTCTAGAGATAAATTCTCCTGTCAATTGCACAATTTTAGTAAATAAAAAACCAATAAAAGTTCACATGAATAGATTGAAACATGCTTTTGTTTCAGGTATGCAATAATATGGCTGACAAATAGTGAACAAATTCACAAGAAATATACCAATACTCCTATCAACAAATCACCTGGAATCTATTACGAACACATAAAAAATGTTCAATTTATTGAAACTCATTGGAACATATTAAGTCATATTCCTTTACAACCTTTTACAGACAAATTAAATTTTGTAGATCTCACCTATCAAAAAACATTAAGACTGTGTCAAAACAAACCAGTTCTTATTGAATTACGATTATGTGATACTTCACTAAAACTCTTAGGACAAATCATACCTAGACTCTTTCAAGATGAACAAACTTTAAAAAACATAATTCTGCATGAACATTTTAGACCAAAACGCGCTCTATTTAATGCAATTGGATCTGTTTTCAGGACCTTATTCGGTACCTTAGACAGTGATGATGCCGAAAATTTCAATAATGCTATTAACAAAGCTGAAAGTAACGAAAATCATCTTCTTGATTTACTAAAACAACAAATTCATGTAGTAAAAGCCACGATTGCAAATTTTAATAACTCTATTACAAATCTAGACCGAAACAAAGTGATTTTTGATAAAAATTTTGAATCAATTACCAATTACACAGATAAAATGAATAATAAATATTTTAATTTAGATTTAAAACAAAAAATTGAAGAACATTTTACTTTACTAACTTTCTTTATAACAGAATTACAACAAGAATATTCTACTTTAATAAACGTTATTCTATTTGCAAGAAATAATAACCTTCATCCTTCTGTTATAACACCTGAGCAACTAATTCAAGAATTATCTAAAACGGTAACGCATTTACCTAGTACATCGACTTATCCATTTCCATTGACTATCGATTATGCTCATAAATATTTCGATATCATTTTACTTAAATATATATATTTTGATAACAAGATTTTAATTACGGTTAGTATACCTTTGGTTAGTAATACTCCTTATTCTCTTTTTAAACTAATATCTCTTCCTATAATTCATCCAACATTAAAGAGACTTACCTTTATTCTTCCATCTGTCAAATATCTTGTTCTTTCAGAAAATAGAAACATTTATGTTACTATTGATACATTAGAAGACTGTTATTCATTAGATGAAGAAAAACTTATTTGCAAAAATCCTGATACTTTCCGATTTACACACACTAATCCAATTTGTGAAACTGAATTGTTAACTTCAATAACAAACATACCATCTAGTTGCGATACTCGTATAATTCAAACAGAATATGAAATTTGGCATAAATTAAACAAACCAAATTCTTGGATATATGTTTTACCCAAACCAACAGATTTAACTTTAAGCTGTCAGACTAGTACGCCAATATCTATTGTTCTTTCAAACACAGGTATTTTTTCTACTTCGAATAATTGCAAAACTTACACCGGATCAACTATTTTGATATCTGTCTCAAATCCAAAAGAAAGTAATTTTCAGTCTATCATTCCAGATTTATCCCTTCCAGAAGTCTGTTGTGATGATATTAAGATAAATAATGAATCCAAATTACACCTTGTTCCTTACAATTAAATAATCTCGATCGAGATGCATTAAATTTAGCAAGCCATAAACTAGATAATTTAGAGAAAATGACCTCAGAAACAAATATTAATTTTTCAGACACAATAAAAAATAGTTCTTATTTCACTTATGCAATCTTATTTTTGATAAAATGTATGTTACTTTATATTTTATACAGGATAATTAAATATTTTTACCGACGATTTCGTAGAAATCCGTCACATAGTTGTCAACAAATTACAAATTGTTTAACACTAAATATATGTCAAAGTAAACGAAAACATGTACATGAGACAGATTTAAGTATAGATTGTAAACATAATAAAGACAATAATTATAGTGAATCCAAAAAGTGTGAAGAGACTAGTTTCACAGAGACTACACCGATAAGACGAAGTGAAAGACTATCGAGACTAAAAGAAACTATTTAAATGTGTTAAAATAAAATAATAATGTATACAAATGTTTTATACCATTTAAATGAAAATTCATTTTACAATTATTTTCATTCTTACAAAAGGAGGTGTAATGTACCTACCTACTCACATGTAAGATAATTAAAGTATCTATGTATTTCTATATAGTTTTTAGTCACCTGGTATATGTTATTTACAATTATGAAAAGTTCTCATGTATAATCACTAATAATTATTTGCTGTTAGAAATCAGAATCAATACTCTTCATAAATATTTTCCTATTTAGAATAAATAAGTTTCGCTAGTTTATTCGCCTAATACTTCGTATCTATGGAATAATAATAATTTATTTCTCTTATTTCTTTGTTCGATAAGCTATCCGTATTTGCTATTTTAATATTAATATTTGAGTCCAATCTCTTGTACTCAAATCCATCCAGAAACATCGTTAAATAATTGTAGATAACAGAACTTATAAATTCATAGTTTTAAGAAATAACAGGCAGTGTAATTTTCATCCTCTAATATAATAAATTTATACATGTCAATATATTCTGTTTAATTCCAAAACAAAGAGTTAGTCCGGAGAAGAAATAAACGCATAGTATTCCATAACAGGGCAAAGAAATCTAAGAATTTTAACGAAGGAAGAAATTGAAAAACTTATCCAGGAAGCTCCAGATAAAGAAAATTTAATGATTAAGGTAACTTACAAGGTTTTAATTTCTATTTAGATTATAGCTTTATTTATTTTTTAGGTGGCTGTAATATTTGGTATTTCTGGGGCCTGTAGAATGGATGAGTTAGTCCGAATGACTGTACACGATATAGAAGACTTAGAATCTAAGCTTTTAATCAGCATACCTGATTCGAAAACCAACAAACCAAGATCATTTGTAATTAATCAGATCTACTTGAATGTTTATCGAAAGTATGTTTCGTTAAGACCAGAAAATATGAACAGTGACCGATTTTTCTTTAAATATCAAAGCGGAAAGGGTTGTAGACAAGTGGTAGGAATTCATCAATTTAGAAAAATGCCCAAAATAATTGCTACTTATTTGAACTTGGTAAATCCGACAGAATATACTGGTCACTGCTTTCGTCGGTCTTCTGCAACAATATTGGTTGACTCTGGTGCCGACATAACTAGTTTAAAGAGGCATGGCGGATGGAAGTCATCAAACGTTGCTGAAGGATATATCGAAGAATCGCTTAACAATAAGGTTGAGGTGGCAAATAAAATTTTCACAGTACAAAATATTCAACAAAATGACACTTCCACCCTGCATGTTGTCCAAAATGTTTCTTATAGTTCTAAGAGTGTTCCTCCAATGTTCAATAATTGTACTAACTGTCAAATTACTGTAAATATAACAAATTGATCAAAAATGTATTCAGCAATGACTTGATTTTTTCAAAATATAAATTAATTCCTTATAAGCAATGTGTTTTCTATCATTTATGTAGAACACTAACAACTGTACGGAAATATCATTTCCTTACAGTAAGGAAATGACATTTCCTTACAGTAAGGAAGTCCAGACTTTTTCTTCAAGAAATTTTGACAGGAATGTCAAAATTTCCTAGCAATTTGCGCAAAAAACTATTTTTATATTTTTAAATATTATTTGCTTACAAAAGGACAAATAAATTTTATTTTAATTTAGTTATCTATTTACTAACTCAATAGAAATTTTTTGTTAGTTTTATAAAAATTAAAGTTTTTAAAACGTAAAGTAGTAAAAGAAACTAAATTAAATCTGAGCCAAGAAAGAATTACGTAATGATGGGGCAAACAAAATTGGTTTTCTGGATCGAATACAGTCCTAATTTAACTTAGAAAACTCAATCTTAGAGGGCTTAAGGCAATGTTTCGACTTATCTGTTACAAACAGGTGGCCTCGTTTCCATTAAATTACATTTTTAGTATACGGCGAGTGTTCTGTCATAACCCCTTATATTTGGATTCTTGGAAAATTTAATTATGTTCAAGTTTTATTTCATTTTCTTTATAATAACATTTAATAAGGAAATTGAGTAGCGATGTAAAAAGATCAGTATTAACATTACTGCAAGAATATTCGTTATAATTTTTTAAATCTAGTTACCTGTAGCCCCTCATATTTACAATATTCAATGATAATAAAATACACACACGACAGTCCTTCTTGGTTGTGGTAAATATTGCTACAGTAGGCACTATGTTAAAATATTGAGTTAATATCTGGCCTCAAAAAATTAAAAAGTTCTTAGAAAAACGAAAAGGTTGAGAAACTGACAGTGTTTGTGATAAACATAAGAGGTCGCTGGTTAAATGATAATGGATAAATAATTATAAAGAAAAAATGCAATACTTGTTTGAATATAAAATTAGCGAAAATAGCAACTATAAATTGTGAATAAATTATGAAATTGACTGGTTTTAGTCATTATTGTTGTTTTGTACTAAGAACAGACTTACCGTCTGAAGATATTGACGCCGTAAGATTTTTAACCAGGGAAATGTCGCTGGCCCACGTCGGGACCCCGCCTGGGAGACACGAGAAATCGTTGTTTTTTTTTTCACTGTCTTGGTCTGAAGTGTGTTGAGATCGTTACTAGGGCACAAACCACCCTCTAACCGTTGGGTGGTCAACAGCTCGTAGGCCATGCCATAAATCAACCACTTGTTTTAATCTTTGTGACACCGAATACAAAAGGGAGCCAAATTCTCCGTACTTACAACATCATAAATGAGATAACCAGTTTAATTTTTACGAAATAACAGGAAATAATATATTTTAAAATGGTCGTTAGAATGCAGCATTAAATTAGATGACATTACAATACCGTAACAGAAAAACTATTAAACTTATATATAATAAATATTATAACTGTAAAAAATATAAAGAATTCGTAGGTACATACTTTCCCAAACAGACAGATTGTAACGCTTCCTTTATTTTTTTTTAATTTGACGTGATTCACAAAGCAGTAACTTTTATTATAGTCTGTATACAGTATGAATTTGCTTATTGCAATTATATATTTAAAGAACTATTGTTTTATGAACAATTCTAACAGATATAGTGTAGCCCCTTTTAAAAAAATTTAATAAAATAAAACTCTAAAAGTTATCTGATTAGGTAAAGAGATTACACGGTATTAATCTGGCTTCGTTTTGGCAGAATGCCGGTTTCATGTCATCATTTCATATCAGAGAGTGGTGCAAAGAGTTGTGTTTTCTTTCGGTCCACCAGGTATGTTTTTTATTGTTTTTGTAACAATTTTTCTGGAATATATGGGTAACATATAATTCTCCATTTTTACTCTTTACTCTTAGAGGAACTTCCTTACTGTTGCGATTCAAAGTACCCACAAGACTTGTTGATTTTTTTTTGCAATGCCTTGGACAATTTTAACGATGTAAAGTAGTTATTTGTCTTAACATTTTTGCCCTTTCCCAGTTGATTTTCCATTAACCGCAAAACAACATGTTCACCAACACTTGTATCTTTCTTGCGTAGATGATCAGTACCAGTATAAGGGTAACAGTAACCATTTACAATATATTTTGATTCCACGCAGGTCAAAAGCCGAAATTGTATGCCAAACTTATCCGGCTTATTTGATATGTACTGTGTGAACGGGCACCTGACTTTAGAAGGCAGTAGTTGTTCGTCCACAGTAAGGTTTATTCCCGGTTTGTAACATAAATATTTTAGTTAAAAATGTAATGTCGTTAAATAGAGAATTAAATTCTCCTTCAACTTAGGTGTTCCAATATACCGATTGCTATTTAAAAAAAAATAACGATTACGTAAATGGCATAAACGATACTATTACGTGTAGTGACGTAATAGCAGTTATAAGACCGATATTTTATAACAAAAATCGACCTGTGTCGGGATTTCCCTTAATACTCGACGGTTTTAGAAATAATGATAATACTCCATAACTTAACCGTTCACTGTATATTTATGCAACAATGTGAAAAGCCGGAGATACACATGCCTGTTACTAGCAAAATGGCATACCAGTACCTAGCAAGCACCAGCAACTGTCCTCAAACTAGCAAGTGTGTAGGTTAACTGGCATGCAAGTTATTGACATGCTAGCTAATCGCAAACAATTTGATTTTTCTTGCCAGTAGCATGCTTTCAGATGCAACTCGCATACGTGGGGCGTGTCACTGGCATGTGTGTACGCGTGCTATCGCTACGGGCATGGTGGGCATGCCAGTAATTAGCAGAGAATTGTCAGATTAGTTGTATTGATGATAAAAATAATCGTTTTATTTTTAAACTTGTTAATTTAAAAAATGTTTCGTTGGGGTGATGAAAAAACCATCAAATATATTGCTATATATAGAGAATTGAAGTGTCTTTTGAATTCTAAATCATGTTTACATAAAAATAAAATTCAAGAAGAAATGGGTGAACGTATTAGTATAAAGGAGATAAATGCCAAAATACAAAGTTGCTCCAAGATTTTTTCGCCTAAAAATTTAATTTCTCATCCAAAATTTTTTGGAGTTTCGCTTCGAATTCAATATTAAATTTCTAACAATATCTGTAGTCATCATAAATATTTGCTTTTTGAATTCATTCCGAATACCTTCCATGAAAATCCCTTTTTTTTAGAAACTCAAAATCTTGTAAGTACAAAACAAGTACTTTAGTTTCAGATGAAAACCACTCGATTGTTTACTTACACTGGCTTATGTAAAAATCTACCTGCTTTTTCGCCTTGCCAGTTAAAGGCAAGCGAGCTACTGACATGCCAATTACTAGCAAATGTGTTTTGGGCTTGCCAGTTACTGGCCTATGCCAGCAACTGGCATGCTAGCTACTTTCCCAAATTACTGTTTAATTAATCGTTTTAATAATAATCGTTTTATACAAAAAAATAATTATGTTTTATGTATAACAATATTGACCAAAGGTGTGCACACGTACCTTTAATTTTTTTCATATTATTGTTAATTTTTTATCAAAATACCTAATTACAAACATGTCTTAGTTAAGGTACGTGTTTAAATAAAAAAAAAAATGAAAACATAATTGTTTTTCATTTCTTGTTCGCTATTTCGTTAAAAATGACTTGACAGTGAGAGAGACGAAAATGTCAACGCCAAAGTTCATATGAATAAACTGTAGATAAATAACAAGTAATGTAAAAGAGTATAGAGTAGATAACAAAACGACTACTCAGGTCGAGAAATACCAAAAAAAATCAAACATATATCAAACTTGGTATTTAAAAAAACACTTATTCTTAATCAAATACAGTAATTAACTAATTTTCTTACAAGTAGTTTAAAAAATTGCCAAAATTAAAGTTATTTTAACAAAAATATACGTATCAGGTTATATGGACTAAGTATTTGCTTTACTGGCAGTAAAGCTGATTTAAGTTCTGTATCCTCTTAAACGCTTAAAGCTCGACTTTTTCTCTAGCCATGTAAATAAACTGTTGTGCAACGACAATCCTTGTAAAGGTCTAGAGCAAATAAAACCATTTTATTTGGTTCTATCTTGCCAGCGTTACCTACTACTACACATAAAGTCTTGTTGTAATAAACTTTTATAACACTAAATGGTATTTTAAAATACCTATCGGAGAAAGAGGTTAACGATTGTACTAAATATAAAATGTTGCTGTGTATAGGTTATATGATCTTTTTATTAGAAATCGACATTCTCTTCCAATAGCTATTTATTTTGAGGATTATACTCCAGCATCGTTTCTACCAATATTTCTCACTTGAATAGCTCTAATTTTATCTGGTAGCGCTTATTTATAATTTAAATATATTTAATTAAGATAATTGTTATCAAACTTTTTCATAGAATACAACACTATTAAAGGGTACCAAAAAATATTAAAGGGTGGGTGGGTAGTAAATGGACTACCTTAGCTCTGCCATTCTGACGAGCGGAGCTTAGAAAACCTTTCCAAATATTTTTAATTCGTGTTTATTAGTCTGGGGAGAAGATGGAACTATTAGTTTTTTTATTGCTTGAAGAGTAACTAGGGACTTTTGATTGCAAACATTAATTCTGTGCGGTTGGTATTAATTGTTGTTTGTAAATTTGTCAGGTAAGAATATCAACGTATTAAGATATATTTACTCTCAATGCTAATGTTATAATAATTAAACTAATAAGTTATTATTAATTACCTATATTTAAAAGTATTTTGTTGTTATTTTTAGCAGGGTTATTTCAAAATTTTAAAATTATTAGTTCTTCTAGCTGATATATTCATGGATCGCCTAGAATCCACATATATCACAAAAAATCCTAAAATCCTCAACTGATTTCGATATGTTAATGACTATTTAGTTTTCATTTTAGATTACTCCAAGTCAGCTGATCAATTAATTTCTCAAATCAACCTAACATTAACTTCACGATGGAACTTTAATCATCTTAATCAACTAACTTTCATGACCTTACCGTTACCAGATTAAATGACCAATTCGACTTCAGTGTCTACAGGAAAACTACAAAGATTAATCACGTTAAACTATATTTGAAGTGTTTGAAATGTGGTGCCTGCGTCGAATGCTCGGAATATCATGGACGGACAGGGTCAGAAATGAGGAAGTACTCAGAAGAGCGGGCTTACAGGATAGGGAACTTTTTAATTATGTAAAAAGTAAGAAGACTGCATACATGGGGCACATTATACGAGGAGAACGGTACACTTTTCAGCAACTGATACTCGAAGGGAAGATAAAGGGTAGGAGAGGTCTCGGACGTAAAAAAATGTCATGGCTGCGCAATATTCGACAATGGACAGGAATCCACAGCTATGAAATGCTACGCAATGCTGCTAAAAACAGAATTATTTAATCCAGAATATTTAACATCTCACCTGACAAGACGATGTACGGTGGACGCCTACGCAGAAATGCACGGCACCTTAAGCAGAAGAAGAAACTCTATTCTTTTAACCATTCAATGAAAAATAAATATACAGCTTTTCATAATTACATTCGTCGTCTCTAGAAAATCTCTCTATTGTATGACAATTACGACAACTAATTTTATAAATGAATTTACACCAGTAACCTCATTCATGAAAAACAACCTAAAACCCTACAAAAGACTGCGTTTCCCAGAGATCCAACCGCTACACCCACTTACCCTTATTTACCATATCATCATGAGATCCTCTCTGGAGGTAGTAGAAGGTAAGGCCTCTTAATAACCCATCGCATCCCATCGCTCAAGGTCACTTTACTTCACTTTTGCACAACTTTACAGCAACTCCCAACTATTTTTACTACTAACACCAACTAATAAATTAAAAAACTCTTTTGATTGAAAAATATTATTTTTCAAAGTGTAGGAGCTATATTATGCAAGAATTATTTGAAGATGCAGCACGAAGTCCGACTGAAATAAACAATTTCTACGGCCCAGAAATAACAAATAAAGCAGTAGCTGTGGCGATTAAGCGGATTAAAGATGGGAAATCACCAGGATCTGATAAGGTGCATGGCGAAATTTTAAAGCTAGTAGATAAAAGACTGGCTACAATCAATATTTATTCCACTTTCTAAAAAACCCAACGCTAGCAAATGTGAAGAATATAGATTGTTGAGCCATGTACTTAAAGTACTCCTTACTATCGTTTACTCGCGTATATATACCAAATTAGAACACCTGAGTGAAGTTCAATTTGGATTCAGAGAAGGACTCGACGAGGGAAGCACTTTTTAGTTTGCATGTTCTAATACAGAGAGACAGGGATGTCAACTCCGATGTGTATGCATGTTTCGTTGATTTAGAGAAGGTATTCGATGAAGCGCACATGGGAAACTAATCGTAAGAATATAAGACTGATCTCAAACTTATATCTCCATCAAAAAGCAACAGTACGACTAGAAGAAAATGAACTATCCGAGATCACAGACGAAAAAGGAGTTAGACAGGGTTGCATATTGTCACCGGCATTATTTAACATCTGAAAACATCTTTAGAGATGCCTTGGATGAATCATAAGATGGGATTGCTGTAAATGGCCAACTTATAAACACTAGTAGATATGCAGACGATATAGTGTTGCTGGCAAATAATGCGCAGGGGCTTCAAAGGATGATATATAACGTTGTAAAAGCATGTAACAAATACGGCCTTAAACTAAATTGTAAAAAGACAAAAATAATGATGATTAGTAAGAACATCGGCTTACACGCCCAAATCACAATTAACGATACACTGTAAAAAAAAGTGAAAAAAATGTGCTATTTGGACTGCGATATTAAGGATACATGGGATCACAGCTACGAAATAAAAACTGGCATTAAAAAAGCCAGAAGCTCTTTCAACAGCCTTAGGAAGATTCTCTGCAACTTATCTTTAAGTATCAATTCACGCATAAGAATTCTTAAGTGTTACGTCTTTAGTGTTCCCCTCTATGGAGAAGAAATATGGAGCCCAACAGAAGATGCGATTAAACGATTGTGGGCATTTGAAATGTGGTGCTACTGACGTATATTGACGGTCTCATATATACACCACAAAAGTAACATAACTATACTCCAGAGGCTGAGAAAAAATAAAGAAATTATTAACACCATAAAAACATAAAATTTGCTTACTTTAGCCATCTCATGCGTAATGATAAATACCAACTTCTACAGTTGATTCTACAGGGCAAGATTGAGGGTAAGAGAAGCCCTGGACGTAGACGTATATCCTAACCGGCCGGCCAATCTTGGGAAATTGACTGGTCTAACGTCAACTGATCTATTTTAAGCTGCTGTGACTAGAATAGGATGGGTCAAGGTGGTCACATTCAAAGCTAATCTTCACACATAACAACAATCCACGGGTCTGCTACGCAATATAGGCAGACGATAAACTTTTATTTCATCTGCGCAGAAATATTTTTTATAGAGTATAGCTGTGATCGCATCACCTGGAACTTTTTTGAAGCAGGGTACGAAAAGAGTGCGGCTGATGGTGTCGGTGGCTACCTTAAACGAACAGCAGACCAGAAAGTTGCTTCTGGCTTAGACATTCATAATGCGGAGAATTTTTTTCTACCATTAAAAGACTGCATCAAAATTCAGTTGTATTTCATAACCGATGCCGACATTGAAACGGTGGAGCAGACCGTTCCAAAGGACATTGTGCCTCTTCGCGGTACGATGCAGGTACATTAAGTTTTCTCGAAAACTGCTAGTAAATTGTACTACCGCAAACTAAGTTGCTTTTGTCAAAGGGGTATTTGCGATTGATTGTCACTTAAAACATATCAGTCAATTCCTATTTTATCCAGCACTATCAGCCAAAGGTCTAAAGGAAATGACGTAGACGACAAAGTTCTGAAAGAAATGTGCTTGAATTTATAAACAAGAATGAAGTATTCACTGATATATCTAACATCGTTACCAATCCCAGAAAGAGTTATTACGAAATGGTTTATTCTTTAACTTCTAAATCAGATGATGATAAGTGTCTTTCAAAACTTCAACTTAAAAAAGAAGAAAAAATTTAAGTTTCTAATTAAGTTGATAAAAAATTAATTGAAAAAGAAAATTTACACCCATCAGAAATATCTGTCTGTGTTCACATACAAGTTAAAGTTTCATCCAACAAAAATCATATTCTTATCTGGGACAGCCCTGGACGTAGACATATATCCTGGCTGGCCGGCCAATCTTAGGAAATTGACTGATCTAACTGACTGACTAACCAGTTCGAGCTGCTGTGAATAGAATAAGATGGGTCAATGTGGTCGCTAACATCTTTAGAAGATGGACATATTTAGAAGATGATATAGAAGCTTATTAACGTAATGTTAACATTTTACCAGTTATTTATTATCATCACCCGTAACACAGTGTTACACACTAATAATCATATCTTGACCTCGCAATACTTCAGTAACATCGTATATACAGAGTGGCCCAAAAGTGTGGAAACGGCCAATTATCTCGTAAATTACCAGACATAATCATACAAAATTTGAGGTACACCTATTTTGCGATACGGAGATTTCATATTTAATATTTGCAATGTTGCCAGATTTGCGTTTCTCTTGTATTATTAATAACTTTGGTTTTTCAAATTCATCACCCTGTGTATTCACTCATTATTGGAATCCCCTTTTCAACACGAGTTCAACCATATGTAACACTTATGATTTTATGTAGTCTGGAAGGTCTTAAATACATAAAACCGAAGTCTGGCAACGCTTAATTGTCTCAATAAATTTTTTAATGCTAACTATTTTTACGTACATTAAAACGTAACAATTGATAGTTTAGAACATTTTTTAACACAATGGATACTTTAACAAGTCTTCAAAATGTGCTCCATTTGTTAGTTGACAGTACCCTAATCGATGGTAGAATGCGTCTATATTTTTCCATGATTGTCTAGAATTTATTCGAGATTAATCGATTTTTCGTTGCCTTCTACAAGACTTGCTGGTTTAGTTTTGTAAACTGAATTTTTCAAGTATCCCCAATAAAAATAATCTTTAGGAGTGAAATCAGATGAACATGGAGACCATTCAATTCTACCTCGTCTATCGATCCATCGTCCTGGAAATATCTCTTCTAAATAACCACAGCATTTACCCCAAAATGAGCTGGAGCTCTATCTTGTCCATATCTCATTAAAATTGGCCCCAAACAAGTTTATCAGTGTAGGTACAATTTTATTTCTAAATAACAGTTCGTAACTATCTGAAGTTAAATTTCTTCGACAAAAAATGGTCCAATTAACTGAGTACCTACTATACCTGACCATACATTTAATTTTTGTGGTTTTTGAGTTTGGTTTTCACGCATCCAATGTGGATTTACATCACTTTAGTACCTTAAATTGTGTCGTTTTACACTTCCACACAGTGTAAAGGTTGCTTCATTGGAAAACATATGTGTGTTAACGAAATTTTTATCCTTTTCCATTTTATCCATCATTACCTCAGTAAACTCTAATCTACGATCGAAGTTGTCTTCACTTAATTCTTGCAATAAGTTTATTTTGTATTACTTAAAAATATTCTTATGTAATACACGTAAAACTAAAGAACGACCTACATCATGTACTTGTGCAACTCTGCGTGAGAATGTATGTGGATCTTCAACAAAACTTTGCATTTTATCTAGTTTTGTTGTCATTCATAACTCTTGTAGGTCTAACTGATCGGTATATATCTAGTAAATTTGTAATTCGTCAATTGTAAATTGCTTGTCATAATTTTATAAAATTTGGTGTAAATGTTCGGCGTTATTTAGAAGAGGTATTTCCCGGACGATGGATTGGTAGACGAGGTAGAATTGAGAATGGCCTACACGTTTACCTGATTTCAATCCTAAAGATTTTTTGTTGGGGATACTTGAAAAATTCAGTTTACAAAACTAAACCAGCAAGTCTTGCAGAAGTAAGGCAACGAAATATCGATGAATCTCGAATAATTTCTAGACAATCTAGATAGTATACGCATTCTACCATCGATTAGGGTACTGTCAACTCTCATGGAGCACATTTTGAAGAATTGATAAAGTAACCATTATGTTAAAAAATGTTGTAATCTATCAATTGTTACATTGAAGGTTGGAGTCTGGCTTGTAGTTTCATTCACGGCCGAGCGGTAGTCCATTAGGAATAAATGAATGTGCTGGTCCCAATCTCTTTGATGTTCTGATACAACTTTGGACAGGTGTTTACCCATCGTTCGGTTCATCCTCTTGACCGTTTCATCTGATTGAGGATGCAGGAGTGTCGTTCTGGTCTTATTCTTCTTCTTCTACGGCACTACAGCCCAAAATGAGCCTTGGCCTCCTTTATTTTTTGCCTCCACCCTTGTCTGTCTGTGGCTGCTCTTCTTCATACACGGACTCCTAAAAGTGCTTGTGCGTCGCTGCTTACTGTGTCTTCCCAGCGCTTTCTTGGCTTTCCAACTGGTCTCTTTTCCTGCATTCTGGCGTTCAGTGCTCGTTTTGGTAGCCTATCCTCTCCCATTCGTATCACATGTCCGGCCCATTGCAATCTTTGTATTCTAATGAAGTCTGACAGGGGTATTTCCTTATACAGTTGATAGAGCTCGTTGTTATATCGAATTCTGAAGATTCCGTTTTCCCTCACAGGTCCTAGTATTCTCCTCAGTACTTTTCTTTCGAATGTGTCGAGTTTGTTTTTGGATGTTTCTTTCAGGACCCATGCTTCGCTGCCATAACATGCTATTGGCCGAATTAAAGTTTTATATATTCTCATCTTTGTATTTCGGTGGACACTTTTAGACCGAAATATATGGGAGAGGGCAAAATAAGCTTTGTTTTCCTGCGTTATCCTTTTTCGTATTTCTCCATCCTCTGCTCCATCGGCATATATTTCTACTACCAGGTATGTAAACTTTCCAACCGTTTCAATGTCATCTTCATGTATAATGTTTTGTGGGATTATATTTCTTCTCGTCTGTACCATTATTTTTGTTTTTTCTGTGTTAATTTCCAGACCTAGCCTTTTCGTTTGTGTTTTTAACTCTGCGTATGCTTCCTGTGCTCCTGTTGATGTTCTACTCATAATATTAATATCATCGGCGTAGGCAGCCAGTTGAACCGTTTTATTGATCAGTAGGTTTTCTCGTCCAGTTTGCATTTGCCTGACCGCATACTTCAGTGCCAGGTTAAATAATGTTGGTGCAATCTGGTCTTATTGACCCCAATCAATTTACAAACGTTTTGAAAAAAGGTTGACTCAAAGTTTTGCCCTTGGTCGGAGTGGATCTCCAAATGAACACTAAATCGACTAAAGAATTCTTTAACAAGTACCTCTGCAACGGTAGCAGCTTCTTGATTTGGTATCGGAAAAATAACAGTAACAGCCTATTGAATTCTCTAAAATTTCTCCTTGGTATCCATACTGGTAAACTACTAGCTATCTCAAATGCTTTGAAATATGCCCAACAATATACAAATAAACACGTAGGCATATGCTCTGATTCACTTTCCTGTATACATTGCATTAATGCTATATCCTTAGATTAAAGAAACGCTATATCCCACAACCATTCTATCGTCCAAGATCTTCATGACACATATCAGCTTTTTATAAACCAAAATACAACGGTCACCCTGATATGGGCACCATCCCATGTCAGTATTAGTGGTAACGAAAAAGCTGATTGTCTTGCCAAAAAAGCCGCATCATCTACGGACACCATTATTAACATACAAATGTGTAACAATTTCAAAGCTAGACTGAAGAAGCCTAATTTATCCACCTGGCAGATTCACTGGAATAAAGTTACTCCAGCACTGCATGAAATTAAACCCTCAGTAAACCTACTTAGCTATCCCAGTTTATCTAGAAAAAATACGGCAATCATACGGAGATTGCGTATAGGACATACCTGTCTAATTCATGGCTTTCTGGCGACATCATCTCCACAACCAAAATGTCAGCACTGCAACACGACTCTTCGAATCAGACATATACTTATCGAATGCCCTTTTATATGCCAAAATGCGCCAACAGCTTGATTTAAGTACTATCTTCAAAAAAGTCCTAAACAGCACAGTCCAAATAATAAAGTACTGAGTAGTCGTAGTGAGAGAAGTACTACATACTATTCAAGACTCTCACATGACTTGGAATTAGGAAATGCCAGTAATATATCCAAGGTGTATCGGTACGTATAGGAAAACAGGATGGTGGAGTCTGATAAGCATTGGGGTTTTGATGTTTTATTTCTAGCTTGTACAGACGACCGTTCTACCTCAAAATATGCCGAATATGCTAATAAATATCAAGAAAAAGAAAATGTGTGCTACTTGTATTTATAGTATTTAACACCCTGTAACATGTTGGTATTACTAACTTTCCCGGTTGCTCTTGTCGTATCTTTATAGCAATCTTTTACTATGCATCCGATAATAGACTAGTGTATAATAAAAAAATTAAATTTTTAAATAAATTTATTTTTCTTGGGCAAATTTCTAAATTAATATGGCGTGTGTTGCAATCCAATATAGCATAGCAACATACATTTAGTGCATTTGTTGGGTATATATATCCAGACTGACCCTTCATCTGAATGTCCGCCCAGTGCACGTTATATCGTATCGATTTACATAAATACATAATTTGGATAGGATATCTCATGCGTACGTAACATTCCATTTCAGTCCAGACGTTGATTTGCTCATTAATATAATTAGGTATACATGCACTTAACTGGCTCTCAAGGGGTAAATTTCAAATACGATGACCTGTAGTAATTTTGCCGATATGATTAACGCAATTGTCATTTGACCTATAATACTCTTATTAAGTCAATCGTAATAACCGTAATAGAAGTAGGCCGTTAAATTATGTTTTGGGTTGATAGTAGTAATGATTTATGTAACATGTATAAAAAATTGCATTACCCGACAACTTTAGGACCTAAGGAAAAATTTAGCTGAATCTGAAATATATAACCACATTGTTAAGATCGTCCCCATTTATACATACCGTATAGTTCCGACCTCGGAATATATTTCTTACCCAAATTGTTCTTAATGACCCCAAACGTACTAAAGGGTTGAATTTGCCTTTAATACTAAGGTCAAATAAAAGGTTCATCGGTTGTTGTGAAGAGCCTAGTTATGATACCTATGAACAAAATCTATAATTTAACCCTTTTTTGCCCGACGGGACTCTGAAGTCCCAAAATTTAAAATCGTTATGATTTTCTTATTACGGCTAAAGTTGGCTTAATTCCTGACGGGACTGAGGCGTACAACATTTGTCTAACTTAAGAAAATATTTCATCGGGTGTATTCGCTGATAATCGACGGTTATCGAATCTATTCGTGTTTATCATTATTGTTTATACTGTTTCTGCGGAATTTTATTTGTGAATCAGATGCAATATACTTCAGGGTAAAAACCAATAAAACATTTATTTTGTTATGATGATAATTACACCTCATGTTACTATCCAATGCCTTGGGACTCTCAAGTACCGTCAGTATTCAAAACATGTTTTTATATTACTAGAAGAACTGATAATATAAATTCTGGAGCTACCAGATGATGTCGAAATAAGTGAATATGAAGACAGCTATTCTGATCACGATAATAAAATAAGAAATGTTGGTCCATCTGCAGCTGAATAAAGTGAATTAAGTAGTTGAAAATGGTGTAGGTAATATTGAAGAATCAGGACTAGGAGACGCTGTGGTTGAAGACGAACTAAGTGAACGCGTTGAATCTCTTGAAGCTAACCGCAAATGGCATAAGAAAGATGTCATCAAAAATATTCAAAGTTACCACTTAGAAGAAGGAGCAGCGACTCCAGCGTTCGCAGGATACACAACACCTCCAAATGTTTTTGTTAGACTACTCGGAGATATTGTGGAGAAGATTACCTATCAAAGTAATTTGTATGCAGTGCATAACAACAAGATACTGGATATAAAGGAAGATGAATTACTGGCCTTTATCGGGTTGAACTTTCCAATTTGGTACCAAGTACTTCCCTCGAAAAATGTACTGGAATACTTTATAAGACTTACATGTGCCTCTTGTTTCGAAAACCATGTCAAGAAATCGTTTCGAGATGATATTAGCAAATCTACATGTCAACGATAACCAGCAAATTTCCAACGACAATAAAGATAAAGGACTTAAAATAACGAACGAAGATAAATTCGATTGATGATAGATACTCTAAACAAATAATTTTCTACATGTTATCGGGGCACAAGAAAACTTATTGTGGATGAAACCATGATCATTTTTAAATGACGACGTAGCTTGAAACAAGATAATCCGAAAAAGCCCATCAAAAGCGGCTCCAAATTATGATCTATGGCAGACCAGAATGGTTTTATGATACAGTTTGACTTATATCAAGGCAAAAACGAAAAATTGCAGATCGAATTCGAGAACTATAATTTAGGAAAAAGAGTAGTCCTATCATTAACCAAGATGTACTGGAATCAAGAAATAATTATTTAGTATATATTTAGTAGTATATTATATAGTAGTATAATTATATAGTATATTTAGTAGTATAGTATATATTTAGTTATTTTATCTAATTTGTTTCGTCTTCCAATTTTCTCTGTAATCAATAAAATAATTATTTAAAGACGTCCACATTTGTATAGTGTTTTCAATAATTTACAATAACTTTACGGACTAGTTGTAAGAAGTGGCAGCTTTGCCAAACGATTTCCTAATAATATATTGTTATTGCACCATAAGATTTTAATTTAGAAGTACAATGTTTCATACTTTAATATCTATTATGCCAATAAACACATTTAAAAAGCCAGTTTTGACTGAACAGGAATCATCAATCATTAATTCTATATCGTCTACTTGTTGAATATTGTTTTGTGTATCTAGACTATTCATACCAATTTCTATATTAGCATAAATTAATTTGTTTGAATAGATTAATTATATCATAATATTGATTGTATTTTATTTTGTGGATATAAATATCATAAAAATAAAAATACAACAAAACAAAAAGTTTGGGCTCGTCCGGGATTTGAACCCGGGACCTCCCGCACCCTAAGCGGAAATCATACCCCTAGACCAACGAGCCGGTGAAAGCATCGAGCAATAAGACAAAAGAGGGAATCTAATCGTTATAAAAAGGAGACCAAAAAAGTGGCCTCTGATGGCGGACACATCCGGAAATGCAAAGGCGCCAAATTTAAATTTTCCGATACTTATTAACAGTAGCTATATAATATTTTTCAGAATGTGTCTTAGACGACAAAGTTTTAATTAATTATTAACGGTAATAGTCTAAAATGCGACACAATTGTTAAAAAACTTCAATATAAATAAGATTTCATGTGACATTTGGGACAAACAATAACATAACCCAACTAAATTTGATGTCAAACAAGGAGAGAGACTGTCTATCCTTGTCTAAAGTGGCCTCTCAAGATGGCACTTCCTGTCTATCAATATGTTTACCCCTTCTACCTTTACATTCCCTCTTTTGTCTTATTGCTCGATGGGTGAAAGTCACTTATTCATAGAAATAATTATTTAGTTCCAGTCTAACTGTTTTGATTATTATTATATTCTTAAATTTTTGTTTAATTTCACAAAATGGCGTTTATATAATATTACTGAACATTTGCATTGTGAAAACGTTGTCAGCTCGAAAATAACTGTAAGTGCATATTTATAAAAAATCCCGAAACACGTCAAATTTAAATTATAACTTGACATTCATTAACGTGAAAATACAACCCCTACCTGTAAACCCCCTTTGAATGACAGGTACAACCCCCAATTTTTAAAATAGGAAGTATAGGCTTGTGATATATCGTTTGAAAGGTCTTTTCATTCTCCATTCAAAGATGTTGTCGCTCAAGTTTATTAAGATTAATTAAGATAAAATAAATTAAAATCATGTGGTTACCGAAATTCGCTAAAATATACTCAAAACTTATTTCCCGTTTAGGTCTTGATAATAAGAAACTGAACAAAAACCATAGCAATGTGGTTTTTAGATGGTAACCATTAAAAATGTTTAAAGAATTTCCGTGGCAACGTTATTTTAACACGCATTAGTAAATTGTTTTATTTAAGTTGTCAATATTTTAATTTAAGTAAAAAGTTCGTATATATTCGAATGGACGGATATCTGTCTGACAAATGCACTTTGGAGAAGGGAGTACGAAAAGGATGCGTTTTATCTCCCTTATTATTTAACATCTATTCGGAGTTCATAATGCGCAGAGTTTTGGATGGTTGGGAGGGAGGAGTAAACCTAGGTGGTGTTAAGATATCTAACTTGCGTTTCGCAGACGACACTACACTTCTAGCCTCTACTCCAGAAGAAATTACTAGATTATTAAAAAAACTCGAGGTAGAAAGTGCTAAATTTGGACTCATGGTTAACTACAACAAAACCAAAATCATGGTTATTGATCGCCAACAACAGTTTCCTGAAACCCAAACTATTGCGGGATGCGAGGTAGTCTCATCTATGATATATCTTGGAGCTCTAGTTAACAACACAGGCAGTTGTGAATCCGAAATTAGAAGACGCATTCAACTAGCAAGAGCAGCAATGAGTGAACTAAACGGGGTCTGGCGTGATCGTCACATTACTATGACAAACAAAAAGAGACTCGTTTCAACTCTGGTCTTTTCCATATTTTACTATGCATGCGAGACATGGACAGTCAAAGAATCAGATCGACGACGTATAGACGCCTTTGAAATGTGGACATGGAGACGCCTGCTTCGAATTCCATGGACGGCTCGCCGTACAAATATCTCGGTTCTGGATGAAATTAAACCGGATCAACGTCTCTCCAGTACCGTTTACTCTAGAATTTTAAAGTTCTTTGGCCATATCCATCGAAGTGATCACAAAATGGAGCGGTTGGTGGTCCAAGGAAGGCCTCAGACTCAACGCCAACGCGGAAGATCTCCACAGCGATGGGCGGACATTACTAAAAAGCTTCTCAATAAACAGTATACTGAGGCAATACATATAACTGATGACCGCGACCAGTGGAGAAATATTATCAATCAAACTGTCCGAGCTGCTGAAGCCTAATTATGAACCACAACACATCTACTAAGATGATAATGACTGTGATGATGAAAAAGTTCGTTCAATTCAATTCTGAAAAATGGTTAGATTTACGGAAATGCATAAAATAACAGTTTTACAAATAATTGGTTACGGAGATAACACCCGAACACAACAGGAAGTAACTCGCCTATTTCATGAGAAATTCCCTAATTTACCGCCTATTTCCCAACAACAATAAGTAAAATAGAGGAGCAGTTTCGCGAATTTGGTCGTGTAAGGCAGATAAAAAAGCACCTGCCAATGCACTGAGTGATGAACTCAAATTAGATGTGTTGCTTAAGTTTCAGGAAAATCCACATACATCGAGTAGACAGGCATCCACTACATTCAATGATAGATATACATCGATAGAAAACATATTAAAAGACAAACAATTACATCCCTATAAGATGATACCTACTCAGGAGCTCATGAAAGACGATTTTGATAGGAGAACTTTTTTTGTGAGCAAATGATGGACATGTTGGATAACAATATTTTCCAATTAGAAGACGTTATGTTTTCTGATGAGTGTACTTTTTCACTTAACATTCATGCTAATCGGCAAAATTGCCGCTACTGGGCCACGGAAAATCCTCAATGGATGAGAGAAGAACACACTTAATACCCTCAAAAGGTTAATGTTTGGGCTGGGATTGTAGGAAACAATATCATTGAGGGCAACTTGAATGGCAACAATTATTTGGCACTACTTCAAAATGATGGCATTCCAACGTTGCCAAATTTATATCCTGATCCAGGAAACCCTCAAGTTCCAGCGAATACGATATGGTTTCAGCAGGATAAAGCACCACCACATTGCCAACTTAATGTCCGGCAGTACCTCGATACAATATTTCCTAATCGGTTGATAGGGAGGCGAGGATCGATTGAATGGCCAGCGCGATCACCTGATCTTACATTATAAGATTTCTTTTTATGAGGATATGTAAAAAGCCATGTGTACAAAACTAAACCTTCTGATTTAAATGACCTAAAAGAACGAATAACGCTTGCAATTAGGTCGATCACGCCTGTTATGTTAAATAATGTTAGAAGACAGTTTTATTTGAGATTTGGATGTTGCCAAGACGTTCGCGGTGAACATTTTGAACATCTACTTCATTAACATTCATAGTTCATTTTTGTGTTCTACATTTTATTACGTTTTGCATTACATTTTAGTTTTTGATTGTATTGTAGCGAATTTCGGTAACCACATGATTTTAATTTCTTTTATCTTAATTAATCTTAATACAATTGAAAGAGACAACATTTTTGACATGGACAATAAAAAGACCTTTCACACGATATATCACAAGCCTATACTTTCTATTTTAAAAAGTGGGGGTTGTACCTGTCATTCTAAGGGGGCTGAAGGTAGGGGTTGCATGTTTACGTTAAAGAATGTAAGTTATAATTTAAATTTGACGTGTTTTGGGATTTTTTATAAATATGTACAGTAACCTAAATAATGAATTTATTCCATTTGGCTTTTACACGCTGTATAATGTAAATGTGAACCAATACGAACAACAGAATATTAAATAATTAAAATATGAAAATTTACGTCAAAGGTAGAAAGACCACATTACCTATAATTTACTGAAAATCACAGACTAAGCGTGGGCCAAAATTCAACAGGCTATTTTATCTGCGGTCACAGAATATTTAAATCAAAAGGCGAAGCAGATTTGATTTTGATGTAAATGGAGAAACAATATAAAAATAAAGATACGAAATACGAATAAGTATTATAACAATGAGAGGAAATGGAAATATGCGAGTGGAAAGAAGTGATATGTATATGGTGTATACTAAATATTCAGAAATTAAGAGGAAACAAACGACAGATAAGGAAAACTGTGGAACAAAAATGATCAATGTATTTCCAAAACATCAAAACGAGAAACGCCCAAAGAAGAATATATTAGATCTAGCACACCTATCGATACAAAAAACAGTGAGTATGGGATAAAGAGGATCGCTAAGTAGAATATCTAGATAATAAATTCAAATACGCCCGATAGCAAATGTATTCCATATGAATTAGAAATAACAGAATCATGTAATACTAATTTAATATACAAAATAACCTTATCACAATAGAAGATAGAATAAAACTAATAACACAATAACACATTAATATAATAAAAGAATGACCATTACATCTTTCTAATTTCCTCATTACATGCTTAATTTTTTATTCTTGCAATCCATACAGCTGTACAAAAAAATATAAATAATAAAGGCCCCCAATCAGTTTTAAATTGTAAAACATACACTTAATAAGTAAATTAAAAATGCTGGTTATCTGACAATTAAGAAAGTAAACTACTGTTGTTAATATAAATTAATGCTGATGGGCGATAATACCAACTTTTACAATAATTTTTATGGATCAAAATATGTATTTTTACTCGTATGAGATTCTGTCCTGTAAAAGCAACTTCTTCGATAACAAGTTTTAACTCGAAAGTCGAAAATGATGAAGGTAGCAAAATTTCTGTTAGCTGTCATACTTTTCCTAGTATTCTCGGAAATAAAACCAGTTTCATAATTCGGCCCACATTATTTTTATGTGTATGTGTTATGTATGCATAAGAAATCGTTTTTCTTATGTCTGTTGTAGTTTGGAATGGTAATTACCGGAGAGAAGGACAGACAAACGAAGCGCATACAATTCAGGGATATCATATATTTTAATTTTTGTTTTCAACAGAAATTATTGGTTATTAAAATTCATTTATTAGTATATCTAAAGAGCCATTACATAAACTGTCTTGTTTATTATTAAAACCTGAGAATAAAATAAAACAATTAAATCTTTTGAAACTTTCCTGAGTGATAAAGTTTGTCAGGAAATTATATTAATGAACCCAAACTAGAACAAAACAACACAAACATCTCACTAACATACATAAATTTCAATACATGAATTTAATAACAATAGACTGAAAACTTCTTATGTATTAACATCAATTCAAAATAACTGTTTGATATTACTAAGTAATTGACTTTACTTTATTAATAGAAAATTGAGAGCATAGAATAATTTTCTCTGTTAAAGCGAAATAAACACATTCCTGGTTGTCCAGGACATTTATTGCAGTAACTTGTTACTTTTGTCACCATATTACTTGCCTGTTTGCTTGAATGTGTTTCTCTTAATTTATGATAGCATCCTTGGCATTGTCTTCTCCTTTTCTTTCCAGGTCCTGACGGTCTAACAAAAGTATATGGAACTTTTTTGGGAGTAGTGGTGTTTTCGTGTGCAGCTGTAGTAACAAGTAACTTCTGCGCCAATCTTCTTCTAAATTCCATTATAGATAATTTTGTGGAACAACTAATCTTGTTATAAATAATCCTGGCGTTTACAATAGATGTTCCAAGCAAAAATTCAAAGGCTATTTTACGGTACCATTTTAAACTTTTTCTTAAAACGGAATGATAAGAACTCATCTGATCACTAAAGTCTACTCCTTTTTTTGCTTGATTGTAATCAATAATTGCCTTTGGTTTCCATACAAACTCACGTTGCCAGTTTCGCTTTCCTGTTGGTCCTAAAGTAGTTGTATGGGTTGGATCAGTGCTTAACATTAGAACTGGCTGTTTATCCATCCATTTTGTAATACGTGAGGAGTTGTTCTGTGTACCCCAAATTTCTCCCTTTTTTACTTTTTTAGTTACCGTTTTGGGAATACCTCTTCTGTTGAACCTTAGGGTTCCACAATAAATTATTTGTTTTTTGAATAGTGATTAACATACATACATGATATACAATACATCCAAGTAGCGATAGAAGCCATTTTCGAATTCAACACATTCAAGAAGATCATACACTATCTGCTCACGCTGAGCAGTATTTGCATATTTAATCGTATTTTTACCACGATAAACGATTATGTTGTTAGTATAAGCATCCACTGTACATAACTTATATAATTTAATATATATATATATATATATATATATATATATATATATATATATATATATATATATATTATATATATATATATATATATATATATTATATATATATATATATATAAATATATATATTTATATATATATATATATATATAATATATATATTATATATATATATATATATATATTATATATATATATATATATATATATATATATATATATATATATATATATATATATATATATATATATATATATATATATATTAGGGTGGGCCGACAAAATTTTTTCTGGAAAATAACAACGCCTGTGGTCAAAAAAGTTGAGTTATACTAAAACACAAATTTTAAGTCCAAAATGAGTAGCTAAAAATATTTTTTTCCACTGCCACAAAGACTCTATATTTTTTTAATATAAAAGGTCATTGTGGCAGTGGAAAAAATAAAAAATAATAACTATTTCAAACGCAGATCTTTATATTTTTTTATTATATAATTTTTGAAACATCAGGGTTATTTATTTTGTAACTTAAAAAATTTTAAATAAAATCTGTATTGTTCTGGCGGTTTGATGCATACTTTATAACGTATAGTAAACTTTATTTGCGTATTTTTCCACTAACTAATAAGTAGAGAAAAATTTATTTTAGGGACCTACTTCAAAGAGTGTGCCGAAATTCCCCAATAATAATAAAGTAGACGTTAGTATAAACAAAGTTAATATTACCGATTATAATATATTATCATTCTTAAAATAACGTGACATTGGAGGTCAACGCTTCGCTTATGCTGCAGATTTTGCAGTGGTGTAAGTGTAAACCAATATTTCAATCAATTAAACCGCCTAGCGACACTTAAATTATTTTTAGTGTTTTACCGACAGTTGAGTAAAATACCTGTACGATATTTGTCAAGCAGTGAAAAGTGGTGCTTGTTCAGAAAAACTTTCAAAGAGACAGCCTGGAAAAATGGTTCATTCTCGGTGGCTTACCACTGCTTCCCGTATCCTTCGGTTATACGTAGCAACCAGAAACCCATCGGAAAATTTACAAATACTAAGTCATTTTGTAATGAAAGTGTATGCGCCCATGTGATTTTGTATTAAGACTCACCCGTCATGCATTTATGGTGCAAGGCATCTATTCAAGACAATAAGACTCTGCGACTATTTACTACCAGAATTGAAAGACATAGTCTATAATGTATTCAAAGAAATGGATACTTTATCTCAGGGTTAAATTCGTGCTTCAATATCTATTTTATTACATGTGAAAGGTAAGGTCCAAAGAATACCGGAATAATAAAAAACACATATGATATAACACTATATATTGAAATAAAAATAATGAAATAATTCACACTCAAATGTTTTCAATAAACAAAATCTCATATAATGATTCTCAAAAATTTGTTCTACGTACGTGAATCTTCAAAATTAATGGTACAAACAATATTAATTGAAATCTCAAAATCCCAAATATTATTCTAACTCTCCTAATCCAAATATTTATATCCTTTCTAAATTAAGTGTAAAAATTGTGTTATCAATAAAAGGAAAAAAACTGCAGAAAACAAAACTATCTCTCTCTGACGATGAGTGGTCCAAATCCTTGTTCCTTGTAGACTATACTATTTTCTCGTATCCGCTCCCTAGGTAATCAACAATCTTACAATAAATTATTGCAAGTTTATCGTCCTTAATGATCTCCTTTAAATGCACGAATCGTTCAAATTATGCTAGTTTTTTCTTCTCTCAATAAACTGAATCTCTCGTTGGCCTGAACAGTGACTCTTGGAATATAAGTAGAAAATATAACTTACAATCTTTTACTGGATCAGCTTCTGTCAGATACACTAACTACACGAAAACTCACAAACTTTCACTGCTACTGCTTCCTACCTTCTCGCTTTGCCTTCTACCCTTGAAAACCAACTGAATATCTTTTCTCTCTCAAAAATCTACCTAAACTTTCATTCCTACATACCTATCCCACCTTTTTTAATCTCCGCCAATCAAAGCTCGTCACAATT
Organism: Diabrotica balteata; assembly: GCA_918026665.1. NCBI lineage: Eukaryota > Metazoa > Arthropoda > Insecta > Coleoptera > Chrysomelidae > Diabrotica > Diabrotica balteata. Next base: position 98,431,532 of record OU898276.1, on the reverse strand, counting down.
CTCCCATTTTTTCATTTCGATAACAAACAAATTTTTACCTATAATTATAAAATTTCCTAAAACTTATTTACAAATAATTTTTTTCTACAATTCTTAAAAACTAACAAAAACCTATCTTTATAAAATCTATTCTATTGTCCTTAATCACTGCATTAATGTATTTGGAAAGCCCGGTTCAATTGTCTTTGGATTTCACTTAAAATTATGCGGGTCACTCAAGTATACTACAACAAAGAAAATAATTTATGCATAGCTTACATTTTAAAGACTTTCCTTCTTCGAAATGTTTGTTGGTTAAAATTTTTAAAATTTAAAGACTTTCCTTCTTCGAGATGTTTGTTGGTTATTATCCTACTTATCTGAATTATTTTAATGTTTTGAACTTTGAAATATTTTTAAACAAACCGATATTTTCTTGATTTTACATATCATAACAAATCAACGCCATTTGATCTGCCGAAAACTCTTTGTTAAATTTTAAAAATGACAAAAGTTTTCCAGGATCAAATTATTTCACTATGTTATTAAAATCTACTCATGATACTAATAGATGTCGTGAATGTTAAAAATACCCCGTATATTTCCTGTCTCTATGTGCGCTAATTCATAACTATTTACCCCATTTTCCGTATTGACCCTATATGGACCTTCAAATACCGGCATCAATTTAGCAAAAATACCATTTTGTAAATTCGACACCCTCAGTGCCTTCACTAAGACTTTATCTCCTTTCTGGAATTTGATCGGCCTTCTTCTTCGGGTTCTCTCTTGTCTTTGGAGATATTTCTCTCCACTTCGTCTCAATCTTCTTTGAACCAACTCGATCACTTCTTCGTATTGTCTGGGGCGGTGTCTTCCCACGGTCTTGTAGGCATTGTTCCTTTCATTATATATAAAGGCGTCTCTTTGGTAACCGTATTTGGAGCACAATTCAAATAGGTCTCGATCTCAAACACTTTTCTGTCCCAATGTCGATGATGTTCTTCTGACTTCTTCTTCTTCTTTGTGACTTCTTGTATAAAACGCTTCGATGGGTTGCTCTGTGGATGACGGATGCTTATAAATTTTGTATCGATGCCCCTCTCTCTTAATTCCCTTTTAAAACGTTCGTTCCTAAAATATGTCGCATTGTCCAATAAAATATTGTCTGGTCTTCCCACCGTTTTTATAAAATTGTCTATCTTCCTAAGTATTTCAATTCCTTTTGTGGATTTGCATGCGTACAATTTAACATATTTTGAGAAAAGATCCACCATAACTAATATGTGTTTATTCCTTTGAGTTGTTGGTATCAAATCGCTCAACATATCAATAGCAACAATATCCAGTTTCTTCCGAGCTACAACATTTTTTGTGACGTTTTCATTTTTAAAGTTCCTACTTTTACACTTTTGGCATGTCACACAATTTCGAGTCACCTCTTTGGCTATTGTATAGTCCTTTCGACAGATGTAGTTCTCCCTGAACATAAGCCACACCTTCCTACTTCCAATATGTCCGTTGTCACAGTGTAACTTTAAAAAAACTTCTTTTGCCATTTGCTCCTTGATTACATAGAGTTCTTTACCATCGACCCTCTTAAAATATAGGTTATTTTCTTGTTCAGCCCTTTGCTTTTCTCTTTCATCCAATTCTTCCTGATTTTCCCTGATTTTAGCCAAAGAAAATAAGCCTGCTTCTTCTCTCATTATGTTCATGCCTACGTGGAGAGTTTTGTGATCCTCTTTGCGGAATTGTTCATCTCTCGTCAACGCATCGGCCAAGATATTGTCCGTTCCTTTGATATATTTAAATTCAAAATCATATTCTTGAAGTAAAAGAATGCCCCTATGAATTCTATTATTTACCAACCTATTTTTCATTATGTGTACCAAAGCTGCATGGTCTGTTTCAATGGTGAATCTTGCCCCAAGTAGGAAAAAACGTAATTTATTTACACAAAATAACACACTGGCAAACCCTAATTCAGTAACGCTGTATTTTCTCTCATACGTTTTGGTTACACGGGAAACAAAACATATTGGCACCTCTATATCGTCTTGTATCTGTAATAACACCCCTGCAAATTTTTTTATGGAAGCATCTGTCCTGAGAATGAAAGGTTGCTCATATCTTGGGTGGTGCACTCTTACAGCTGTGGAAAACGCTCCTTTTAGATTTTTGAAAGCGATTTCTTGTTCAGTTCCCCATTTCCACCTGACATTTTTCTTAAGTAATGCTATTAACGGTATTTCTTTTGTACTGAGATCTGGTATCAGCTTTTTCAAATAGTTTACCATTCCTAAAAATCCCCGCAACGTTTTTAAATTGGTTGGCCTAGGGTAGTTATTTATGACTTCGATTCTCTCTTCTGCAAGACTAATCCCTTTTGTGTCTAATTTGAATCCTAAATACAATACCTCTTTTTGGAAAAACTGACACTTTTGAATGTTTAATTTTAATCCGGCTTGATCAAGTTCTTCGAGAACAGTATGAATATGTCGTAGATGGCTTGTTATATCCGGTGAGAAAATTAATAAATCATCGATGTAATGTACAACAAATTCTCCATGCCTATTTAAGATTGTGTGTAATGCGCGAACCAAACCAGCGCATGCACTCTGTAGTCCAAATGGTACTACCCTAAATCGGTACACCACTCCGTCGATAGAAAAAGCGGTATAATTTTGACACTTTTCTGCCAAAGGTATTAACCAAAAACTGTGTTTCAAATCGATTTTGGAGAAAATGTGTGATCCGGTGATTCGTCCAAAAATGACTTCAATGTTCAAAGGCGCTTCGTATTGCGCGATTGTGTGCGAATTAATGTTTCTTGCATCTAAACATAATCGCAACTCACCATTTGATTTTTTTACGCATACTATCGGGTTAATATATGGAGAGTCACATCTTTCGATCACCTTGTCTTTGATCATATTTTCAATTTCCTGTCCGACGCTTTGCCTGTATTTATACGGGATTGGATATGTTTTCGATTTAAAATTTTCTAAGTTTTTAACTTTAAAAGAATGTTCATAATTTTTAGCCACTCGGCTTTCTTCATTAATAAGATCTCCATAATTTTCTAAAATCTTCTCTATTTCCTTCTCCATGTTTTCTCCACATATTATTTTTCTTTCATCCCCAGTTTGTTCACATGTGTTCACTGTCCATATTACTTCTTCACAAAATTCTGGATTCTCATCCATAACTGCCATTTCTTCTCTGTCCTCTTCCGTTATTTCTTCTTCTATTTTTTCTTTATCTTTAATTTCTATCTGGTATTCCGAGCACCATGTTTCGGCTCCTTCCATTTTTCTGCTTACAACTTCCTTTTCTTCCTGCTTTCTTTTCGAACTCTTCTTCTTTTTTTTTATTCTCTTTTCCTCTTCTGATTGATTTTTTTCTTGAACTTTCGATTTATCCTCTACCGTCATATTGATTTCTTTATGTTTTTCCTGTCCATTTACCCTTTCAGGAATTTTTTCCCATCTATTTCCTTTTCTTCTTCTGTGTTGTCTGGTTCTGCTCTGATTTCCAGTTGATTTTCCGAAAAATTGATGGTGATATGTTTTTCACTCAATTCATCAATACCCGCTATCATATCATGATTTAGATCTTCGATCACCACACATTGCATAATATAGAATTGGTCTCCCACTCTGATCCGTACTCCCAAACCTTCGTTTACTGTCGTCAATTTTTTATTATTTGCACCCACTAAAGCTACCCTCTGAATCTTATACACAAATCTGTCCATATTTAATTCTTTTACTAGTTTTTTATTGATTAACGAAATTTCCGATCCAGAATCAATCAAAATTTTAATCGCTTTATGTTTTATAAATGCATCTAAAAATATTAGATTGGCATTAGAATTTTGTTTTTCGTTTCCCGCCAACTGTATAAACTCTCTCGGGTGACAAAATATACCGAAGAGATTTTTACTTTTGTTTAGTGGATACCTTATTAAAAATCCTGTCTGGATTCATTGCATACTTCTTCTTCCTTATTTTCTATTGCTACATGATTCATCTCCCTTCTATTTTGTCGTTGGAATCTCTGATTATTTCTATCGTCCCTTTGTTCGTTAGAATTCCTATTCGAAGGATTTTGTGCATCTCTATTCCTGTTGTGATTTTCATATGTTCTATTTTGTGTGTCATTCCTGTTATCGTAATTTTGTTGTCTATTGTAATTATTGTAATTTCTCGGCCTATATTCGTTTGTTGATCTGGGATGTCGGTTTCTCTGGTCATAATTCGATGAATACCTTCTTTCCGGTCCATTATATTGGTCATGTTGTCTTCTATTTCTCATTTCTTTTCTTTTTGCTTCTTTTAATTGAAGGAATTAGCACAAACTATCAATATCTTGATAGTTTCTCAAAATCACGTGATCTTCCAACGTTTCCTCAAAATGTCTGCTGATCATTTCTACTAGCTGTTCGGTAGAATATTTGTATTCTAGATATTTTGAATTGTTATATATCTGCAAAGCATATCTTTCTTCAGATATTCCCATTTTTTCGTGATATTTTCCATTCTGTAGCTCTTGGTTGATTTCCCTCTGTTTATTTTTCCCCAGAAATAGTTGAGAAATTTATTTTCGAAATCTGTCCAATTTTCAAACTCATCTTCTTTGCTTTCATACCATAACGCTGCTCCTTCTTTCAGATGGTTTCTAATTGTTTCTTTGCAATCTTCAAAATATCTAACATGTTGCAATTTGGTTTTCAAATTTTTAACAAACGGTACTGGGTGTGTTTTTCTAATATCCCCGCCAAATTGTATTTTCGCCTCACTTGTTCCATGGATGATAACTTCTTTTCTCTCTACCCCTCTTAGTTCAATTTCTGCCATTTGTTTTTCATTTTGCTTTAATCTCCTTTCTACTTCCTTCCTGTCTTCTTGTAGCGCCATTTCAAATTTTTCTTCTAACTGTTCTAATTCCTTTTTCTGGACAATCTTGATTTCCTTCATTTTGTTTTCTTGTTCTCCCATTTTATTTTTAATTTCATTAATCTCTTCTATCTGTTGTATCATTTCTCTTTTCATCTCCTCTACACATCCTTTAATTTTCTGTTCATAATTTTCCAAACGCTGTTCGATATTCCTGTTATTTTCTTCTATTGTTTGCTTTGTCTCTTGTATTGCCTGTTTAGTTTCCTTCTGGTTTTCTTCCATTGTGCGGTTATTTTCGTCCATTATGTGTTTTGTTTCCAGTTGATTTCTATCAATTTTTTGTGATGTTTCTTTTTGGTTTTTCTCTATTGTCTCTTCCATTTTCTTTGCTGTTTCTCTTTGATTCTCTTGTATTTGTTGTGTCTGTATTTGCATCATTGCTAATAATTTTTCTAACATCCCTGTTTCTTTTCTTTCCTCTATTATTGTAACATTTCCTTCATTATCCGATCCTTCTTCCACAATTGTTTCCTCTTCTCTATTATCCTTCTTCCTTTCCTGCATTTTGCTTTGACTCCTTGTGGTCGACATGTTGTTTATTTTCGTTACTGTTTTTGTCCCCGCCAAATGTGAAATTTTACAACACTCTATATGTTGCAGAACACGACAATATTTCTCCCCAATTGTAATAAATTTTCACGACAAATATCAAATATGCAATCAGTAAAATTCAAATAATTCAAAATAAATATCAAATGTACGATTGGTAAAATAAAATCAAATAATTCAATAGCAGTAAATATCAACTAACTACGATCAATCAATAAATCAAATTTATATCCACTGGAAAAATTGTCAAAATACTTTTAAATTTAAATTCCCTCAATGTTATATGTTTTTATCTCTGGATCACCTGTACTTATTCCAGATCTCTTTCCCTTCCTTCAAATGTAAAGCTGCGATATTTTCAAACCCCACGTTTTGGAAGCCAGTTATTGTGATATTTAAGGTCTTGGTGCGCCAAGCAATTAATTAGCTAATTAATTAATTAAAATTATTTAAATGATATGATTATGACTCTATCACACTTTTTAATTCTCTTATCTCAGGGTTAAATTCGTGCTTCAATATCTATGCTATTACATGTGAAAGGTAAGGTCCAAAGAATACCGGAATAATAAAAAACACATATGATATAACACTATATATTGAAATAAAAATAATGAAATAATTCACACTCAAATGTTTTCAATAAACAAAATCTCATATAATGATTCTCAAAAATTTGTTCTACGTACGTGAATCTTCAAAATTAATGGTACAAACAATATTAATTGAAATCTCAAAATCCCAAATATTATTCTAACTCTCCTAATCCAAATATTTATATCCTTTCTAAATTAAGTGTAAAAATTGTGTTATCAATAAAAGGAAAAAAACAGCAGAAAACAAAACTATCTCTCTCTGATGATGAGTGGTCCAAATCCTTGTTCCTTGTAGACTATACTATTTTCTCGTATCCGCTCCCTAGGTAATCAGCAATCTTACAACAAATTATTGCAAGTTTATCGTCCTTAATGATCTCCTTTAAATGCAAGAATCGTTCAAATTATGCTAGCTTCTTCTTCTCTCAATAAACTGAATCTCTCGTTGGCCTGAGTGAAAACTGACTCTTGGAATATCTTTTCTTTACGATAAACTGAATCTCTCGTTGGCCTGAACAGTGACTCTTGGAATATAAGTAGAAAATATAACTTACAATCTTTTACTGGATCAGCTTCTGTCAGATACACTAACTACACGAAAACTCACAAACTTTCACTGCTACTGCTTCCTACCTCTGGGAAACTACCCGAGAACAACGGCCGTTCGCCTTCTACCCTTGGAAACCAACTGATTATCTTTTCTCTCTCAAAAATCTAGTTAAACTTTGATTCCTACATACCTATCCCACCTTTTTTAATCTCCGCCAATCAAAGCTCGTCACAATTCTCCCATTTTTTCATTTCGATAACAAACAAATTTTTACCTATAATTATAAAATTTCCTAAAACTTATTTACAAATAATATTTTTCTACAATTCTTAAACACTAACAAAAACCTATCTTTATAAAATCTATTCTATTGTCCTTAATCACTGCATTAATGTATTTGGAAAACCCGGTTCAATTGTCTTTGGATTTCACTTAAAATTATGCGGGTCACTCAAGTATACTATAACAAAGAAAATAATTTATGCATAGCTTACATTTTGTTTAATACAGGTAATCCAAAAAATTTAAAGACTTTCCTTTTTCGAAATGTTTGTTGGTTATTATCCTACTTATCTGAATTATTTTAATGTTTTGAACTTTGAAATATTTTTAAACAAACCGATATTTTCTTGATTTTACATATCATAGCAATATATAATATATGTATATGTACAATACAATACAATATAAGTTTTATTTGGCAGATATTGCTTTGTTTGCAGTCTTCCTTGATAAAGTATTGATAAGGTACTATATTTTCATCGACTAAATCTGTCCTGAAGTTAATGCAGTTTGAAAATTTTTATTCAGTACTTTTAAAACTTCCCCTAACTTACAGCGCCGATCATCTTTATTACACTGCTGATTATTGCAAAAATGAATGCAACACATCAGTAAAATGAACCTGTCTCGTCTCATGGTAATCGTAATAGACTCATTCCTGAACATGGGATCTTTCGACCAATATAAATTTATTGCTGGACCATCAACTAATCCCATAACTATACATATTGAAAAAAAGTTTCAGTTTTTTTTTAACCCAGTAACGTATACGTGATTTTGATCGATGTATATTTAACAACATTTCCCGAGCAAATCTATTTGTTTCAGTGACAATATTCTGTAGAAGATCATCGGTTAGCAATAACTTGTAAGCGTCTATAGGATTTTTTATTTCGTTAACGTTAAAATTTAATATGGGCATATCTTGATCTTGATTCAACTCACCAGATTCATTGTCACTCTCACCTATATCATGCCACTCGTTTTCATAATTTTCAGATTCTAACATTATTTCGTTATCAATTTCTGTCTCATTATCATCGTCGAATAAATCACTCTCACTTACATGACTGTACGATTCATCTGAAGAAACATAGTTTTTGTCGATTACAGAATCGTCTGAATCAAAAGGGTCGTCTCGTTCATTTTCACTGTCACTATTTGGCAACTCTGCAAGCACATGGTCTCTTAAATCAGTTGGACTTAAACGTGAATTCACAATACTTAGGTTATCTTCGTCATATTTTTGATTTTCAACTGAAGTACTTGGTTCGTTACACTCTACAGTTTTTGTTTTATTTGTATCAGCTGTTTGAGCTAAAAACAAAATCTTTTTAACGTGAGATGACATTTTTAGACTAGCAAAACCACGTAAAATGCGAACGTAAACAAACCTGCTATTGAAATACAAACGATACTAAATGTTGATTGACTGTGGAAGCATGTGGATATATAAAAATGCACCGGTCATACAGGACCGGTCTGGCACCCGAGTAACAAATTGTAATCTCTGTGCGTTACCGGCCCCCAAAGCCCGGTACATTTTTTCTTTTAGAAATGTTTAGAATCTTAAGACAAGTATAATGCTGTTTTTAGCATTTAAAACAAACGAATATTAACAAAGATATGCCTTTCGCAATTTTTAAAAGTTTGCAGTTTTCACACGCCGCACTTTAATATTAACGAACACCGGTAACGTAGTCAAACTGTTAAGAACGAAATCAAACATATTATATTCTTTCCTCCTCTCTTTCTCTCTCTCTCTCTCTCTCTCTCTCTCTCTCTCTCTCTCTCTATTTTTGTGTCTCACCGCCGTCTTTTCTCTTCTACAAGTGGAGTAATATTTTAACTTAAATTGCTTATTATGTCAATATTAGACCGATTAAATATTATATATTATTTAAAATATTAAATTATATATGTTTTGTTTAAAACTTAATGAGGTCGACTGTTAAATGATTAGAATAATAACAAAACAAATCAATATTTTGATTGTGAATAAATTGGCAAATAAATTAAATATTACGAAAATCCTAGCTTAAGTCCTTGCTATTATTTGTACAAAGAAAAAATACTTACCTTTGAAATATGGTATATTAATTGTAGCAAGCGCAGTAGAGTAGCTGAGCCCCTTTGTGAGGACCGACGCTGGAACTGAGGCACGAAAGGACTTAAAACTGGAGTATTGTTCTGAAGCTATTTTCTTGTGGCATTTTAGATTAATTACTATTTAACTGAGAATATGCCACAATTAAAGATAAAAATACGTTTATTGACGTTTCAATTATCACTTCGGAAATCGTTCTCAAATTACAAACAGTAAATTAAACAAATTTTGTTTTTTGTTACATAGTGAAAAATTCTTCTAATAATTTAATTTTATCTGACTCATTTATATTGACAATTCAGACATACATTATGCATTTTAAAGTAGACGACTTTAAAATGATATTGCCAATATTATTGAGTTGCGCTCCTGGGACGACTTTACTTATAAAATAGTTTATTCGATTACATGAAATCAACTTCGGAATCAACTAACTTGAGAATATCCGTCAGAAAAAAATCATAGCATGTAATTCGTCTTTAAAAAGACAAACACATGACATGATGACAGTAAAATTCTCCTGTTAGTGATTCCATGGTAAAGTATGAGGGAAAAACCAGGAAAAAAACCTCATAATACTATCCCGACATGGTAAGTATTTGTTCGTGCATTTAGTTTACCTTCAATAAACACCAAAATTCTGATTTTATATGTTTCGTTATTTAAAAAAAACATAAATGATGTATCCTCTATATGTTACTGACTTACTAATATGGTATTTTCTTATTAATAACTTCCTCTTTCAATATTGGTAACCAGATCCTACTACATTCTGCCGAGGAATTTGCGACACAATTGTCCTCATTTAGCATAATTAGAGCCGCTTCTTTGATTTTTCTTTTTTTACCATCTGTTTCTTTTAGGACTACATTTGATTTATTCCATTGAACCCTATGTTCATTATCCCATGCGTGTTTACATATTTGAGATCTAAATAATAAACTAGAGATGTTCACAATACCATGTCTCGATTCAATTTGCTTACAGTGGTGCTAGGTGACATGAACCATTATGCGGTAGGGCGAACTTGAAAAATACGGTAGAAAACGGTAGAAATACCATAAAGGTGACAAATTTGTTGTTTTTTTACATTACCTAATGCCAATGGTTTACGTAAATGCCTTTTTATAACAGTACGTTCATTTGTAAATAATTTTCAACAGAAAATACAAACAAAATTTTTAAAAATATAATTTTTATTAAAAAATTAAACTAAATAAACTTCAGAAACATTAGCTGAAATTAAAGCTAAACCTAAAAAATATGGTACATAACAAAATACAACTTTGAATTATAAAAAAATCAACCATTAAATCTTGTCAATATCCGAGTTCTGCTCGCAAATGTTTTATAATTTTCTACCTTAAAATTATAGCAACTTCCGTCGGATCAACTATTCTCTTGCTATGTAGTAGTGCCTCAATAGTATTTGTGATTAATTTATTTCTCTGCTTATTTTTGATGTATTGACAACCGAAAAAATTATTTCTACATTTGCACTCGGCAAAGTGTAAGGTCAATATATTAAAAACAAGTAGGGATAATTGGGTAACATATTTAGTCCACTACCATGATTCATTTCACTTATTTGACTCCAAAATGCTAATATACCTTTGCATTAGATTCAGACAACTCAGTGTTTCGTAAAAGTCTCCACTCATTATATAATGATTAAAGATCGCCGTGATTTATCCCAATATTGCCAAATTTTGGTGAAATATGTGCAATTGAATTAATTTTTCTACTTCGCACCAAATAAGGATTTATAAACTGCAAATCTTCCAAGATGTTATATTTTATGAAAAACCTTTTTAATAATTGGTCCAGACCCTCTATATAAAATTCTATACACTTTAACTTTACAAATTCTAAATCATTTTTATCTACACTAGGCGTATAAATGTCATAACCGAAATACATCTCCTGAATAGGTAACATATTTCTAGGAATTTTATAATCTATATCCAATACTGCGGTATTGTCAATAATGTCTCTTTTTATAAAACAGTCCAAAAGAGTTTTTATGAGAGATTTGACATTTGAAAATAGGTAACTAATTTGTGGTGACTCTAACTTTTACTTTTTCCAAGCCAGCCTTTAAATTTACATTTATTTGTATATATTTAAAAATATTTTCTTTTTTTCATAACTTTGGCACTAGTACCACTTATACTATCACTGTCAGACATTATTAACCATTAATAAATATACACTATACACTTAATACAATTTACCCACAGACCACTTGAATATGTGCAATAAAAATAACTTTATAATATAATACTGAATTATCGTCGTCTTGTTACAAGTCAGGCACCGCAAAATTCGGTAGAATAAGGTGTTAAAAGGTAGAGCGGTAGATCGAGGTGGAAAACGGTAGATCTGGCAGCAATTATGTTATGAGATAGGCAGAAAACCATCTGACCACCCTTATTACTTCTTAGGTGGTCGGTAAGTTAGTGGAGCAAGTGCGCCCCCTACAATTACTTTATTATATTGCGCTTTTGAATGACGATAATTTAGATAAATGGTTCAGAGAAATTTGATATTTTGTAGAGTTTTATGTGTTTTCGACAAATAACAAAGACAAGTGAATTTCATTGAAGTTAAAAATATATTATAATGTGTTAGCCAGTTTAACAATGAGAATTCGCTGAATAGAAGAAAAATAATATAATGTATAATTTGTTACAGTAGATAATTAGTTAGAATATATAATTAAAAAAGATCGTATTATAATACCGTATTAACATTTAAATGTAAAATATGTAATTAAATACTAAATTCTTTCTCAAACTTCTTTTTAGGGTGCCTGTCCCTTTCGAACGTTGGCGATCATTCTGGCTATGATAACTTTGTTGGTTGCTATACAAAATAGCTGTGTTGAAGTCTTTCTATACCATGATCTCAGGTTAGCAAGTCAGGATATTCTTCTTCGTCCTGAGGCCCTTTTTCCTTAAATTTTACCTTGTAACATGCATTGAAATAGCTCGTATCTGCCTTGATTTATCATTATATGTCCCAAGTACTGCAGCTTACGGCCCTTCACGATGTTGACCAAATCTGCAGTTGTGTTCATCCTCCGCAGTACTTCTTCATTGGTGACTTTGTTTGTCCATGGTATCTTCAAGATCGTTCTGTATGACCATAGCTCAAAAGACTGAAGTTTTGATAGAGTTTCCGCCTTCAATGTCCACCGTTCTACTTCGTACAGAAGCACTGAGTACACATAACATTTAAGGAGCCTTATTTTTGTTTATAGGGTGAGGTCATGGCTCTTGAATACAGAATTCATAGTCAAGAATGCACTCTTTGTCTCTCCGATGCGACATTTAATGTCTTGGGTATTGTCTCATTGATTACAGTTCCCAAGTAGTTGTATTGTGAGACTAGTTCAATTCTCATTTGGTTCACATACAGATTTGCTCCAGTTATGTTTTTCCTTACTGATGATCATTAGCTTGGTTTTGCTGGTCTTTATATGTAGTCCATATTTTCTGTCCATAACCTGTTTCCGTTATTTTGTTCATTAAGTTTTGCAGCAATTCTATGGTATTGGAAGACACTATTGTATCATCTGCATACCGCAGGTTTTTGAGCTTAACTCAATTTATTGGGATACCTTCATCAATATCTTTTACAGTCTCTTCAAAAAGTGCTTCTAGTAGAGTAGTCTCACTCCTTTTAAGATTTTACTCTTATTTGTATATTCTCCATCTATTCGGAGTACTGCTGATTGATTCCAATACAAGTTAGCTATTATTTTTATGTCTTTTCCGTCAATCTCTGTTCTTTTCACCACTTCCATCATTTATTTATGTCTGACTCTATCGAAAGCCTCCTTGTAGTCAATCAGGCATGCAAAGACATTACAGCTGGCATCTCTACATTTATAAAACAATATCTGGATGCTAAGGAAAGCTTCCCTCGTACCAACGGAGTTCTCAAATCCACACTGATTGGGCGCAATTTGTTCCTCGCATTTCCGATAAATTCTTTTGTGGATGAATTTTAAAAACAGCTTCAGCAGATGGCTCATTAGGCTTATTTTATTAGGCTTATTTATTAGGTCCTATAATCTTCACAATCTTTTGCTCTTGGCTTTTTTGGGCAATGGTACGAACTCCGATTTGAACCAGTCTACTGACATTTTTCCTTCTTTGTATATTTCATTTAATATTTCAGTTATTTTTATTTGTTCTTCGTCTGATAGTTTCAACAGTTCTGCAGGAATTCCATCAAGTGCCGGTGCCTTTCCATTCTTTATTTGTCTGACGTCTGCCGTTATTTCTTCTAGTAGGATTGCGGGACCTAAATTTTCTGCAATGGTGGGCTCTTGTATTATTCTAAGGTCATGGAAAAGCTTCTCCAAATATTCTTCTCATACTTTCTTTTTATCTTCCCTGGTTATGGCAAGATTGTCTTCAGCATCTGATATTTTTCCACTATTGCGCTTTTGGAACTTCCCAGCTATTTCCTTCACCTTTCGATGAATATAACAATTTCGATCCCAAACAATATATTATTATGAAAATATACTAAATATAAACAGTCCTGAATCGTATTTTAATCTATAAACTAGTAGAAAAGTAAATAATGTCTCCCTTTTTGGTTCGTTTAATAAAATACCTTTAACGAAATTTATTTAAATTATCGTTTTCATATTAAAATATGGAAATAGATAAAGATGTATAAGAAATCGATAGTTGTTTGTAAAGTATTATCATGTACGATTAACATCTCACCTCGTCAACTGTACACTTTTCAGTCCGTGACAAAACAAAATAGTAAAAACCAACGAGATGTTTATCTTCAGGTATTAATGTAGAGAATAATGTGATTCAAGATAGAAAATATTTAAAATGCGGCATGAGAATATCAAATTCATTCCTGTCATGTCCTGTAGACATTATCGGGATATTTTATTTTCGACCTAGGACGCCGCACCTCACGATCATTACAGTCGAGGGAAATTATAATTTTCTCATGTCTTCAATTAGCTTTTATCAAAGGTCGGACGGCACATGTCATTATGTTTCTTATACGAGGTGAATTCCGAATTAAGTATTTCTCTAAAGAAATTTTACTCAAATTCTGGAATACACCACAGGAGAATCGGATTGCTAAGATATTTAAAGATATTTAAAAAAGCTTAATCATTATGGCTAGTACAAGATGGTTACAACAAGTTACTGATCATGATTTTCGGTCGTCAAGATCCGGCAGGGGTAGACAACCAAAAGACTGTAGGGCTCCCCCGGTCGTTAATCTACGAAAACCCTACAAAAAGAATAAAGGTGCAAAGATCGCTACCTGGAATATTAAAACAATTTATGAAGGCGGAAAGATACACAACGTCATACAAGAAATGCAACGCATGTCTGTCAAAATATTGGGACTAAGTGAAACCAGATGGCCAGACTCGGGTGAACAACAGATTTTAAATTCCAAAATATACTATTCGGGAAATAATGATCCAAACCATCGAAATGGAGTAGCAATCATTGTTGATAAGAACTTATGTCAATCAGTCACTTCTTTCAGTCCTATCTCAGATAGAGTAGTTATGGTTTCTTTAACAATGATCCAACGAAAGTTAAATATAATCCAAGTATATGCTCCAACTTCCGACAAGACAGACGATGAAATAGAACAATTCTATAAAGATATACAACAAGCCCTGGATAATACAAAGCATAGAGATATCACGATTGTTATGGGCGATTTTAACTCAAAAGTAGGAAAAGGAGAAGTAGAAGATATTGTAGGGAAATATGGACTTGGTTTAAGAAATGAGAGGGGGGAAAGATTGGTGGAGTTCTGTCAAGAGAACAGTCTGGTAGTTACAAACACTTATTTTAAGTTACCTAATCGTCGACTCTACACCTGGAGATCGCCTGCGGATAATGATAGGAAAGTTATTAGAAACCAGATAGACTATGTTTTAATAAGAAAAAGGTTTCGGAACTCCATTAAATCAGCAAAAACATACCCTGGGGCTGATGCAGCCACAGACCACAATCCCGTTGTTGTATCATTCGATCTCCGATTTAAAAAACTAACTGCACGTTGCAATAAGAATCAAATACAACGTTCATTTTTGAAAAATTCATTTGTAAGAGATCAGCTATCCAAAAAAATTAACGAGGAAATAAAGATAAATATAATCGATCCAGACGAAGATTCGAACAGAAAATGGGAAACATTTAAAAACATAATGCTGAATCCAACGAAGGAGATTCTAAAAGGAAAGAAAAATAATAACACAACAAAGTCATGGATTAATGATGAGATACTGCAATTGATGGAAAAGAGAAGATTGTACAAGAACGTAGACATCGAAAAATATAAAGACATATATGGTGTAATTAGAAAGAAAATAAGAGAAGCCAAGGAAAAATGGTACTCAAACAAGTGTGAGGAAATAGAAGTACTATTGGAAAGGCATGATGACTTTAATCTACATAGGAAGGTAAAAGAACTGGCCGGCATCAGAAAAACAAACCACAGTAGTGTTCTATTAGATGAAAAAGGTAAAATTATCCTTGATAACAACAAGAAAATAGAAAGATGGAAACAATACATACAGGAATTATTTAAAGATGAGAGACAACCAGAAAACATAGAACTATACAACAGTAGAGAAACGGGGCCCAGTATAACAAAAGAAGAAGTCATGCATGCAGTAAAATTGGCAAAAGATAATAAAGCTACAGGTCCTGATGAGATACCAGCGGAAATTATAAAATTAATCGCAGAAGATCAAATAGATATACTAAAAGACTTGTACAACACCATATATGATACAGGCGTCATTCCAAAAGAATGGCTTAAGTCGACGTTCGTGACTCTACCGAAAAAAGCTAACGCTAGAGAATGCTGTGACCATCGAACCATCAGCTTAATGAGCCACACTCTAAAGATATTCTTGAAAATTATACATCAAAGAATTTTCAGAAAACTGGAGCAAGATATTAGTAACACGCAGTTTGGCTTCAGAAACGCAATGGGTACAAGAGAGGCCTTGTTTGCCCTGAATGTATTGGCCCAAAGATGTATGGATGTTAACCAACCTCTTTATGTCTGTTTCCTTGATTACAATAAGGCATTTGACAAAGTCAGACATAATCGCCTCCTACAGCTACTTCAAGATAAAAATCTGGATATGAAAGATATTAGAATAATATCAAACCTTTACTTTAATCAAGTTGCATCTGTAAAGGTTGGCAACGAACTATCAGAAGAAATAGAAATACAACGAGGGGTAAGGCAGGGATGCATATTGTCTCCGCTGCTTTTTAACCTCTATTCAGAAGAGGTAGTTCAGAAGGCACTAAAGGAAACATCAAGTGGAATTAAAGTCAACGGAGAACTTATAAATAACATCAGATACGCCGATGATACTTTAGTAATCGCAGAGTCAGTTGAAGAATTGCAGGTTCTGATAAATAAGATTGTAGACAGTAGCGAAGAGGCTGGACTTACTTTAAATATCAAAAAGACGAAATTCATGACCATCGCAAAGACACAACAACAGGACACGTTATGGATTAGGGACGAACTCGTTCAAAAGGTGAACAGATATACATACTTGGGAACAATCATAACCGAAAACAACGATTACACACAGGAAATCAAATCACGTATAGGAAAAGCCCGATCAACATTCAATACTATGAGAAAAGTACTTTGCAGCAATGATCTGAGTCTGCAACTTAAAGTACGAATGCTTAGATGTTATGTATTTTCTGTGTTATTATATGGAATGGAGGCTTGGACGCTTAAAAAAGATATAAGTAACAGAATAGAAGCGTTTGAGATGTGGGCTTATAGAAGAATTTTAAAAATAAGTTGGATCGATAAGGTTACGAACAACGACGTTTTAAAAAGAATGAACAAGGAAAAGGAGATATTAAATACAATTAAAATAAGAAAATTGCAGTATCTGGGTCATGTCATGAGAGGTGAGAGATATGAGTTGCTGCAGATCATTATACAGGGAAAGATACTGGGCAGAAGAAGCATAGGCCGACGACGTGTATCCTGGCTAAACAATTTGAGGCAGTGGTACAATTGTAACTCTGTTGAGCTGTTTAGAGCAGCAGTGTCAAAGGTGAAGATAGCCGTGATGATAGCCAACCTTCTTAAAGGAGACGGCACTTAAAGAAGAAGAAAAAAGCTACATTATCTTTTCTTTTTATTTCTAAATTCACTTTTAAAGTGAATTTAGTGAATTTAGGAAGTTAAAAATCAATATGGCGATGTTAAATTTATTCACAAGTGATAACTGAGTTAAATTGATAATAAAGCAGTCAATTTTTAAGCCAAACAATTTTCCATATTCCAATGCTGTGCTTTTCCGTTATTTTTCCTTAGCACATTGGACGCCAGCCTAATTTTAGGCTTTTGTTACCAGATACAAGATATGACAAGTGTCGACAATATTTTTTCGGCCTATGTTCCATTTTTTTTTTTCGTTAAAAATATCATCTACTTAGCTTCAGAGATCATGATTATTTTTCTTTTATAAATATATCTGCTTTTGTTTTTGAATTATTCCTAATTTTCCTGTGATCTTTGAATTATCCTATTCCTATATTTGAATTAATGTACCGCGTGACCCTCATGGAGATCACAGATATTTTTAGTTGAAATGAGTATAATGAATATGTAGTGTCGCTTTTGATGTCATTTTGTTTCTTTTGTTTCAGAGAAAGATCACAAGAAACAATTCGTTAACCTAAATAAAGCAATAAATATTTTAAGTTATCTAATATCTAAACAGAATTTGTAGCGTTTACGCTACTGACTAGTACAATTTAAACCCCTCAAGAAATTTTTATTACCCGCCTACGATCGATTTTAAATCGACATTTTTCCCCACGCGCTGTTATCGCTTTGAAAGGAAGATCGATTTTATGCGGAAGCGAAGTTTCAGTTTTGGTCAGAACTCGTAAACGCAGACACGCCAACCGGTGAGTCTTTTTCTCATGTTCAAAGTGACGGAATTGGGGCAAATAAAATCTAGGACAAGAATAAAAAAAATATATAATTCATAAATAATAATAATAATAAGAAATTTTTCTAACAAAATCAATATTCATTTATGAGTTCCACATAAAAAGGAAGATTTTTTTGGCGTGCTGCAGCTCCATGTAAGTAAATCATTTCATACGTATTATCTCTTTATCATATAATCAAATTTATCATTGTGTTTAGTATTTCTTTAGAGATTTACTTTTGAGTTCCGAAATAATTTAAATATAAAATTTCCTTGATTTACTTGCAAAGAACAGAAGGTCATTTTTTTTATATAGTCAAACTTAAATTCCGATCTATTTCATATCTTATCATTAAGTTTTTTATGGTTCCCTTTTATCTAACTTTTTTTGGTGGAATATAAAAAGGTTCTACAAATGTGGGACAGCCTTCTGTATTCTGCGCATGTTTATTTCATGGCGCAAGCTTGCTATGCCTACGAAAGTAACTTCATAAATTTGACATGATGTTGACTTAACCTAATACCTGATGTTTTGATGTTTTGTTTTGGTGCAGTCAATCCATGCTGCTACAACTATTAAATGACATATTTATTAAATTAAATAATCATTTTAGATTCCGTCACTTCACTTGAGGATATTCTCTTCAGAATATTCCCTCAAGGACTCAAGTAACTAAATTTCTTGAATAGTTAGCAAACCCGTGGATTTTGCTGTCACCCAGAGACCAGTGACTGGTTGTGGCTTTTGTGACCAGGATTCGTCTTTACAGCCATAAACTGATGTAGCCGTGCCAAGAGGAGTTTTTCCTATGGACTTATAGTGCTGTAAAGATAAGTTGTTTAACTATTTGACTTTTTGTATTACGTATTACTTTCTATTTACTGTTAACTTTTCATATGCATATGATCAAGTAACTACATTTTGATAAAATATAATTTTGATATTATTGGGAGAGGGAAAATATATTACCTTTTTTTATTAGTTTTTTTTAAATAGGATTTTAAGAGTACTGACCAAACTCACTTTTGCTATAATATTTTTTTTAATACAATACATTGGATATGATACAATTTAATATTGGGAAAGGGAAATAAATTTAATGTTTTTTTTTAAATATGATATAATGAGTATGGAACAACTCATTTTTTGGATGTAATATAATATAATTGTAATAGATTTATCAAGTTTGATATCTTTACAATATTGTCATTAGTATCTCATATTAGTAGAACTATTTAAATTTAAATTACTACCTTTTGTGTTAAGACTTTGGCTACCATACGGACTATTCTTGGTGTTACTGATATTTTAAACTTTATTTGGCCAGTGGTAGTGATTATTCGTTTGTTGAGGGGCTATTAGGTCCCATTGTATGTGTACACCATCCACTACCACTGTTATTTGGCTTTGCATTATATGTAAATTGTTTTATACACATATACCTATATACATTTTTTATAAATATATTTATTGTTGCTATTTTGAGTTTTATTTCAGTTCTATAACCAGTATATAACATAGCAAAACAAGATTATTATTTAGTATTTTTGTATTTCAGAGTATTATCTCCAGATTCATTTGTTACTTCAAAATCTCAACTATCGTTGAGTTGGCGCCCTTCTTTTCTCTTCTTATTGTTCTCTTTCTATAAATTTATTCCCAGTGACCGTCTTTAGTTGTATCACGTTTGATATTACCAGGTCTCATTTCGTTTCTTGTCTCATTAGCTCATTATCCTTGCTACTGTGTTTATATCTTTAAAGCCACAATCCAGTGCATTGAAGCTAGCCCGAACACTCACTTGAGATTTAGTGTCTCTTTGGCCATTTAAATTTGTTCCTCTGAGCTTAGCCCTATTTTTAGTTTTTTTTTTCATCACTTCTCTTTCAGTTCTTCTGAAATTTGGAAGTTCTACACTTCCAAAAACCCAATACTCCCGGAGTATTGAGCGTTTCAAATTCCGTAAAATGTCTAGAAAATTTAACAGATCAAAACCGTTGACACAGGAGGAACTCGAGTGGTCAATTGCAGAAAGTGAGCAGGCTAGAGCTGCTTTTAGAAGGATGTCCAAGGTGTTATGTAACAGAGACATAAAATTTGCATTAAGGATCCGCCTACTTCGCTGCTACGTGTTCTCGGTCTTACTTTATGCTATCGAGTCCTGGACTGTGAATAAAATCGATCTAAATCGCCTTGAGGCTTTCGAAATGTGGTGCTATAGAAGAATTTTAAAAGTTTCCTGGGTGGAGAAGATTCGTAACTCCATAATACTTGAACGTCTCAGCAAGACTACTGAGATCATAAAAAGCATCAAGCAGAGAAAGCTGGAATATTTCGGACATGTAATGAGAGGTCCCAAATATAGATTGCAACAAAATATCATGCAAGGAAAAATAGCAGGCAAACGCAGTCCAAGACGAAGAAGAACCTCAAGGTTGAAGAACTTGCGGGATTGGTATGGTGTAGATAGAAGCATGCTATTTAGGGTGGCAGTGAATAAAATTAAAATAGCTATGATGGTAACCAACGTTCTGAAAGGACATGGTACATGAAGAAAAAGAAGTTGATAGTCTTGAACCTATAGACCATTCAGATGCAAATCCGGATTTTGACATTCAACATGATAGTGATAGTAATGACTCTAGTGAAGGAGACACAAGTAACGATGAAGATACTAGTTCAAAATCAAAAGTAAGAAGACTTGAAGAGCTTGTGCAGAAATCAGGTCCTTCACGAGTTGTTGGATTCAAAAATGGTATCTTGTTGGAACTTCAAGGTCGGCACCCAGCTTTATACTTTCTACACTTTATTTCCAATGTCGTTTTGGATATTATTGTAACAGAGACCAATAAATATGCTGAAAGAGTATTGGGAGCTAGCCAAGTAGTACCTCTAGACTAAATGCATGGAAAAACACAACTATGAGTGAAATAAAAACACTACTTGGACTTCTGATATGGATGGGACTTTGTAAATACAGTAAAATTAATGGGTTCTGGTCAACAAACCGACGTTTTTAGAATCAAGTTTGCAAGGTTATGTCGAGAAATAGATTTAAAATTTTGATGAGAATGCTACATTTCGCGGATGACAACAACCCGCAGGACAATAATCGTGTACATAAAATCTTATATATTCTCAGTATTATAAAAAATTTCTTCCAAAAGGCATATGTCCTGGGAAACATGTCTGCATTGATGAGAGTAATATACAGTGGAGAGGCCGGCTTCAATTTCGCCAGTACATCTCAAATAAACGACATCGCTATGGGATCAAAGTGTTTAAACTTTGTACAGCTGGTGGATACACATACTGTTATAAAGTATACACTGGGAAAGATCTACAAAGGACAGGAAACGTATCTGATAGTGTTGTCTTTGATATGATGACCCCTCTTCTTGATTCTGGAAGGTATATGACAACTGTTAATAATTATTGGTATACTAGTGTCAATCTGGCAGCCAGACTGCTGAAGTGCCAATCCTGCTGCAGTGGTGGAATCTAGAGAGATCAAAGGATCTAAAGGCGAGATCAAAACTCAGCAGTCAAACTATGGAGTAACCGTTTGTAAATGGAAAGATAGGAGAAATATGTTAGTGCTCAGCACATGTCACACATATTCAATGATTGAAGTCACGTGACGGCACAGAGCTGCAAGCATAAAACCGGAAATCGTGGTAAACTACAATAAATCAAAAGCATTTATCGATCTCTTTGACCAAATGAATAAAAAAAAGCCTGTACTCTCCGTACTTGAGAAGAACTTTCATACAAATGGTACCGCCGTCTCATTCTGGATTGCATACGAGGCACAACCATGGTAAATGCATTTGTTATGTAGAATACAAACAATCCGAATTATAAGCTTAGTGCGACGGACTTCAGGCAAAAGGTGGCTAAAGAACTTCTCTATCCTACCGAAGAAGCATCCCTGCTACCAGCTCCACCACCTCTCAGATAACGCAGAATGCATCCTGTTGAGAGAGTTTATAAGAAAGTAACTAAGAGGTGCACTGCTTGCTATGAACGCCTTAAGCGTGAACGAGATCGTAAATATGCTGCAGCTCACACCAAAAAGTCATCACCAAATGTCCATCTTGTAACAAAGTATTCTGCCTTTCTTGTTTCAATGAAAAACATTCTTAAATTAGGTCACATTCGTAGGTTGAATGTGCTAAGAGTGTTTGGTTTTATTATAAGCATTGAATTGCTAGTTTTTTTAGTTCAATTTTTATAGTTTGTTTTTGTAAATTGTATGATTTTTTATTTTGTCTATAATAAAAAACAATTGACTGTATTATCTTGACTAAGTTATTCATATTTTTCTTCCAAAATTATGTAGACCATTGTATACTTAATACACATGTTCTCAGAAAACCAAGTAGACCAAGGTGTAGCCTAGTACAACGGTTACATTTTCTGTAAAAGAAAAACAATAAAACGTGATCCAAATAAGAGCCACACGTACAAAATTACAACAGTATCGTATGCTCCCATGGGGGTCACATGTAGCCAAGTTCAAATGACAGTGTGACCCCCATAGGGTTCACATGCACCAGACTATAGGATACTATGATCCCATGAGGGGACCGTGCGTCCAATGTATTAGATTATTAAACGGAGCATGTCAAATCTGGTTTCCCTCATTATATAAACAAAATGCTCCAGTTTATTCTTTTTCACTGTTCGTATTGCTTCCTGGTCTTTGTTTACTTTTCGCAACACTTTTTCATTTGTAATATACACACATATCCTATTCAAAATATAATAATATGTAATTTGATATAGAAAAACATGCATATATGTGATATAAAAAACATGTAAAAATGTGACTTTGATTAACTACGTTATGAAAATAGTGATCCTGGAATCTTGTTCTATAAGGTTTATCGGAAAACAACACCAGAATTTATTATTTCATTTTAAAGTTTATTTATATTATTAAATTGTAAAGCACATTCAACTATAATACATGTTAGATCGCCTATTTTGCCACAAGTACTATTGGCTGTATTTGATAAGCCGATTCCATGCATGTAAGATTACTAGATATAGATTAGAAGACATTATTTGCTTTTAGCCAATGGTCTTTATAAAATGCTGATTAGATTATGTGTAAAACCATCTTTTTGAGGGTATCCTAGAATTTTAATAATTTTAAGTCAGTCTTACATTCTCTGTAATGTTATTACTTTTTCAGTGGGAAAAAGCCACAATTAAAGTTTAAAATATGTTAATTGACGGGGTTTTTCCCATTAATTTTTTTATGTTAATTGACGTTTGAATTTCCACTTTGGAAATCGTTCAGAAAATACAAACATGTATTTATTTCTCTGTAATGTGAATACCAATTATTTTCAAGCTTTTGTCTACTAACAGTATCAATATCTGTCGAGAAATTAGCTGTTTTCAAGCAGCTTTCATTCCAAAGAGCAGAACAGCCGAAGTACTTCGTCAGTTACACGACAGTCCATCAGGAGGGCATTTTGGTGTAAAGAAGACCCTTCAGCGAATTCGGGAACGGTTTTATTGGATGAACAGTTCCGACGATGTAAAAGACTGCTGTAAGAAATGTACTATTTGTGCTACGAGTAACGGGCCTTATCGAAAAAGGAGAGCTCCTATGAGACAATATAATGTTGGAAGCCCGTTTGAAAGAATAGCTTTGGACATTGCTGGGCCATTTCCAGAAAGTGATAATGGAGGCAAGTACATGTTGGTAGTAATGGATTACTTCACTAAGTGGGTCGAGATTTACGCACTTCCAGACCAGAAGGCGGCCACCGTTGCAGTTAAGTTGATCCAAGAATATATCAGCCGATTTGGAGTGCCTTTGGAGATCCATAGTGACCAAGGCAGGAACTTCGAAAGCGATTTATTCCAAGGAATATGTGATAGACTAGGTATGAAGAAAACAAGAACTACGGCTTATCATCCGCAATCGGATGGTATGGTAGAACGAATGAATAGAACAGTTGGCAAGTATTTGACAAAGATGGTGTCCGATCATCAGCGAGACTGGGACCAATATCTTCCGTTCTTCATAATGGCCTACAGATCTGCTGTTAATGAATCAACAGGCCAGACACCAGCCAGAGTCCTATTCGGACGCGAGATGCGACTACCTTGTGATCTAGAGTTTGGGTGTCGACCTGGAGAAGATGTAGCAGGTGAAGATTATGTGATCGAATTACGAAGAAGAATGGACGATGTACACGAGTTGGTCCGTTCCCATCTCCAAATTGCTAGTGACCGAATGAAGAAACGGTACGATACACAAGCCGAAAAGGGGTGTTTTAAGAAGAACGATAAAGTCTGGCTTTATAACCCCAAAAAGCGAAAAGGTTGTTCTCCCCAAATTGCAGCAGTTTTGGGAAGGTCCATACCTCATTATGGAGAAGATCAATGATGTTATTTGCCGAATAAGCAAGATTCCGAGACGAAAGCCGATGATAGTACACCATAACCGGTTGGCGTCTTTCGAGGGTGACCACGACGTAGATGAAGAAGTGGAAGTAAACCAAGTCCAAGATGTGTCTGACCTCACGTTTGAGGAATTCATGGGTGCCTATGGAGGTACCGGTAAAGCAAGACATGGTGTTACCACTGAAGAAAGGCAAGATCTACTCGCGCTTCCCGATGACTACTCACTGGCCCTTACAATCCCGGCCAGTATCAAAGACGCACCAGGGTTGGCATCCGTCTTTCGAAGGAAGTTCGGTCGAGTTGCAGAACTTCAATGCCAAGTGCCAGCTCCCGGTAAAACCTTGAGACTCCAAGATGCGTCACGTTACCTTTTCTACCTGGTGACAAAAGACACTGCCCGTGACCAACCTACCTACCGAGATGTATGGGAAGCTTTACTTCGATTGAGAGAGCACGTACTAGAGTCCGACGTGCAAAAGTTAGCCATGCCAAAGTTAGAGTGCCACCAATTAGATTGGAGGGTTATTCGAAGTATGGTGGAGGAGATCTTTAGAGACACCGAAGTCCAGGTGTTAGTCTGTTGCAATCCGCATAGTTACTGGTGCGGAGAGAAAACCGTCCCTTGTCATTTTTATAAAACTGGAAGTTGTAAAAGAGGGTCCAGTTGCCGATACTAGCATGCCGCTCCAGTTACAGTCCCGACAAGGTTCCAGGAGGAACCATCTTTTAAGAGGGGGGCAATGTTACGATAAATTCTGACCCAAAATCGTAAATATATTTTACTAATATGTTTTTATTCATTCATGAATGTTCTAGGTATACCTACCTGACGAAAATCAGCCGAGCCGCTATAATAAAACCAGTTCCAGTTTATTCGAGACAATGCAGGTTAACATCCATGGGGTCTCCCCTCGGCTATAATACCAGTAAGACGTCACATTCCAGTATTTTCGACAAGGGTCAGGTCAGGTCTAGGCGTTCTTACGGCGCTTTATATAAAGCCGAAATTTTATTGAAGAACTTAGTCATAAGAAGATCGAGGAACGCGGTTTACTTGTAACGAAACGTAAATAAATTATTATTTGTAATATAAATTAGGATTAATAAAGACTTTAATAAATTCGTAATTAGTTATCGTGAGTTTTAATAAATTAGAATATAGACAATAAATTAGAATAAAGACAAATAAATTAGAACAATATAAATACATAACAAAATACATTAAAATTTTCAATAGTAATACCACTAGTGATTCAATTTTCGCGATAACTTTGTCGATTTACTTCTAAACGAAACTGAGTTGCTTGAAAACACCACGAGTCCGTAGGACGAGTGGTGTTTTCTTTAAGAAACTCAGTTGAGTTTAGAAATAAAAGACAGACTATTTCATAAACAAAGTAATAGGTCAAAAATTCAGTAGAATGAGAGGAAGGAATTTATTATATTAATATATTTGATCTAGGTAACCCTAATTTTGCAGTAGTATTCCATATAGTTTTTGATAACACTCTCCTTGTAATCACTACCATCAATTTTTCGCATGATGAAGGCCCAGTCTTTTCGAATGAATGCTAGTCTTTCGTCGTTATTTTCTGCATCTAATTTGTAGTTGCGATCCACACAGAACATCATAAATTGTCTCCATGTATAAGATTTAGATTTTATTGTGTTACTCGGTATATTTTCTTCAATGTTTTGGTTTATAACTTCGTTTGAAGTACCACCAAAGACTCATTTTGACGTATACAGCTACAATAATTTTTTATTACCATTTAACTGGGAATAAGCCACAATTAAAGATACAAATACGTTTATTGACGTTTCAATTTCCACTTCGGAAATTGAAACGTCAATAAACGTATTTTAATCTTTAATTGTGGCTTATTCCCAGTTAAATAGTTATTAATTTAAAATGCCACAAGCAAATAGCTTCAGAACAATATATACCATAATTTTTTGACCAATCAGAATTGAAAGACAGTTGGTGTTTTCGCGATAACACAAGCTGTCTTTGGTTTGTGATTATTCAGATTATGTGAAAATTTTAAGATGAGTGAAATAATCAGTTCAATGTGGCTTATGTATATGTTTGACTGTTTAAATATTGTTAAATTCGTCGATAACCCTTTGACGTTACTAAGAACATTACTGCCATTATTTCCGCTGTGTATATTGAACATTCACTGGGAAGCTATAATGGTGACGGTAATTTTTATTTTCGTAGAAAATTTTTATTTTATCACCATATCAAACATGTTTGGGAGTTAATAGGAGTTTAAGTAACATGTTTTAAACTTTCTGTCAAATAGTGTTTTTGTCATTTTACCGTAGTAGGGCGAAATTTGGCTTGTATAGAGAAGTATACTTTACCGTAATTAGATCGCTTTATACCAAAAGTATAGGGTTTTTAGTTCTCCAATACGTATAGGTTAGGTTTAATTAACAGCTTATGAATATTTTGATGGTATTTACAATTTTTTGACATAACTCGGTCGGGTTGTAAATTTCTCGCCAAAGAAATGGTAACTAAAATGCAATCAATGTTCCACCGCTTCCTTTTCCAACATTTGGACGGACGTGGATTTTAAATAACCCAGGCATAAACTAATGCATTTATTTTTTGAACTCCAAGTTTATTTAGATATGTATTGGCTGCTAATCCAAATAAATGTCAGCTACAGTCAAAAATTGGCCTGATCATGTTCCGGTAAGATATCAAAGCATTATTTGGGTCTTTCCGTAACAATTTCCTATCTACATAGGTACCACGATACCAAGCAAAGCTTTTAATAGGAAAATTAAATTTTTGCTACATTAATATTGCCTTGTGGAACTTTATATATATTTTTTAAGTAATACACCTGAGTTTTCGTGTCTTACGACATGAAATTAATAATCCTATTGATAATCCTATTTCTTCATAGTACTGATTTTACGATTTCTAATGCGACTTTCAAGTTATTTCTACATATAATATCATAAGATTATTAAAGAATTTTTGTGTGGTTGGATATACTTACTTTAAGGTCTATGTTGTACAGGTTGCACAAATAAACTCTGGCTTAAACATATGTGGCAATCCATTATTAGATAATCGGGGTATGAAAATTCCGCATTAATAATTTTTAAAAAAGTTGGTCTGTTAGATCCTAAAGATTTTAAAAAGAGAGCAAATGTGCTAGGGATTTCAATATTCAACATTTTTTTGTAAAGAATAGGTATCTTAATTGACATAATCAAAAGCAGCGGAAGTGTTCAGGAACGTAGCTGTTGTAGACTTTTAACGTACAGTTAAGCTGAATTGACGTAACTATTGCTGCAGTTTCATCTTGAGTGCAATCTCCTTTCATCTGTCGTTTTTTTTTCTGTAAGGGTTTTCGTATTTAGTTTGAGCCTATTGCATTATGTTGACTATTTTTTGTTTGTTCAATATATTGATGTCTATTGTTGTTGTATCTTTAAATGAATTATCAATATATATTTCAAAATCTTAAATATTAGTTGTCCATTTGTTTGATTATTTCTTATTTATAATTTTAAGTCTTTCGTTTTTGGATGCTATTGTTATCTTCGCTCTTAATAGCCTGTGATAACTGCGTTTACTAAACTGGTTTAACACATATACGTCTCTAAATAATTATTTTTTGTTTGTAAAGAAATATTTGATTTCGTTTCTTGTATTTCTATCAGGGCTGTTCATCTAATAGAGATTGTTTTCCAAAAGGAAAGTTAACAGTTGTTTCATCATCATCATCATCATCATCATCATCATTTTGGCTTTACAACCCTGTGTGGGTCCTAGCCTCCCCAAGAATTCTCTTCCAGTCGTCCCTATCCATCGCTTTCCTCCGCCAAGCACGTATTTCCATATTTCTCATATCTTGGTCTATGTTATCTAGGAATCGTGTTCTGGGTCTTCCTGTTCTTCTTTGATCAATAGGTCTATCAAGGAGCGTTTTTCTAGCTGGGTCGGTTTGCTCCATCCGCATTACATGGCCTACCCACATTAGACGTCCTATCTTAATGTGTTTTACGATATCTGGTTCCTGGTATATTCTGTAGAGTTCGAAGTTGTATCGTCTTCTCCAGACACCATTTTCATTTACCGCTCCATAGATTCGACTCAGTATTTATTTTTCGAAACATCCTAACATGTTTTCATTGCTTTTTGTTAAAGTCCAAGTTTCTGAACCATATGTTAGGACTGGGCGTATTATTGTTTTGTATAGTTTTACTTTTGTATTTCTTGATATAGATGTCATTTTCAGTATTGACGAGCGCTCCCAGGTATACAAATTCGTTAACTGCTTCGATGACGTCGTTTTCTATAACAAGCGGCCGTCGTATTTGTGGTTGTGGACCTACTTTTATGTATTTCGTTTTATTAATGTTTATTATTAAACTCATTTTTGTAACCGCTTCCTTTAGTGCTACATACGCCTCTCGTGCTGCGTTTATTGATATCATCGTCATAACAATATTTATATCATCAGCATATGCTAGGATTTGCACAGATTTGTTATATATTGAGCCGGTAGTTGTGATTTGTCACGTACGTATTACTTTTTCCAGAGCTAGATTGAATAGTATACAGGAGAGTGGGTCTCCCTGACATAGCCCGTTATTTGTATTAAAAGGTTCAGAGAGTTCCCCCTGGATTCGTACTCTGCATTCAACTTTTTCAAGGGTAAGTTTGGTTAGACTTACCAACTGATTTGGTACTCCCAGGTCTATCATTGCTCTAAACAATTGTCTTCTATTTACAGAGTCGTAGGCTGCCTTGTAGTCTATAAATATGTGGTGCGTGTCTATACCATATTCCAGTGTTTTCTCTAGAATTTGTCTCAGGGTTGAAATCTGATGAATTGTTGATTTACCACCTCTGAAACCAGCCTGGTATTGTGCTATTATTTTCTCTGCATACGGTGCCATACGATAACATAGTACATTGGAGAATATTTTATACGCTGCATTTAGGAGCGTAATTCCTCGATAGTTAGAGCATTCAAAGATATCTCCCTTTTTGTATATGGTGCAAAGTATTCCAATATTCCAATCACTGGGGAGGGACTTCTGTATCCATATTTCTTTTATAAGCTGCTGTAGCGCTATTATGATATCGTGGCCACCTTCTTTATATAATTCTGCTGGAAGATTATCTATTCCGGGTGATTTGTTTCAGGCTGTTTATTGACAGCGTCTTTAACTTCCAGGATCGTTGGTGGATTCTCCTCCCTCTCGTCTTCTCCGCTTACCTCACAGCTTTCGTCTTCCGGGTTTTCTTCTTCTTCCTCTATATTAAGTATCTGGTTAAAATATTCCGTCCATCGATTTGGTACGTCTGTTCTTGTTGTTAATAGATCGCCATTCAAACTTCATTATTTTCTGTTGATGTTAACTTTCTTATAGAATGTTCTGAATTCTTTCTCTCTGTTGAGGTTTTCTATATATTGAAGTTCCTTTTTTAAGTGGTTTTGTTTCTTCATTCTGTTTATTTTCTTTTCTTCTCTTCTCTTTGTCTGGTAAATCTCTACACTTGTTCTAGTCTGGCGGGTAAGCATTTTTGCATAAGTTTCATTTTTTTGCTGTGTTGCGTCTTTACATTCATCGTCAAACCAGTAATTTTTTCGGGTACAAGTTTCTGTTCCTATTTCATCTTGTGCTGCTGACTCAATATCTTTCTTTATCGTGTTCCAGTATGAGTCTACATCTCTCTGGTCTTCTTCGCTTGGACTTTAATTTCTTAACCTATTGGAAATATTTTCCCAGTACTGTTTTGCAGCAGTTGCATCTCTTAGCTTCGGTACATTCCATTTCTTTGTATCTATTTTTTTTTCTTTGTTGGAATTTGAAATTCTAGCCCTTAGTGTTGAGATCACTAAACAGTGGTCTGAGTCTATGTTTGCGCCTCTATAACTTCTGCAGTTCATTATGTCCGTTCCGTGTTTTGAATCTATTAAGATGTGATCAATCTGACTAGTTGTTCTTTCATCAGGGGAGGTCCAGGTTACCGTGTGTATATTCTTATGTTCAAAATATGTGCTACCGACGGTCATATTCAGTGCTGCTGCTAAGTTTATCAGTCGTAATCCGTTATCGCTACTGATATTGTGTAGGCTATGCCTACCTATAGTCGGCATAAAAACTCGCTCTCGTCCTATTCTTGCATTCATGTCAACTAGAACTATCTTGATGTCATTTCTGGGGCATCTTCTATAGGCTTGTTCTAGGTCGTCGAAAAACTGTTCTTTAACGTCTTCTAGTTTGTCGTCGGTCAGGGCATGTTCAATAATTAAACTGTAATTAAAGAATTTACCTTTTAAGCGTAAATAGCACATTCTTTGACTGTAGGCTTTAAAATCAATAACTAGGCCTTTTGTTCTTTGGTTTACTATAAATCCCACTTCATCTATGTGTTGGTTTTCATTGCAGCCGTAATATATGGAGTGGGTTCTCTTATCAAGAATGCCTGTTCCCCTCCATCGCATTACCTGCAGTGCCAAAACATCTACTCTGTACATGTTTACTATGTCTAGTAGAGATGCGAGTGCTTCAGCTCGGTACAGGGTTCGGGTGTTCCACGTTCCTAATCTTAATTTCATTTTTCGTTTGCAGAGTCGTCGTCGTAAGTTCCGTCCGACTAATAGTTCTTGAGGTTTCGTAACATATGATTTTTGCAGGAAGAGGTTGTTAGCCCCTATCCTAATCCCCAACCTGGAGCGCCAGGGACTCTGTTGGGTTGCCATACCAGTCTGTTTTGGTTGTTTTCCTCTACTATTTCTTACTTCGGTTTCAAAATTTCCCATAACATTTCAGAGGAGTCTTTCTTAGTGCCTATTTTAGTATTGAAATCACCACCACTTATTAAGAAGTAGCCAGGATTTTTCTTGATTGAACAGGATATTAATTTGACCGTAGAACATTTGGACTTCTTCCTCTGGATGTTCTATAGTAGGAGCGTATACTTAAACAATATTTAGGATATATCTTGCACGTATTTTAATAAGTAGACCCTCTTGTTAAGATTTGAATTATTGATCTTTACATATCTAGCGTTTTGCATATTCAATTTTGTAACTTTATTATAAGTACCTGTAAAAGTTGACCATGAAACTTCTATACTCCGTCTAGTTTCTTTTGTTTGATCAGTATCTTTTGTGATCCATACTCCAAGGTATTTTTACGAGTATAATTACTCAACTTCCTTATTATCTAGTACCAGTTTATATCTAAGGTTTATTAGCAGTTGTGAAATTAGTTTAAGAGGTATCTTTCACATATAACGCAAGCATTTTTTGATAAGGTGATTTAAGTTATATCGACATTACATAATAAGTTCCACGTTTTGCAGTTTTTTTTTGCAAAGAACATTTTTATGGAGACTTTGTTTTTATAATTTAACAATTACTTCGAGAAAAACTGAGTTACCTACTTCTCTAATTCACATCTCCGTATGCATATACCGGCTGTGAGAACTCAACAACAAATATTCATTGATAAAGTCGACTTCTTGCATATAATAAACCACCCCCGGAGGGTAATGCATAACTTAGAGACGAAATTACAATTATTGTCCCAAAATATGTGCTAAGTCGTTAGTAATGCAAATTTATACTGGAAGAGAATAACAATGATAGAACTTCCACCAACTTAGGTAAACATAAATACACTAGAAGCGTAGGAAGCGGCTCAACAATGACAAGGTATGTAAAAGATGTTTTGATAAATGATTCAAGTTTATTTCAACCCAGAAAATATTTTTTTTAAGTTATACATTCGAATTTTATGTTATTTTGAGGGTTCTCGTTCGGAATAAAACATAAATTATTTTATATCTGGTAATTTATTAACTACGATAAATCATTAATTAGAATGAACTAAAATAGAATTAATACGGAGACTAAGGCGAAACTTATAACTTACTAAACTATTTATAGAAAACGGATTTTAATCACAATTTCATTTAGTTTCTTGACGTTCTCTTGGTTTTGATATTTTTTAATAAAATTATATTAACACTTTCAACGCAAAGCTATATTTGAGAAAATGACCCCATGGCTAACTTATAAAACGTCAATCATAATTATCGAACTAAGGAATATGGATCCTTTATTTATTAATTTGTGCCATCTAGAACTTTATTTTTAAAAAAGGAAGGTCATGGATCTGTGTGATGAGCTGCGCTAATGAAAATTTATAGTAGATATACACGTAGATGTATATATATATATATATATATATATATATATATATATATATATATATATATATATATATATTTATAGTTTGAGTTTAGTTCTTGAACCTTAATATATATTTTTTAGTGGATTCTCTTGGGCTTAGGTTCATAAAAAAAAATTTTAGTTTGATACTAAGACATTTTTATATATATTTTTTCCGACGTTTCGGCAGGAAATCCATGCCTTTTTCAAGAATATATATTGACTAAAAAAAAACATTCTATGACAGACATAATATGGTTTAAAAAATAAACTTTTGACTTACCAAGCATGTAAAGATTTGGTGTTAACAATTAGACGTCACAATTAAAATAATATTAAAATATAGGACATACCCACTAAGTCACTAAAAGTAAAATGTATTTTAAATCTAATGTGTTGTTTATTGATGTTAGCTTATCGTTTAAACAATGTTATTTTAACATCATAGGCGTTCTGAGAATGACTTTTGTATATTTAAATTAAGTTAAAATATATTTTGTTCAAATTTTTGACATCTTTTTTATCATTTATTGCGTTATTATTTTTTTTATTTGTATAGACTCTAGAAGCTCTCTCTTCTTCCTGTTGGGTTCACTTTTTAGGATCTTGGTTTGCTCAAAATCAAATTTATGTTTTTTTTCGTTTTCATGTTTTGTGAGGGCGGTTGAGTTTTTTTTGTCATATTTGTGGGAACGTATTCTTGAATTAAGTAGTTGACTGGTTTGTCCAATATAAACTCCATCACAATTCGAGCAGGGAATTTCATATACAACATGTGATCTTTTTAATAGAGGGGTTTTTGTTTTCAATCTAGTAAAATTCCTTTTCAAAAGATTGTGACCTTTATGAGCAACCGTAATATTATGTTTAGACAGAAGATTTGCTATTTGTTCTGATAATCCTTTTATATAGGGGAGAGACATATAGTTTTTCTTTACTGTGTTGGTTTTATTATTATTATTATTGTTATTGTAAAATTTATGCAGTCGCGATTTGAAAGTGTTTTCGATAAGGTGGTGTGGGTATGAATTAAGTGTAAGTGCTGTTTTTGCTTTTTTAATGGCCTGAGGTCTATTGATAGGATCGGATAATCTAATAGCTCTATCAGCGAGTCCGATAACTACTGATTTCTTTTGAGACAGGGGATGATGAGAGTTGAAATTAAGATATCTCGACGACCAGGTTTTTTTGGTGTAACATGAAGTAGTTATAGTGCTGTTTTCTCTATGCAAGGTCAGGTCCAGAAAATTAATTTGATTATTTTTTTCAATTTCTAATGTGAATTTTAGTTTTTGGTGAAAGTTATTGAATTCATTTAGTAAATTATCCATTTTATCCTCTGGTGCTGCACTCAAGCAGTCATCTATATAGCGATAGAAAAAAGGTATATCAAAATCTATTTTATTTAAAACAATTTCTTCTAGATGCTCTAAAACTAATTGAGCGATGGCACTGGATATGCTAGCACCCATAGCACATCCATCAGTTTGTTGGAAGATTTTGTTTTTATATTGGAAATAGGTTGACTTTAATGTTGTTTCGACTGCTAGCAGAAATTCTTCTAGAGGGATGTCTGTGAACGCTTTGATTTCGTTCCACTCATCACCTATCAGTCACTCGACACCGAGGAGTAGGCAGATTGAGACCTCAGTGCCGAGAGACAGTTCTAGTACTTATAATACAGAACACGATACTGGTACGTTTCGAGTGAGGGGAGTAGGCAGATTGAGACCCCGAACTCGAACCGAACCGTATCTCTCTTGATAATGGCTCTGTCGCCTCTCGCATTTCGACCACCATCGTTTTCTGTCCATCCATTCGTCTTCTTTGATGACTCTATCTCTCATTATGTGTCGTACATTTTCTTCCTAGGCAACTGAAGGCCTTCCCCTTCTTCTTCTTTATTGTGGTATGTAATTTAAAGCTTTCTTTGGCCACCTATCTTCATTCATTCTCTTCACGTGACCACACCACACTAGTTCTTCTTCTTCATGTACCATGTCCTTTCAGAACGTTGGTTACCATCATAGCTATTTTAATTTTATCCACTGCCACCCTAAATAGCATGCTTGTATCTACACCACACCAATCTCGCAAGTTCTTCAACCATGAGGTTCTTGTTCATCCTGGACTGCGTTTGCCTGCTATTTTTCCTTGCATGATATTTTGTAGCGATCCATATTTGGGACCTCTCATTACATGTCCGAAATATTCCAGCTTTGTCTGCTTGATGGTTTTTATGATCTTAGTAGTCTTGCTGAGACGTTCTAGTAATGTGAATTTACGAATCTTCTCTACCCAGGAAACTTTTAAAATTCTTATATAGCACCACATTTCAAAAGCTTAAAGGCGATTTAGATCGATTTTATTTACAGTCCAGGACTCGACAGCATAAGGTAAGACCGAGAACACGTAGCAGCGAAGTAGGCGGATCCTTAATGCAAATTTTAGGTCTCTGTTACATAACACCTTGAACATCCTTCTAAAAGCAGCTCTAGCCTGCTCTATTCTGGATCTAATTTCGCCGTGATTTTCTGCATTACAATTTAATTGCTGTCCAAGGTAGACGATTTTATCAACTTGCTCAAGTTTGGTATTATTTACATATATAGAAGGTTTTATATTCTGTTGTTTACTTATTACGAGTATATTGGTTTTCCTTATGTTAAGATCCAGACCTCCCTCCCTACAACTCTTAACGACACTATCAAGTAGTGTTTGCAGATTTTCTTGATTAGAAGCTAGGAGTACTGTATCGTCCACACTAGTTGTCTCGTTTTAATTCTGACTACACTGGAATATACAGTATTTGTCCTCCTTCTACTGTCGTCATTTCTGATATGATCTTTTTTGGATATACCCCACGCTCTCCTTAGAAAATCCATTTCTACTACTTCTATTCTTTTTCTATCTTTTTTCGTGAGCTGCCAAACTTCTGCCCTATAAGTCATAATACGCTCTATCAAGGTTCGATAGATTGTTAATTTCGTTTCGTGTTTAATATCTTTAGACCACAGTAGAGAGTTTAGAATGTTAACCGCTTTTTTCACTGCTGCGCTCTGTTTTTGATGTCTCTTTTGGTAGTGCCCTCTTTAGATATTATAGATCCGAGATATTTACATTCCTTGCATGTTTTTGTGTTTCTAATTTCTAATTCTAGATCTTCTTCATTATCTCCTATTTTAAGATACTCTGTCTTTGACATATTCATATTGAGGCCCCATTTTTCATATTCTTTCTCTAGTTTTCTAAACATGTAGTCCATGTCTTCCTCATCATTCGCTACGACTACCTGATCATCTGCGAAAAATAAAGTTGTTAGACATTTACCATCGCCTATGTCTATTCCCATTCCGGATACTTGTTTCCTCCACTGCTTTAGCGATGATTGAATATATATTTTAAATAAGGTCGGAGATAAACAACATCCTTGTTTAAGAACCTTTGTTATTGGAAATGAGTCAGATATAAAGTTTTCTTCTTTAACGAACTTCTTGCATTTTTGTATATATTTGCGATAGCATCGACATACTCTCTACTACGACCTACTTTCGTCAATGTTTGAAAGAGTTTTTTCAAAGTTACCGTATCGTATGCCTTCTCTAAATCTACAAACAATAGGTGAGTGGATAGATTCCTTGCCTTCCATTTTTCGATTACCTGCTGCAGAACGAATATACCATCAGTGCACGATCTTCCTGCACGAAATCCATTTTGTTCTTCTGTCTTCGTATTCTGATACTATTTGTTTTATTATTCGACCGTACAACCTCCCCACTGAGTCAATGCATATGTATTGATATAACAATATCTATATCTAAATATAACAATTTATTGGGACACCTTGTATATATTGCAAATTCATTTTAAAATGTAAATTTTATTAACTTACAAACTATTAATGCAATTTATTAATTTAGCAAATTTAAAGAAAAAAACGTAACTGCAAAAAACAATGCTTGCGGTATTTAAAGCTAAAATAAACTATTTATTAAGAAACTATTTTTGGTTTAAAAACGTTGGTTATACGTAAATCGTATCATTAAAATAAAATAGATTAGGCAATTAGGTTTTCTACAAAATATATTAAATAAACTTACTGGTAACTTTAAACGGCTTAAGTGCATTTTAAACCATTAAGAAAAAAAATACAGTTAAAAAATTATTTCCAACAGTTTTTTTATCCCAAAATTTCTAGATATAGCATATTTTAAATGTCGTTAGAACATAAGCTTAGACAATATAGAAAAAAAAAACACGTTTTTAATGTTGTCTCAAAACTAAGATTTTGCAGATACGGTACTCTCTCTAACGACCGCAGTATTATTAATACATATTTTTGTAATTAAAAAGTGTTAAACATTTCATGTTACTTGGAAAAACACTCATCTCCCTAAGTCCTATATTTTTAGGACACATCTCACATACAAATCTTATTTCCTTTGATATTTTTTCCTTTGCTTGCTTTACTGCCAAGCTTTTTTGTTTCTCCTTTTTCAGTTTTTTTCTAATTTATTTAATTGCGTGCTTAAAGTTACCTTTCGAGTAAAAAAAATATTTTTTTGTGCCCTGATCAGATCTTTTATTAATTCTAAGCGAAAATCGTGTAAGCTCATTTTTCGGTCGGAATACTGAATGTTCAACTTATAGGTTGTAGCATTATTAGCTAGAAAATATAAACCTCTAGCTTTCATACCAACTTTTCGTTTTTCTTCAGCTAGGACCGTACACATTTAGATGATCTTGAATTTCACCTGGGCCAATGAGCGATTGCACCCATATTAAGGTCTTTAGAAGAACGAATACCCAAAGAAAGTTTTTTAAAATCGTTAAACAGTTAAATATCTTGTCTCTAGGCCACATTTTAACGGGCGATAAAAATAATCTTTAAAAAAACATCTTAAATGGCAAAATGAAAGATAGTGGAGGATTAGATCGCAAACGTCACTCACGGTTCAGAGACAAGAAACTGGTGAGACATACCTAACAACAATACAATTATACGAGCAGAAAAAGGCTTCTTAAGCGTAATTTAACCAGCATAAACGCCTACACGCTGCATAGCTTGCGGCACTAGTCTTCTTCTTCGGGTTCCTTCTCCTAGCGGAGGTTGGAAATCATCATCGCTATTTTAACTTTGTTGGCCGCATTCCTGAATAATTCTAATGAGCTGCAGCCGAACCACTCTCTCAAATTTCTTAGCCAGGACATTTTGCGTCGTCCTGGGTTTCTCTTCCCTTGTATCTTCCCTTGCATAATCAACCTCAGTAATACGTACTTCTCACCCCTCATTAAATGTCCCAGATATTGAATCTTTCTAATTTTAAGTTTTTATGACTTCACATTCTTTCTTCATTCTTTGTAACACCTCTATATTAGTTACTTTTTCAATCCACGATATTTTATGCATTCTCCTGTAGCACCACATCTCAAAGGAGTTTAATTTTTTGATTTCAGACTGCTTTATTGTCCACGCTTCCATGCCATATAGTAAAGTAGAGAAGACGTAACAACGTAGCATTCTTGTGCGAATCTCTAGATTAAGGTTACGGGTGCAAAGTAATTTCTTCAATTTTATGAACGTGATTCTTGCCATTTCTATTCTAGATCTGATTTCCTTTACTTGATCTCCATCTTCGGTTAGCCACGTTCCTAAATATTTATATGTTTTTACTCTTTCTATCATTGTATTATTGATGATCAGGTTATTTACATTTTGTGGTTTTTTGAGAATATCATTGATTTCGTTTTCTTGAGATTCATTTGCAGTCCGTAACTTTCACATGCATTGTATACATGTTGTATTATGTACTGTAGATCTTCCATGTCACTTGCAAATATGACAGTATCGTCGGCATATCTAATATTATTAATGCTATTTCCGTTGACATAAATACCTTCCACGATATCCAATAAAGCCTCTTGAAAAATCACTTCACTGTAGACGTTGAATAAGAGTGGTGAAAGGATACACCCTTGTCGAACTCCTCTAAGTATACTTGCTTCCTCTGTCAGTTCTCCTTCGACTCTTACTCTTGCTTTCTGGTTTTGATACAGATTCGATATAATTTGTAGATCTCTAGTATCAATGTTTTTAGTCTTAAGAATACTTAAAAGCTTCTCATGTTGAACTCTATCAAAAGTTTTCTTTAAATCTATAAAGCAAGCATATATGTCCTGATTCATATCCAAGCATCGTTGTGTCAGAACATGGACTCCAAATAATGCTTCTCTAGTTCCTAGACCCTTTCTGAAACCCATCTGTGAATCACTTATTTCTTGTTCTAATTTCATGTGGATTCTGTTATGTATGATTTTAAGAAAGGTTTTCAATGTGTGGCTCATTAACGCAATTGTTCGATAGTCATTGCAATCTTTAGCATTTGTGATTTTTGGAATCGTCACAAAAGTTGAGAGAAGCCACTCTTTGGGTATGTGTCCCGTCTTGTATATGGAGTTAAAAACGTCTACCAAGACATCAATATTATCTTCATTAATTATCTTCAATAGTTCAATTGGTATTTCATCGGGTCCTGGAGCTTTTCTGCCTTTTGTGTGTTTTATAGCATACATAACTTCCTCTTTCATTATTTCTGGTCCCGTGGTTTCTCCGTTAACTTCTAATAATTGTTCTACTTTTTGATCATAAAATAGTTGTTCAATGTATTCTTTCCATCTACGTAGTTTGTCTTGCGTTTCAGTTATAGTGGTACCATCTGCATTTTTTAATATCCCGATTGGTTTGTTACTATTTCCTGAAATCATTTCTTTAACCTTCTTATGGGTGTTGAAAGTGTCATACCTTGCCTCACATTCCTCGATTTCTTGACATTTAATGGACATCCATGTTTCCTTAGCTTGTATTATTTTCTGTTTTATTTGTTTATTAATTTCTTGATATTTAATTTTATCTTTGTTTTTATGTGTTCTTCTTTCGTCCATCTTTTCGAGAATTTCTTGTGTCATCCATTCTTGTTTGGCAGCTTTTGTAAATGTTAAAGTTTTCCGTCCCACAGTCTCGATTGCGTTCTTTATATTGTTCCACTTTGTGTCAATATCTGTAGTGTTCTTATTTTGTTGTTTTATTTCTTGGATACTCTGATTTATTTTGTTTTGAGTTTATTGGTATGTATTTGGTTCTCTTAACTTATCAATGCATATTTGTGGTCTAGATCTTTTCATTAATGGTTTTCTCAATCTTACATTCATATTTGCTACTACTGGGTTGTGGTCCGAGTTTACATCTGCTCCAGCACTCCGGCACTAGTACCAGAATCTAAAATATTTATCAGATATGCAATTAGCAAATATTTATTAGAGTCTCTACTAATTACTATTCATATTGAGTTTGGAATTAATTGGTAATATCTATTAAATACTTAGCACATTTTGAAAACATCTTTGCATAATAAGTTTAGAAGTAAAAGCGACTTTTTGAATTTGCCCCACATATTATCACACTCAGAAATTTAGAAAATAGTAAAACTTCAAGCAAATTTAATTTTAGCTTTGAAGAGCCTCAAAAACTTATTATTTTTTGATACACTTTACTTTAAGGTCTTGAAAGACACTCCAAAAATGCTTCTTTAGATTAGAGACACATTTAGAGATGTTTTCTAGCAATAACATCTACAGTTATCCAACTAGATAAATTTTAAGGTTAACTTTTTTCCAAAATTTATGTTGCGCCAACCCTGTTCATCCTTACATAAAAACAATTTGGCAATTATCTATGGTATATTTTCCAGCTACAAATAATTTTACCTACATTCCAGTTAGACGGTTGAATTGTGTTCCTTTCTTCTGGAAATATAACTTGAGGTCATGTTATACTTTTAATAAAATCGCATGCTATATATAATTTAAAAATATAATTAAAATTACTTCATGGCGAATACAGCTAGGCTAACTAAAACCTGGTTGAGTTTCAGTTAAAAGATGTTGAAAAATAATAAGTCTTAGCTAAGCAATGTTTTCTTTGAATTATAAATTCTTTATGACATAATTATATCAAAAATTGTGGTTTGCCCAACGTATATGATTATGTTCATTTAAAATAAAGAAAAGGGATAAAAATGGTATATTATTATAAATTTATCTCTGGAAGTTTTATGCATTGTGGCATATAATTTTAGATATCGCATGGCACGATATTTTTTATAAATTGATATTCCCAACTATAGTTTTTGTATACATCAGTTATAATTTCAGTATGCAAGATGTGTATATAACGGACGTTTTTTTTCTCAGTCCATGTAACGGACACAATATCGCACCCTTAGTGCAAGGACGATTTTGTTTATTTTTATTTTTTTTTTAATTGTGTGTTTAATTTTATTTAATTTAATTGCTATTTAACTGGGAATAAGCCACAATTAAAGATAAAAGTACGTTTATTGACGTTTCAATTTCCACTTCAGAAATCGTTTTTGAAATACTGTATTTTGAGAACGATTTCCGAAGTGGAAATTGAAACGTCAATAAACGTAGTTTTATCTTTAATTGTGGCTTATTCCCAGTTAAATAGCAATTAATTTAAAATGCCACAAGCAAATAGCTTTAGAACAATACACATTTAGTATTAGAATTTTAAAGTTACAACACCTTTGCACGGAGAAAATTGTAAAAAGTGTAGACACATTTTCCGTTAGTTGTTGTCCTCCTCTCGTGAATCATCTTGGGCCAAAATTATTTATAAAATCCATGGTGGGCTTCTGATATCATAACCGAATTGCATAAGTATACCAAATCTTTCTTAATTCGTAGTTCCCGGAATTTGGTATATATGTTTAATAAATTTCAATAAATCATCGGGTAAGTAAAGAAAAAAATAATCTCCAACAGCAATCGGGGTTTAGTATGGTATTAAACTTTACATTTAATAGATTCCAAGAAATCAGATATCTACCTAGAATAAATAGGTATCGAATAAAACGGCTTATCGCTAGCGGCAATATAATCTTTCTATCTCTGCCCATGACATGTTTCTGATAGCCACAATTTCTTCAATTTATAATGATGTCATAACAAGGTAGAAATATTTTTTGTAAAACTTTCAATAATATAATATGAAAATAAATAAAAATATGAAAACCAGGCTACTTTGAGTACAGTGAGTAACAGAAGGATTGAAATTCAATACCTTAGTAAAAGTTCGGAATTACGGGGGGACAATATAATAAGACAATCGCCCCGAAAGGTTACGTGAAAATTTAATACAATTTGGGATTTAGTTTTTATGGAACAAATTTTCTGAGAATATATATTTTTTACCTCTCAGTATTGTTAATACACAAGTTTTAAGATAACTGTTTTTCCTTTTATAAGAAAAAATACTTTTTGGCTATAAATAATTAGTCTTAATTTATATGTTTTTAATCAAATCTAATAAATAAATAGTCAAACGACATCGCACACATTTTATGGAGAATATAATGTCACACAAAGGACATAAAACTTACATGAATAGATTGGTCATGATAGATTACTTAGACACGCTGTATATTAAAATTGAACACCACAGATATAGATATTAAAATAACAAATATCTTACTTTTTTCGTGTCATTCATTGCTTGTTATCGGAACCATTGCGCTGCTCCGTGCAAAACTGTTGTAACTCTGTTACATTAGAATTACAATAGTTTTGCACGGAACTTATGTACAAAACCACAAAATAGTTAAACTGTTGTTGTTGTAATATTTAGCCGGTTAAGTATTTGTAAGTTATTAAAGTTTTACAGGGGATAGATATGCATGTTTACAATCGAATTCCATGATTACTTTATGTTCATAAAATTACAATTGTTCAAATCTGATTCTCGGAGGTAAACAGCACATGTCGATATAGTGCTAGGTTAGCTTAATCGACTAAGCTCCTCTAGAGCTTTTTAGAGCTATACTACACTGCATGGTTATGATATGACGTCAATATCAAAGAAACATACAAAAATATAACAGCATTTTTTTGTAGTTTATTGTGTCTCTACTATAAGGTTATTGATACTCGGTCAATTTTATTACTATATAGTATACATTACATTAGGTATATTTATAACAAAAGCAATAACAAAGTAATAAAAAAGAAAACACTAAATTTTATAATACAAGTTTGTTTCTTGAAGGAAATCTAGTACATTCTAAACAAGTTCTAATTGACTGAGGATCACATTTGTAAGGCTACGTATAGGGTATTTTTTTTTGTTTTTGCTCGTAGTTGACACACTGTATAAGAATATGTTGAACGGTTAATAATTCACTACACTTTTCACAAACAGATGATTTCTCCGGAGCCATCATGTCTCCATGTGTGTGATCAATTCTTAGCCTGCGTACGATTAATTCTTCCCTTCTACTTAAGTTAATTAGCTAAAAGGTTTCGATGGTTGGTTGTATTTTATGTAATTTTGAGGTTGAATTCGTTCATTGGTTTTGTCAGGATTTTTTAATTTGTGACCTAAAAAGTAGTTTTACATCTGATGCTAGTTGAATATATTCGATGTCTGATTTGGTTGTAATTGCTTCTTTTGCAGCAGTATCAGAAGTCTCATTACCTAAAATGCCAACATGTGAAGGAATCCAGATAAATTTTATGTTTGTTCCAGAATAAGAGAGACAGTTTGTTGCTTGCTGTATGGCATAAACTAATGCAATGCAATAAATTGCAGTGTTCTTGGCTTTAGTTTGGTTACATAAGCTTTTTAATACTTGTAGGATGGCGTAAAGCTCTCCTGTATCAATAGAGGTATATTGTGTAAGACAGAACTTCGGAATGATACCATTTGAAGTTGTCACAGAATATCCAACACCTGTGTCAGTTTTAGATGCATCTGTGTAGAGAATCTCGTCATATGAGTTTTTGTTGATCAGGTCTGTTGAATTTGGCTGTTGGTTTCATTTTTATGATAATTTTTAATCGAAAGGTTAATTTTTGGTATGTTATTAATCCATGGAGTAGTTAATGACAGTACATGAGTATCTGTTACTGAAAAGTCAGCAGGTCTTGAAAGGGGAAGTAAAATTTAAGGTAATGTCTGGTATTTATTATTGGGCTCACAATTATAGCGTTTGTATATTAGTTTATATATAGGGTTGTTTTTATTAGAAGGCACTCTAGCAAAATATGTTAGAAGTTGTTGCCTGCGTAATGAAAGGGGAAGTTTACCTGTTTCACAGTGAACACTTTTGTCGGGACTGAATCCAAAAGCTCCGAGACATATTCGTAATGCCATATTCTAAATAGTGTCAAGAGTCCTTAAGTCTTTGATGATGACATATATACAAAGCATCCATAATCCAGTCGAGAGCGAATAAGAGATCTGTATGGCTTAATTAGGATATCTTCATCAGCTCCCCAGTAATGGTTTGCAAGAGATTTCAATAGATCTAATCTAGCTAAGCAATTACCCCTGACGTTTGTAATATTTGGTTTTTATGTAAGTCGACTATCAAAAATTAAACCTTGTATTTAATAGAGTACTATTTAATGTAATTTAAGGTAATAATATTCTACGTGTTCTTCGACTGAATTTTTACTTTTGTACTTTTAATTTTTTAGCATAGAAATAATACCAAAGCTTATAGACCAAGAAGTTAGTTGATTCACTGCTTTTTGGATTAGGTTTGTAGTTGTGAACGTATCTTTACCGCGGCAATATAAAGTCAGGTTGTCAGCTAATAAGTTGTACTTCACTGGGTTTTGAATATTGTTGCAAATATCATTAATAGTTATTATAAATAAAATGGAACTTAAAACTGGTCCTTGGGGTACCCCATTTTCCTAACCGTAGGTTGAGGAAGCTTTTCCGTTAACTAATACTTTGAAGCTGTGATTAAAAAGAAAATGTTTAATAAAAGATAATGTATTTCCCGTAATATTGAATTCTTTTAATTTGGTCAATACAGCACAACGTAATACAGTCGATGGCGCTCTCGATATCAAATGATGTTGCTATTAAATCTTGCTTATTTTGAAAAGCGTATGTAACCTCTGTTTGTACCACAACTAAGTTGTCAGCCGAGCTTCGTGATGGACGGAATCCGGATTGAGCTGAGTCTAAAATTTTGTGTTTTTCTGGATACCAAATAGGTCTTTTATTTATTAGTTTTTCTAGCACCTTACACAAGGTGCATGTCACTGAAATAGGATGGTAGGAATTTGGATTATTTGGGGATTTGTCCTCTTTCTTGATTGGTATAACTATAGATTGTCTCCGCAATGTTGGAAA
Source organism: Diabrotica balteata (assembly GCA_918026665.1). Classification (NCBI taxonomy): domain Eukaryota; kingdom Metazoa; phylum Arthropoda; class Insecta; order Coleoptera; family Chrysomelidae; genus Diabrotica; species Diabrotica balteata. The sequence goes on along the minus strand of OU898276.1, from coordinate 98,386,629 downwards.
TTTCTGATTGGTCCATAATATTTGCTTATACTTGTACAGTATAAGTATAGTACTATTGTACTGATACTATATTGTACTAATATTAAAACGGTATAATGCAGTCGCAACAAAAACTTGAAAAATATTGGCAAGAAATTCTGTCAGATGACGAATCTGATGAGTTTGACGACACGTATCTTTCGGACGAGTACCAAACAACTGATCCTAGTCACAGTAAAAATGAATCGAGTATTACAAGACACAATAAAAAAAAAACGTGTGACCGGAAATACCAAACCGTTGGGACTGAGAGTTACCAGCTAAAGTCCTTTTGAAGAGGTTTACTCTCCGGACGCTGGAACTCACTTCAGGCATGGGTGTATGTTACCTAAAGTAAAATTTAATTAAATATTAAACATCAAATATTAGTAACAACATTATGTACAATTTTTGTTAACCTTATGTATTTTAAAGGGTTTTTACCCTAATATTTTTATGATGATGAAATTATAATTCCGAAAACGTTCGTGTTATTTGATATAGCCCTTTTAAGGGTTTTTTAAATATACCCATTTACACAGATTTAACCTCTTTTTTGTATGCAATGGTAACATTGCAGAAGGCACGCGGTGATCTTTTAAAGCCAAAAAATGTCATCGAATATAATAATTATTAAAGCTTCATTGATATATAAGATCAAATGAAAAGCTATAATTCGCTATTACGTAAAGGAATAAAATGTTACAGAAAACTATCGATAGAGCTCTTGACTGGTACAGCACTTATAAATGACTATGTCGCGCATCAAGGCATTACCAATAAAAGCATGACGATCATCAAATTCAAGGAAGAGTTCATTCGGGGCTTATTAGGAGATTTTATTTAGTTTATTTAGAGATTTAGTCATTATGGAAAATAGTCAAAAACTCAGCGATGTTGGCCATGCAGGTAAAAGACGATGTACAACTTGTTACGCAATAATAGTAAAGGAAGAAGAAAGGCAAATAGCACCCTGATAAAAAATTTAATTACTACTTTAGATACAATAATTTTAATATAATGTTATTACGTTTAGTTTTATGAAAATAAAGCTAATCTTAACTAAAATGTGTTCTTACTATAAATATATACCAACAAATATATAAAGTGGTATAAGGTTGACTGCTCGAAAAAATGAATTTTAATCAATTAAAAGGCAGATATCGAGCACAGTTTTTATTAAATCTTGCCCAAGTAATTTCGCTCCCAAAGCATCTTCAGGGAAATTTCGTCAAATAAGGCTATCCAACAATATATACAGAATGTCATAAACGTTAAATAATACATTAACTAAACACGACACAAGGATAAACAGTTTAAAAAATTATTGAAAATCGACGAAGCTACATATTGGGTGGAATCAGGAGAGAGAATGGTTCTCCTCCTGATGCCACCCAATATGCGTTATGCTAAGTTAGTTATGGTTATGCTGAGTAAGTCATAGGTTGGTTTAAATATTCTTTATTTTAAGAATAAGAAATGTGCACAGAAAAATTAATAATAAAGAAGTTAGTAATTGAAGAAGATAATACAGATTATCAGATCGTATTGTTATAGAAGAATATTACTATAAGAGGAGATTGTTAAGAATTCTAATATAATGTTGCGTATAGTAATAAGTAAAGACAATATAATTGATAAAAAAGACGAATAATCATAGAAGATCCTCATATAATTGTAATAACAGGATATACCTTTATATACACCTTTTATATTTTTTTTACCAGTAAAATATAGAAAATGTTTCATCATTTAGGTACGTGTTCGTAAAGAAAAATAAGCATCTATTTAATGTCCGTTAAAAGTTAAAAATATAATGTTTTTGTATAAAGTTATATAAAGTTAAAAATGTTTCATCGTGTAATAGAACTTGAAGTATATCTAATAATATCACGTCTTTTTAAGTATACATCTCTAAAACAATTTTCTTGTTGCATTTTAAAATTATTTACTTTCTTTATTGAGAATTAACCACAATTTCAGTTAGATATGTTTATGTTCGAGTTTCGATTTCCACTTTTACTTCCACTTACGGAAACCTTCAATATATATATATATATATATATATATATATATATATATATATATATATATATATATATAAATATATATATATATATATATATATATATATATATATATATATATATATATATAATCGAAAACCTCTCTACCCTAAGGTGTGAGGTAAATACAATGCAATACAATTACAGGTTACAGATATACATAACATCTCAAATCCAATGAAAATATCTATTCTATTAAATTTATTCTATTCTGTGCACGAATTTTGTCCATTCTTTCTTGTTTTTTGCCTTATTTTGAGCTTCTGACCATTCCAATCCCCTACTTTTCAAAATCTGCCCTACTTCGTCATCCCAGGTTTTCCGTGGTCTGCCTCTAATTTTAAACCTTTTCACTTTAGCCTTCCAGACTTGCTTAACGGGTCGGTTGTCGCTCATTCTGCACAAATGACCAAACCATTTTATTTGTTGTGTTTCAATAGCATGTAGTACTGATTCTGTGCCCAGTTCTTCTCTAACATCTTCATTTCTCATTTTGTCTCGTCGTGTTATTCCTTTGACTCGTCTTAGATATTTCGTATCAATGGCTTGTATCTTGCTTTTTAATTGCTTTGTTAAAACCCAGCTCTCGCTTCCATATATCAAGATTGGTCGGAATACTGTCTTATAAACTGTCATTTTGGTTCTTCTGCTGATTTCCGGTTTACCTATGAATGCTCTACTAAGATTATGGTACACTTTTGAAGCACTACTGATTCTTTCTGTTATTTCATTCTGCATGGTACCTTCTCTGTCTATTGTAACCCCTAGGTATTTGAATGCATCTACTTGTTCTATGAGTTGTTGGTTAATTTCTATGTTAACATTTCGGTTAGTTTTCGCTATTAGCATCACCTTGGTTTTCTTAACATTAATCTTCATGTTTCTGATTGCCAGCTCATTATTCCAGGTATCTATATTTTTCTGGAGGTCCCTTTCGTTGGAAGCGCATAACATGAGATCATCTGCGAATGCACACTCAGCTATACCAACCGATCGTAGTTTACTATATCCGATATGTACTTTGTGTATACTTGCTTTTGTTTCCTTAATTATGTCGTCAATAATCAATATGAATAGTGTGGGGCTCATAACACCTCCTTGTCTTAGACCCTCGTTTATTGCAAACATCTCTGATTCCAAGTTATCCTTACGTACATAACTCTTGTTATTTTGATACAGACTTTTGATAGCACCTGTTAGTTAATGGTCAATATTTCTATTTTGCAGACTTTTCCAGACTGCTTCCTGGGACACTCTGTCAAATGCTTTCTCAATATCTAGAAAAGCCATATATATTTCTGTGTTCTTTATTCTAGCCTTCTCAAAATTATTTGTTTTAACGTAAATATATGGTCTTGCGTACTGTGTCCCTTCCTAAACCCACTTTGCACTTCATCCAGATGTGGTTCAACGATGTGTCTTAATTTCTTTTCTAGGATGCTTTCATATATTTTGGAGACGATACTGAGTAGATTAATTCCTCTATAATTTTCACAAGAACTTGGGTCTCCTTTCTTAAAAATTGGTAGTATTATGCCAATTCTCCAATCTTCGGGGACTGTACATCGATTCCAAGCCATGTTCATAATTTTGGTTAAAAATTCAACTCCTTTCGGTCCCATTGTCTTTAACATTTCTGCAGTGATTTTGTCATGACCAGCCGATTTACCTCTCTTTGTGTTGTTAATTGCTTCTTTAACTTCTTCTATTTGAATATAATTTTCTTGCCCATGTTCTCCTTCTACTTTTATCATTACAGTTTCCTCTTTCGGCTGTCTAGGTGTTATTAGTTCGCTGAAGTATTGTCTCCATCTTTCCATAATCTCATTTGGTCTGGTAATCAGTGCGCCGTCTTTACTTTTCACCTGTTTCATCGTTGTTTCTTTACCTTTTCTTAGCGTCTTTATTACCTTGTAAAACAATTTTTGGTTACCCCGGCTATCTGCCTCCATCTTCATTCCAAACTTATCCCAGGCTTCCTTCTTCTTCTTCAGCACCATTTCTTTCACCACCTTTCTTTGTCGTTTATATTCTTCGTAACTACTTTCTGTTCTCTTGTTTAAATATATTTTCCATTTCTGTTTTTTATATTTTATTTGGGCTTTTAATTCATCGTCCCACCATCGTGTTTGCTTCTTATTTCTGTTTACATGGTTTATTCCACACGTTTCTTTTGCTGTCGTTACGATGGTTTCTTTAAATTGTTTTCAAGTTTCCTGTAAGTTGTCAGTACTATGTGCATTAGTTAATTTGGCTAGTTTTTCTTCTATTTTACTTTTGAACATGGCCGCGACTTTTTGATCATTTCAATATACAAATTTAACCTTATACCTTCAATATACAAATATTTATACCTTCAATATACAAATTTAAAAACGTTATTGTAGGTACGCTTTGCTCTTTTGCCAAATCTCTTATTTTGGTGTTTAATCATGGATTTGATATATTTTCTTAAGGATATTTTTCAGAATATGCCTAAGGTTTTTTTTCGACTAGTGGTATTTTTAATAAAAATTTGCTTGGAACTAATTTCTGATTAAACCCTATATATGGCGATATAAAACCTCTTATGTCAATAATTTGCCTTGGTATTGCCTTTTAATTTATTATTATGTAGTCTATCCTCGATAGTATACTGTATATATTCGCTCAATATGCTTGTATTGGGGCTTGCGGGGGAAGGCCTTTTGTTTATTCCCAAAGTAATATAAGCGCAAAATTTAATGAGCGTAAAATTTAAAATTATAAAGTATCAAATAATAAAATACTTTGTAACGCATTGTTTTTTTATGATTTGTATGTTAAAAATTTGGAAATGAACATAAATATTGCCGAATAAGCTCCGCAACCAATGAACATTACACGAAACAGTTTTTCATAGCCCTGCAGACTATAAATACTCTCCATACAGCGACTAAGATAGCAAGGATGCATTCAAAAAGATGTCTGAGAGCAGACTACCAAAAATGATACTAGACCCAAAACACGGTGGGAAACAAACGTGAAGGATGATTTAAGAGACCATCAAAGAGACTCAACGTCACAAATTGAATGTAAATAGTAACGTGAACGAACATAAGCTGATGCATAATAAGGCCATGAGGATATCAAAAAAAATATTATATATTAGTCTATATAACAATTAATGTCTTCTGAATGAAGATAAATGTAGAATATCCTGAGCTGTCAAGGAAAGCTGTGAAAGTTTCGTTGAGGATGTAGGCTTCAATTGAAAAATATTTATCGATTCCCATGTAAAATATACCATGCGGTCCATATGTATGGAATAAATTTATTTTTAGCGTTATTAAGTACTATATGAAAAAAACCTGAAACAGGTCGATTTTTATTCTTAAATTGACAATTTACAGTATGAAAATAATATACCCCTCCAGCACCGCCTTTGAAATATAAGTACCTCCTCGAAAATTTTAAATAACAAAGGGTATCGTATGGCACCTTGTTTTAAAGGGATTTTAGTCTTCTATTCAGCAATATAAATTTTTTTTAAGTTTGATGCAATCATAACTGAGAAAATTGATTTTTAAATTGTAAAATTTTGATAATGTCTCTATCACAAAACTTTAGGTTGAATGAAGATAATAATGCCACATAATATTTAAAATGTATTTTTCAATGTACTTTACACTTAAATTAAATGTTTAAAATTATCACTTTTCACTTTTTGATAATACCCGAGGCGATTTTGGAATTCTCGTACAACATTTTGTACGACTCCGGGAGTTATTTTGTTAATATCTTCCATTATCCTAACCTTTCAATCAGCAATACTGTTTGGTCTATTAAAATATACTTGATATTTTAAATAACCCCATAAGAAGTAATCGAGAGGAGTCAAATCGGGGGATCTAGCGGGCCATTCAATCGTCCCACGTCTTTCAATCCACCTGTTGCTCTATCTTTTTGATAGTAAATAAATTGATCTATCTTATTTGGATTATTAACATTGGTAAAAAATTTTCGTAATGTAGGCACTAAAAAGTTAATAAAAAAATCTAGATAAACCTCACGATCAACTCAAAAAAATAAGGATTAATAATTTTATTGTTAATGATACCAGCCCAATTGTTAATTTTTTTAGGATATTGCGTGTGAGACTCACACAGCTAGTAAGGATTTTCTCAGCTCCAATATCTACAGTTCTGTTTGTTAACCGTTCCGTTTAAATAAAACGTCGCTTCATCAGAAAAAAAACTATTTTGTTTATAAACTACAAATCTGCGTTCATTCTGTCCATCATCATTTCATAGAATTCTTGTCTTCTATCAGGATCATTTTCATTTAATTCCTGAACCAACTGAACTTTGTAAGGGTGGTATTTTTCTTTATGTAAAACACTCAACATAGATTATTTACTTACGTCACTGACGGCGGCAGGTTCTCGAGTTGTCTTTGTTTCCTCAATCTCTAGAAGTACATCTCACTTTTTTTATCAATAAACGTAATATTTCTACCTGTTTTTTTAATATTTTTTACATGTCCAGTGTAACGAAACTTCTTTGTAATTATGCTAACTGTAGACTGCGAAACTTGTTGACCAGGGTATTCATTATATTAACATTTCACAAACCTCCTTTTGAGCTCTTGTTTTATTACCACGACCAATCATAATTAGAATGTCTATTCTTCTAGTCTTGGACAAATGAGCCATAATTAAATTTAATACGCGCACAAATATTATACTCACGTCTTCTAGTAAGCATATACCTAAATGAAAGCAGCCTACTAGATTCATATCAATTGTTTATTAGGCTTTTTGACTGAAATGGTAATACCTTCAAAGATTTTTCCCTAATATTTAGTAGAAGAGATACGAAAATACCTGATTATTTCTAAAGTATATTTTAATAGACCAGACAATATTGCTAATAATAAAAGTTGGGATAACGGAAGAAATTAACAAAATAACCCCCGAGATTTTACAAAATATTGTATGGGAATTCCAAAATCGCCTCGATTATTGTCAAGAAGTGAATAATAATAGTCAAGTTAAACATTTACATAAACTAAAATCCCTTTCTAACAACGTGTCACACGACCCCCTTTGCTATTTAAAATTTTCGAGAGAGTGCTTATAATTTAAAGGGGGTGCTGGAAGAGGAAATTATTTTTATACTGTAAATTGTCAATTTAAGAATAAAAATTGACCTCTTAAAGGTTTTTTTCACATAGTACATAATAACGATAAAAATGAATTTATTCCATACATAAGGACCACTTGGTAGAAACACGATGACGAAGATATTAAAGAATAAAGAGTCTCAGCCTTCCTACTAAATGTTTTTTGTGTAGGATCTTTAATCCTTGAGCAAGACATGGGACCCCTTGGGACTTGGCTGATTATTCAGTTTACGAGGGTAGTTCATTGCTTGAACAACAATCCGTTGTCGAGCAAAATTAATATATTTTTTTTGAAAATAATAAAAAGCTGCCTATGGTAAATGGAATTGGTGACATAAAAAATCAATCGTAGCTTAGAAAAGTAAAATACTAAACCATGAGAGACGAAAATAATTAAATCGATTAGGTCGATTACAGAGGTAAATTTTCGATGATAATAGCCTATTATAAAGAAATGACACATATGAGGTCTTATGTTTATATGGAGAATATTTTTTATATGAAGGAAGAGGTCGTCGATATACAGAGAAATTATTGTATAAAAAAAATGCAATATATACTAAGCAGATATAAAATCAAATATAAAGTTTGGCAGTGATTTTCTAGTCTTTAAAAAATCAGAAAAAGCAATGCAAATTAGTGCTTACCTTTACACCCATAAAAATCAGAATATGTTATCTATGTTTTAAAGAAAAATTCCTTAAAAATAATTAAAGAAATAATAAATAAGACTTACTCACAATCAATTTAATTTAACTATCAGACGACCGGTTTCGCTTTCTACAATATGCAAAGCATCCTCAGGTCTCGATACAAAGTTAAACACATGATGCCGGTAACTTTATATCGAGACCTGAAGATGCTTTGCATATTTTAGAAAGCGAAACCGGTCGTCTGATAGTTTTATTCAAAATTTAATAAAAGAATTAGAAGACAATTTTATGATCTACATATTTAATTTTCTGTTTTTTTCCAAAAAATTAATACCAACGTCAATGTATTATCATCCAGTTTTTTGCACCCAAAGTTGAACATAGGTGTCCACTAATCTCTTGCATTTTTTTCGGTCTTGATCTTTCTTTCTAATTTCTGATCTAGTAAGCTTGGAAACGGTGCCGAAACAGGTCGGTATAGTCATCAACAAAGACAAAACCAAATACATGGTGATTACTAAGGATACAATATCCAACAAACAACGGAAAACAGTGTTTGAAAGCTATATCTATGAACATGTTTATAACTTCACATACCTTGGCTCGCTGGTGACTACTAATAACAAGACAAGCAAAGAAATTTAAAGATAAACCTTACAGCTAGGACATACTATGAAATTCAAAAACGATTCCATTCTGCAAACATCCAAAGAAGAACAAAAATTATTATATACAAAACACTGCTTAGGATAATACTCATATGTGAGGTAAAAACATGGACTTTAAAGCAGAAGACTGAAAGACTTTTGATAACATTTGAGTGTTAAATATCCATGATTCCTGTTTCTTCCTAAAATAATATTTTTTTTAGTATCAGTTCTTCTAGAGAGTGACTTGGAACCGGACGCTGGTCTTGATTTAGCAGCAATTTTTGTTATCAATCACATCTGTAATTTACATATTTTTTACAAGATCTGTTATCTTGCTGTAGAAAACTTCCCTAGTTCGTTAAACATTAATATTTTAAAGTTTTTGAAGACTCTTTAAAGCTTAATAAAAACCACATTTTTCTGGAGGATACGACTAATATTAATCCGAGATATCTCTTCATATTCATATAATTGTGTTGACGAACCATATGTTTAGTTTTAACTGCCAAAGGCATTTTGTGGTTCAAGCAAATGAAAATCACACTTATGACAAGAAAACTAAATTGACTTAATTTAATATACTTACTTACCTACTAATAGTTACTAAGTCAACAATATTACTAAAAAAAATAAATTAACCAAACGTCAAATAATTAAAATATCAAATAATTTCAAATATATAGAAAAAATAATTATAACAATAATAAATACTATATTTCATGAAATAAAACATTGTATTTTAATATAAATATCTCATATACAAAAATATTTTTGGCATTCAAAATGACTATTTACTTTCTTTGAAGTATTCCCCAACGTCGGTCGCCAGATATTGGTATAAATATCAACCAATATTGATACTTTTTATACGTGTGTTTTTTGTCTGGCGTGTTTTTGCATTTCGGTAAAATAGTCAATGTTTCTTTAGGATCCTCGCAATCGGCCAGGCATTCAAGGGAATTTTTCTGTTTCGAAAGAAAAAGGCTATTTACTTTGACAACATCAATATTTTTCCGAGAGATTCTGCTGGTCTTTGCATGGAAATGTTTATTGCATATCCACCTACATGTACACAAAATACAAAGATTTGGGGTCGGAAAATAGACCAGTCAGGACAGGATTTTAAAACATCAGATAAACGCTACTTTTCCAAATGCAATAAAGCATCTAGGTGAATGTAAATAGCTGAGTAAAAAGCAAATTTGAAACTAATATTAATTAATTTAGCTAAGTAAGTCATAAATATTTATTTATTTGTTAATTTATTGAAATTTGAAATTTTGGTATAAACTGTTAGATTATATTTTCGTGATACATACTTTAGTAAATCGGAAAAATGTTAAATGTACTGGCGGACTTCGTTATAATTCGAAACAGTGGCGCTTGATTAGTATTTTGCTGGTAAATTTCATAATGTACTAAGATAAAAACAATTCGAATTGTGGAAGGGCAAGTAATGAGTACTATACCAAAAAAATACAATGGATCATTCCACACGAGGTTTTCAGTTAAGCTCCGTAGTGTTGGATCAGATGTTTTGTTGTAAACAAGATTTGACTACATTAAAAGCGTAAAGAGAACTCTGCCTCCAAAAAGAACTGACAGAAGAATTATTTCAAGCACAATAGAAAATTCTTATGAATTTTTAAAAGAAAATAGAATATAGATAAATAATGAAATAGAATATATTAATGATGGTAATAAGCAAATTTGTATTAAATCAAAATAAAAAATTTTATATGAAGCGTTATCAAAAATTAGTTAGCAAAAAAGCATAGATAGGATTGCTTCTATAACAACTAATAACAAGGAACAGATACTTAATTAGATAGGCAAATCATTTAAAGAACTGCTAAATAGCAATTATGAAGATTAGATTAAAACATGTTTTACATGATATAAAATAATCACCAGTCACTCCTACGAAGACGAAAATAGAGAAGCGATTTTGTAAAGATCAAAGGTCTTGGTTAGAATAATATCATTGCCAAACTTTTTAAAAACGGCGATGAAACTCTTTTAGAACATATGCATAAATCAATAACTAAAATCTGGCAACGGAAAGAAATACCGGCAGACTCGAAATTACGCATACTGTGATCACTTCTGTTGGAGAAAAATGTTACGAATTCCGAAATTACGAATACGAATGTAGATCGACCACAGGAAAAATAAATCAATGCTAAATGACCTAAAAGTTAGCAAACGGCTATTTAGCAAGACCATTTCCAATAATCAATATTGGATGACCAGAGATAGCGATCTGTGTAGAGGGACAATATACAACATCACGATGAGATACAGCGTAGAATGGGAGTGGACTGGCCTGCTTTTAAAAAATTATGAAAGAGACTAATATCTGAAGAGAAGTATATAAACTAAGAATGTTACAGGTTATGACATACTGACTAGAGACATTAATTATATCAAAAAAGACAGCAGAAAATTATGTGAGGCAAATTTCCTCCAAACAGTTTGGGTTCATAGATGCGATTGGTATGAGAAAGGGGGTGTGTTCTAAACACAAGTCTTATTTTGAAGATGCAGATATCTCAATTGCGACGTATATGAATGTCTGGTTGATTACTAGATAGCGGTTGATCGAGTACAGTACGCCAATATTATACAAATAATAAGACAGCCTATACGTTACGAATGTTGGCGATTATCATGGCAATCTTTACGTTATCTGCAGCAGCGCGAAAAGACTGCACATATGTTGTATTGAACCAGATTCTGAGGTTTAACCAAGATATTCTTCTTCTTCCTAGACCTCGCTTTCCAAATATTTTTCCTGGCCAGTAATGGTTGTTCAATATTAGTAAACAGGACTAAGCCTCTGCAAGTACCTGCGTAATACTTTCAATAACTTTTTTTTTCTCAGCGATCATCAAAACATATCTTATAATAGAAGCCATGTTTCTATTCTTTTTTGTATTTTAAGCAGTGTTAGCAATTTTCTTTAACTTTCTGCTATGATAAGAAACACTATTCATCACTTTAACTGGCAAATTAGGAATTGTTTTTTCTGGCAAATTAGGAATTAGGTTGTATTTGAACCAATTTATACAGAACGGACCATCTATTTCGTCATGATAATCTTGGGTGTTTTTATGTGCCAGAAAATCAGTTTCGCTCCATTAACAAAGCCATTATCACATCCTGCATGTAAAAGGACAAAACGAAGATCACAAGCTGCAAGATCTTATAAATCTGTAGTAAATCTACGAACAAATGGATATTTATGCGACTTAATGGATGTTTTTACCCATTCTTTTGATATGCTACATGACTTTAAATAGATGATATTGAAGCCTTCTTCGCGGTAACGACGAATGAATCATCGTCAATATAGCTATGAAATTATCTCCTTTTTTTTTCAAATAAAATAGACTCCCTACAGCGTTTTATAACCTAAACTTGATATCGCACAATAAACGACACAGTATGTGTTTTGAAAAGTTGGTCAAATGCTCCCCAGCGTTTACTGTCACCAAAACAGAGTTTATTGTCGGTGATCAATTTTCCCGAAAGAATTGGTGGACTATTTTACACATACTGCACCTATCTCTCATCGTAATTATTGTCACGAGATAATAAAGTTTTACCGATTTCTGGGTTTTTTGATGTTTACAGAAGACAAACAGGTGATGCATACTCTTAGTGCACTTTTTACATGCTTCTTTTAAAAATACCAATTTCGGACGCAAGTTATTATATTTGATAATGAATTATTTCCAAGGCAATCCAAATGATAGTTCGTAAGACTAATGATTATCTGCTTTTTTGAAAAACTGAAATGTAGCCCACGTTTCCGTGAAACAGTTACGTACGCACTACTCAATTTATCCAAACTCGAAATTACATAACCGACACAATAGAAATAATTACAACTTTTAAAGCTACTGTAATTCTATAAGTGTGAATCAAGAACCACAAGAGGTAACAGCGCGCATTGGAAAGGCTAGATTTACCTTAAACCGAATGAGTAACTTTTAAAAAAAAAGCCCATGTTTCTCTTGGTATAAAAGTAAGAATGCTGCTATGCATCTTTTTTTCTGTTCTGTTTGATGGATGTTGTAACTGAAAAATTCAGTGATACTGAAATATCCAACACATATTTACTAGCCATTATATGCCTAGATCTAAAAAATAAAAACTATGATGACATTTATTAATCATTTTTTTAAACACTCATGGCAATTTGATAAAAAGGTTTCTACAGAATTTTATAGTACAACTTAATATATGAGAAAACAAATATCTTTAGTCTTTTACAGGATAAAATCACTGGCAACGAAAATATATTTAGATATGAATAAAACATTAATTTAAATATTTTTCAACTTCATAATAAGTTCAATGATTCACTAATTTATTGTGAAATAACCCTGATAAAGACAACAACAAAATACTTTGAAATACAGTAAAAAAATAAAGTTTTAATCAAACAATAACATAACCTTAAAACATAAACAGTAAGAGTAAATATCTTAATTTGATATTTTTATCTCACATATTTAAGAATAATAATTAATACAAATCACACAGAGTGAATTGTGACTTTACACTTTGGTAGTCCATTAAGTTGAAATTTACCTACATAAAATAATTTATTTTTCTAAAGCCTGCCTATAGCCTTTTAACTTCAATAAATTTATTAATAGTGACAAGTTGATTATATAAGATTAGTTTATTATAAAATATATTTATAATAATAAAACAATTCGACAACCAAAAGAGGAACAATGTTTTTGTCTGTACAGACAAAATATGAAGACAACTTTTTCCCAGACAATCTTAAAGGAAGTTAATATTAATTTGTTTATTGACTTCTAATTCAGATCAAATCACTTATTTATTTTAATATATTGTCCATTTAACAAGCTACTATGTCTACGTGAGTTTTGAAAATAACCGGACTAAAAGTACCCCAAAAGAAATTGAGAGTCTGGTATTTCAGTAGCAAACAGATTACTCTGAGCGAGATCGTAGTTTCTTAGGAAAAAATCATATATCCGTTGAAAATAGAAGCAGAATGAATGGAACACGGGTAGCCAGATGTATAAAAAATTGAAAAGCTACGTTCGGGGGGAATTCAAAGAATCTGATCCTACGAAACTTTCACCTTTATTACGAGAAATAAAATTTGCTGGGATAGGTAATCTCTGGCATAGGGTGTATCAGTTCTTTTTTGTTAGAAATATTTCAAAAAGCTTGGCGGTGAATTTCTAGAACTTATATGTGGGCTTTATACTTTTAAAGATATTAGAAATATTGATTTTATTTATCGAAACTATATTTTTATGAGTTTCGAATATATGACACATACATAGGTATAGGTTATTCCACGAATATACGACTGTTTGGGATTATTGCGACAACGAATATTTTACTGTGCAAGTAGAAGTATGAAAGTAAATTGGTCTAATTATTATTCCAATAAAAAGCATCTACTGTTAGTATTACATCTCAACTAAAATTATTTCAGTTAATAGATGTACAAATAGACGCAAAATTTATTGTGAAATTTAATCCGAAAATACCAAACATTTTTTCGCAAACGGTCATTTTTACGAAAATGTGTTCATCATTTGGGTTCATCAACGGACATTTGGGTTGGATTTCGGTGAAATGTAAACAAAGTACATTTGAAACGTAAACATTTGTAAATAAATGCAAACAGGCGCGCCGGGTTTCTTTGATATTATATTTTATTACTTTATTAGGTAAGAGAACTGTAATAAAAATAAATATACCATTTTTATTATAAATGAAAAGAAATTGGCAGAAGGTTGGTTCAGAAACCAGAAATAGAATCTATATAATAGTTCACTTTGTTAGTTTTAAATATTTGTTTGGTTTGAGTGGATGTACTCTTAAGTTCCGAAAGTTTTTTTATAACGGGTATAATATACCGGCTATTGATAGTTAAAGTACCGAGTCGTTACAGATATTAAAAAGTAACGAAAATTTACATACAGTTTCATATATCGCCGACTGATTTTAGTTTTAAAAACCGTCCGTATAGAGGTTTCCGGTGAAGAGAGGTGTCCGTTAAGATAGAGTTTAGTATAGTGTATTTGTTTATTGAAGCTAAAAATGCCGAGACGTGTTTTAGATGTAAACAAGTTTATAATTAATGTACTTTCTTATTTTACTGCTGAGAAAACCAACGGGGGCCCTTTGCGACCTGTTGAGTCCGTACATAAACGTGTGTGTGATGCACTCTGTATTAGTGAAACAAAACTAAAGTCGGTTTTGCAAAAAGAAAAAAAAAAGTGGACAAAGTGAACAAAATGTCGCACAATATAAATCTCGCCGACAACCAAAGACTATAGATCTCCCCGAAGGTTGCAAATTTGAAATCCGTGAGATAATATATAAAATGCGCGAAAAAAAAGAACATGTTTCTTTAGATTCAGTGCTACAAAAATTAAAAGACAGAAATATATTTGAAATTTCCAGAACAAGTCTCTGGAGAGTTTTAAGACAGATTGGCTTTAAGTTCAAAAAGGAAGACAATAGAAAGGCTTTGTGTGAAAGAGCTAGTGTCGTTCACAAAAGAATAGAATTTTTAAGAAATTACAACAAATTTAAAGAAGAATGTTCTTCCTTCGTTTATTTAGACGAAACATGGATTTTTGCTAAAGGCGGTATCAAACGAATGTGGCATGACGAGAGTATAAAATCCATAAAACACATCGATAACGAGGGAAAGAGATATATTATAGAACATGCAGGTGGAAAATATGGTTTTATTGAGGGAGCAGATCTTGTGTTTTCATCAAAATCAAAATCAGCCGATTATCATGACAATATGAATACGGAGATGTTTGTTAAATGGTTGAAAGAAAAACTGTTGCCAAGTTTACATGAACCATCCGTTATAGTACTGGATAATGCTGCGTATCATTCGGAAATTTTAAATAAGCAACCAACAAACACCTGGACTGTAGATAAAATAAAAGAATGGTTAACGAATAAAAATATTACATTTCCTCAATACTGTTTTAAGCCTCAATTACTAACGTTAGCTAAAAGTCATGCACAACCAAACATATATATATATATATATATATATATATATATATATATAATATATATATATAATATATAGTAGACGAAATTATACATAGCTTTGGACATCATGTGTTAAGACTACCGCCCTATCATTGCCAATTCAATCCAATTGAATATATTTGGGGGATTTGCAAAACATATTATGATAACCATATTGGATACAAGGGTTACAGTGACGAGGCAGTCTTGGAAACATGGCAACAAGCATTGGATATTGCCACTCCTGAAATTTGGGGAAAAAGTGTAAAAAAATGTGAAGACTTAATTAAATAATGGTGGATCCGTGAAGGTCGCATCGAAGCAGTTAATCCTATTATAATTTGTCATCCAAATGAGGATAGCGACGATAGTGATTATGGCTGGGAATCTGATGGTTGATAATAGTTTTAGGAGATTAGGTGAATAAGAGAACAAGTAAGTTTTTTTGTTTTTTTAATACTAATTGAATATTCGACTAAATAAAGTACACTATTTAATCACTTAAGTATTTAATCACTTCGTTTAAATCACTTAATTAAAACACCAACTTGTTTAAAATACTAAACTTAATGATAGTAATTATATAATTTAAATTCTGAATTACAACTATTATATAAACTATCAACTCTATATTTATATCATGACTTCATATTTAAATCTAAGGTTTATATCTGTCGTAACAGTATTTTAAAAATGGGGAGAATTTACTATTGTACAATGCAGCACATTGGACCATTTAAGTCGACACCTTAAAGTGAATTTAAAACAGTCGTATATTCGTGGAATGGAGTATATACTTTTTTATTGCATTTTTAAGGTTACCGTATATTTTATTTAAACGATCTAAACTATATCAAAACCATCAAAACTGATGACTATGATGATTTTGTGCCTACCACTGACCTCGTTAAAGAATTTTTATATAATAAATATTATCATTATACAACATTTTTTGTACCATGTATATTGTATTAATATATATAATAACACGAATGTCAATATTAATCATATTAAAATTATAAATATAATATAAATAACATAATTATAAATAGGTACATATTTATTTAATATAAGTAGCTTTGTCGTAACTTCTTATGATATGTTTCGTACGCCATTGGAAGACCTACAATAGCGACGAACCGTCACTATTACTTCCAAGAATTTACTGCCTAGATTTCTGGATTCTGACTATAGTAAGTACCGCTTTCCCTAGTAAAGAGGTTTCCAAATTATGTTTCTCTACAGGAGCACACTACACGACTTAGATGTGTCTACCAGAAATCGTCCATATGAATGAACCAATTTACAATCTAATGTCCAAAAGCGCATTAATATATAATTATTTAGGCAGACAATAATTTTATTTATTTAGATCCTTTATAAGTTAATAATACTGTGATACATATACATTTATGAACGTTCAATAGATTTCTTGACACTATGTGCGAGCATCCATCTGTATAACATAAAAATTAATTTTATCGATTTTAATCAGTTAGCTATACTCGTATCAAAATACCACCTATTTCAATATTATTCTAGCACGTTTTTCCGCTATTGTATTTAGTTTTACAAAAACCTTTTTCAACCCAATTACCTTTACTGTTTTATTTTTAATCAACAGAATGTCAATTTAGTTTTGTCGATCGTGCCGGAGCCTAACAAAATTTTCTGTTTAAAATAGCTTGTGAATTTTTAACGAAAATCCTCATCCAACCGGATCTAGTTTGCTTGATTCACGGTGGACAACCTTCGTTCATTTAAAACATAAAAATCGAATTACATTTTGCTGGATCAAAAGTGGTTAAACCTGGTAGAACCTCAATTCGGACGTGGCGACTGACGTGCGTGTAGACCATTGGTATTTTTAATTAATGTTGTTTGCATACTTTGCCAACCGGTATTTACTAATAAATGCTAAAATGTTTTGGGAGTATTAAATATTTGTGTAGACGCATATGAGCTTAAAGTTTTTGAAATACAATATCTGGTTATGAGTTCGTTCAGTATTTGAAAGAACATTATTTAACTTAAAAGCTTAAAGTAATTTTGGATTGTAAAATAATTAAGTAGAAGATTAAGTTATACATAGAAAACCAATAGAGTTGTCTTCTTCGCCCATAATTAAATTTATTTAAATACCATCTCTATTACGCAGATTACTTTAGTTTTAAGCTGGAACCAAAGCTGATAAAAGATATGAAAAAGATATGAAATAAATGAAAAACTAAAAAACCACTAGATATGTTTATCTTAACATTTAGACAGGATGAAGATATAAATAGAATTTATGGCATAACAGACATACTTGGTACGAGAGTTGAAATCGAGCCATTAAGGAGTTCCAGATTAGTCCCATAATGTAAAAGATGTTAGGCTTACGGACACACGTGGAAATACTGTAAAAAAGGAGCCAAGATGTGTAAAATGTATTGGTAAATACTTTACTAAAGATTGTCAAAGACCACCAGAAGATAAACCAAAATATGTTCATTGTGGAGAAAACTATCCTACAAACTACCGCGGATGTTATGTAGCTAAAAAATTACAAACAATAAGAAACGAGAAAACAAACAAAGGCAATGTTATAAAAGCGCCCCATAGAGTTATTGAAAGACAGAAAACTAAAAACGGCAGAGCTCAGTGAAAATATAAGTTACAGCGATGTAAAAAAGAGTGCAAGGAGACATACGTCATTGCAACAAAAAAAAGAAACTTATATTAAGTACATTAAAAATGATATCGGAAAAGCTCACCAAGATTGATGACAAAATACCTCAAATCGATATCAGAGTTACCAGACTAGAGCATAGCACTGAAGGAGCTATTCCGAAAATCAGAAATGGCTAAAGATCTCTGAATAATGACATGGAACGCAAATGGACTGTTACAACATTAGATCAAGTTGCAAGCACTACTAGATATTGAGAAAATTGATCTGTGTCTCGTTTCTGAAACACACTTCACTAAACAATCATATGTAAAATTTAGGGGGTATAGAGTATATTCTACTGCACACCCAGATAATGCAGCTAAAGAAGAAAGCGCTATTATAATTAAAGATAACATCTTGCATCATGAGAAATTAAAATATGCAACTAAGCACATACAAGCTACAACAGTCTGTGTAAAGATAAAAACACATAACTTAAATATAAGTTCCATATATTATCCTCCTAGACACTCCATTAAAATAGAGCAATATAAAGAGTTTATGAACACTTTATGAAAAAGATACATCATCGGTGGCGACTTTAATGCAAAAAATACCCACTGGGGCTCTAGGCTTACTACAACTAAACGAAAATAACGATTGTCAGCTGTTAAGGAACAAAAGCGTGAAGTAATCTCTATTGGTAGATCAACATACTGGCCTACCGATAGGAACAAAATTTCAGATCAGATCTCTTTATTTACAAAAATATCTCAGCATCTGGATATTAATGACGGCTGGGACATAAACTCTAATCACTCACCGATAATTTTAACTATGAGTGATACAGTGATTAAACAAGAGTTCAATCCAATATTAACTAATAAAAAACTGACTGGGAGAGCTTCAAAATAAACCTTGACCACAAAATTAATCTTGCTGTGCCATTGAGGAACACGAGGCAAATTAATGACGAATTAGAAGTTTTTATAAAAAATATCCAACAGTCAGCTTGGGAAAATACTCCCACAATAACTTCTAGAACAAAAAAAAACAACTACCCAAAAGAAATCAGAGAACTCATAGTAAAAAAAAAGAAGTTAAGAAAAAAATGGCAGCAATAGAGAGCTCCACGAGACAAAACTAGTCTAAATAATGCTACACAAAAACTAAAAAGGGAGATACAGAATATTAAAAATTCAACAATGAATTCTTTTTTAAGTAATTTAACAGCTGACCAGAACACAGATTATTCTTTATAAAAGGCAACAAAAATAATGAAGAGACCAATTATTCATTCTCCTCCTATCAACTTGGAAAACGGCAACTGTGCTAGAAGTAACGAACAGAAAGCAAAACGATTTGCAGATCATTTAGAAAGCACGTTCAAACCCAACGACAATAATATGATCTCATAACAGGAAGTTATTAAAAAATCTATCAAGAAAAGCGAATACACCTAATAAATGCTGCTTTTAGATTGAGATATGTTCCCAAACTCTGGAAAGTAGCCGAAGTAATTATGATCGCCAAATCAGGTAAATCTCCTAATGAAGTGACATCCTATCGACCAATATGATTTCTTTCAATGATGTCAAAAGTATTTGAAAAACTTCTATTGAAAAGATTAAAACGAATAATAAAAAGAAAAAATCTTATACGAAATCATCAATTTGGTTGCAGAAATCAACATTCCACTATAGATCAAGTTCACAGAATAACGAATATATTAGAAAAAACATTAGAAGAAAATAAAGTCTGCTCTACAATCTTCTTGGATGTAGCACAGGCGTTTGATAAAGTCTGGCATGACGGTTTAAATTATAAACTAAGAAGGTTCATGCCTAAACAGTATTCAGAAATTTTGAAATCATACATGGCCAATAGATATTTCAGAGTAAAACAAGAAGAAGTGTACACCGACTTCAAAGGGAGATCAAAGCTGGCGTGCCACAAGGAAATGTCTTAGTTCCGGTCCTGTACCTATTGTAAACGTGTGACATTCTAGAGCTAGAACAAAATACTTTTGCCACCTTCGCGGATGATACAGCCATACTAGCGTTAAGAGACACTAGTGAAGAAGCGACTGATAAGTTGCAACTATCGGTAAATAAAATACATAACTGGACCAGAAAATGGCGAATAAAATTAAATGAGACTAAATCTGCACACATTACCTTTACAAATAAAAAAATAGAAAATATCTTAGTTAGAATAAACGGTACCCGAATTCCTTATCCTTATAATCTTTAGATACAAATAAAGAGACAATGGAGAATGTAAAGTAATCAGTATGATACTTATTATTTTCTCCACTACAAGTGATTTCATTTCAAAGAAGCTCCTAGAGAACATAAAACAAATGAGTCAGAAAAAACATATTTATAAGACCCCGCAGAAGCTGGCATTTCTCTTAACAATCAAATGCGTAATACAAATTTAAGGAAATACTCAAAACTCAATAATTTTTTGCGGTCTTCGAAATAAGTTAATTTTTCTTTCAGAGAAAAAAAGCCGTACGGCAACCGTAAATACGTATTTCTATTTGGTTAGATATAAATAAATATTGTTAGAAGGTCCTAAGTTTTTAGAGCAACAACTAATAAATATATCGATAGAAGAAACTATAGCTACCTGAGAGAAGGAATGTCAAGCATTTGATCGCTGTCGTTCTCGATTTTACAATCATCACCTGAAGATTGATATTCATCATCTGAATTCAAGGTAATGGCAATTATATAAAGTTTCTTTTGTGTTAAAGGTTGTTTTTCTTCCAAAAACTACTTCGTTAGTTACTCGTCAGTTACTCCGAAATATCTCGCCAAAACTGAAATATTTCATGATAAGCGACTTTTAATACGTATTGTTAAAACAAAATGTTGCCTGCAGCTTTAAATAATCAAAATACTGTACGAATGACACGTCTGTAGTATCTGAGACCCCACATGGGGTTTAAAGGTTAAGTAAATAGTTCATAAGATTAATAATCTTATAGTTTTCGGATTTTTTTGTAGTGACTTTATTTGGAATATTTATGTAATCAATACTATAAAAAAAATTAATATCTTTACTCGATCGTGACATGAAAATATTTTTTTCACACAATATTTAACATTTCAATGGAAGTTTAAAAACCTTTTTGTTTCTTTACAAAAACATGTTGACAACTTTTCTCACCAACCTTCTCGAACAATGCCATTCACTTTCTTTTTAAACGATTAAAGTGAAAAATAATTCTGGTGACACCACAGATTATTCAAAAAAAAAACATCCCAAACTTACCAACTCGACTAAAGAGATTTCACAATTAGGGATTGTTTGGTTCCAAAATGTACATAAAGTTGACAAGTCATTTGTCAAATTTAATTTATTTTTCGGCCGCAACTACCCAGACCGTGGAAAATAATTACGTCGGACGTTAACTTTTATAAAAGGAAAATACTTGATGTGGAAAATTCCCAGTTGATTTCAAATTTGTTCTCATGTAAATTGTTCGAAAATAAAGTTTCTAAAGGACTTAGAGTTTGTTTTTATGAATTTTGATGGAACTAATAAATGATTTTTCCTCATCAGAGTTTCTTGTTTCGATTCGAATTTCCGGAAAAGTATTTTATTAAATTTATACCTTGGAGGAATAACAAGTTTGAGGAAAATAAGAAAATTCTGTGAGAACGAGAATTCAAGTATAAACTTTTTCTTGTAAAGTTTTTGTTGTGAAGTTTTTTAGAAAATCTCTTTGCTTTTTAATTCATTATCACTTAAATTGTTTGCAGAATTTAACAGTTTTAGAATAACTGTTTAATCTTTATTTTGTTGTACTATAGTTACATTTTACCTTTACTTAGATTTTCATTATTTTAATATTGTTTATGTAATCTCAAAAACTCAATGCCTACCTACTAGCATTTGAAAGTACGTATATACTTATCCTTTATGTGGCATTCCCAGAACTGGCTGATTTTTATTGTATTATTTTTAATTATTAATACTACTTCTCGGAACAGTTAAACAGAACTGCAAGAAAATCGTTCTTTAAGGTTTAAACCAACACATCCTACCCCTCTAAATGCTATGCTGATCCACAATCTTTCTTTGCACAATTATCAATACACATTGATATTTACCCAAGAAAGTTATTGTACTCTTCTTATTTTACTTGTCACTGCTTTTTTTGTATACCCTTTCAATACTGTCTAGTCTGTCTATATTATATTAACAAATGATTGTAAATGACATTTGTAGTTATTAGAGGAGTGGACAAATATTTTGAACAGTTTTAAGAAAACTGCGCTAAGATAAGTAATAATTTAAAGAATACAAAGAAGTTTCTGCACTGAGAGAAACATGTATTTCTGAAGGGTTGACCTAAATACCAGTTCCTATCGCGGTCTATGAAAAAAATTGGACTCCAATGACTTTACAATAGCAGAATGGGAAAAAAGCAGAATTGTCAAAACAATTTTATATACAGTCTGACTTATAAAGTCTAGCAAGATTTTAATGGTGCCGAGAAAACGGAGCTGGTAAAATATTTGAAAATAGCTGCTAGACCGTTAAACGTTAAAAAACTGGCATATGAATATGCAAAGCAAAATAAAAAAAATATCCTGCTTGCTGGGACGATACAAAAAAAGCAGCAAATAATTGATTTGAAGGTTTCCGAAATAGACATTCCGCATCTCTGTCACGTAGAAAACCCGAGGGTACAAATTTGGCCAGAGCAACTGCATTGAATAAAAAACAATTGCTATTTTCTTTCAATCATATAAAAATGCATTAAGTAAAGGAGACTTTAAACCATCAAAAATTTTTAACGTTGATGAGACGGGTATTACTACTGTGGTGCATCAACCTCCCAAAATTTTAGCACCAAAAGGACAAAGGCAGATAGGAGAAATGACATCTGGAAAAAGAGGTGTTCTTGTTACTGTGATATGTTGTATTAATGCTGCTAAAAATACTGTGCCGCCTTTATTTATGTTTCCGAGAGTAAATTTTAAAAGTCACATGTTGAAAGGGGCACTTTCTGGAGCAATAAGAGCTGCAAATTCGAGTGGATGGTTCAATGAAGATATATTTTTAAATTTCTTGAACATTTCATATCACATGTTATACCAACTTTGCAGAATAAGGTTATTTTATTGTTAGATAACCATGAAAGCCATGTTTCCATATCCACTAGTAACTTGGCAAAACGTTCGGAAGTCATTTTAGTTACTTTTCATCCTCATACATCACACAGATTGCAACCTTTCGATTTATCTGTTTTTAAACCCTTTAAGTCTTTCTACAATAATGCCATCACTAATTGGGATGAGTTTTCCTGGTAACACAGGGAAACCAGTTACCATTTACGACGTAGCAGAGTTCGAAAATACGGTATACTTGAAGGCATTTAGTCCAAACAATATAACCAAGGGATTTCAAGTATCAGGTCTATACCCCTCAAACAGTGATATTTTTACTGAACAAGACTTTTTGCCATCTAACATAACATATCGAGAGGATCGATCTTTACACAATCCTTCATCAACCCTTCCTGTTTATTCTGACCCCGATCCACCGCATTGTGATGTTACCGAAACAGACCCCAAGCCTTCATGTTCGGGTTTAACGTCATCTTCAACACCAGAAGCCAAGTTGGATTTTCAAGAACCAATTCCTGTTCTCTTAAGTTTTATTTCACCATATGAGGTTCGTCCCATTCCAAAAGCTTTGCTGCGCAAAGGGAACGTTTCTAATGGGCGCAAAACAAGGAAGGCCATGCATTCTTACCGACACCCCAGAACTTTGTGATGTTGTTAGATCTTAGATGTTTAATCAGTCCATTATATGTTTTATTGGCGATACGTATTCTGGTGATAAAATATAGTGTTTTATAAAAAACTTCCCTAGAATATAAATTATTTAAAATAATTTTTTTCAACATTTGTATTTTTCAATCAATGATCATCATCAACCAGCCTCTAACGTTCACTGCTGAACATAGGTCTCTCGCATGCTTTTCCACTTAGTCCGATTTTGCGCCATCTGAATCCAATTTGTAGTCACTCTTTTTATGTCATCTGTCCATCTCGTTGGGGAT
Source organism: Diabrotica balteata (assembly GCA_918026665.1). Classification (NCBI taxonomy): domain Eukaryota; kingdom Metazoa; phylum Arthropoda; class Insecta; order Coleoptera; family Chrysomelidae; genus Diabrotica; species Diabrotica balteata. The sequence continues at coordinate 98,362,300 of OU898276.1, read as the reverse complement.
CGACCTCTATTTCTGTAAGCTTGTATTCGGGGTCTCCATTCCAAAATTCTGTCTGCTACTCCTGATCTTTTGCGTATAGTAGCAAATACGTATAGTGCTACTATACGTATTTTTCAATATTGTTTTTATATTTTTTATCGCTGGCGTCGTTTATTGGCCTGTTACTTTTGACCAATTCCATTAATAATTCGTCTTTTCTCTTTTATGAATTAATATCATTGCGCCAGATAAAACGCGTACCAGTTGAATGTAACAATGTTCGAAAATAACTAAAGATGCTGCATATAACATTTGAAGTCGCTTACAGCTGTTGAATAGTTATAGCGTATTTTTATGTATGAGAGAGTAATAAAACAATAAATTATGTATGCAAATCCCTAAACTGTTGATACGGGTGACTCAATGAAAAACAGATATTTGTCAACAAGTTTACAGAAGTATATAGGAAAACAATTTTAAATTGAGTATGACCACCAGGTACAAAGGTTGGAGCAGAATAGAATACAATAGTTGTGAGGGTTACTAATCCCTAAATAAGGTTGCCAGTATCGGAGTGATGGAGGTTAACAGGTACTAATGAATTTGCAAGAAATGTAAGATGTTTATTTTATTGGTTATATATAACGAATAAAAGTTTAATAAGTACCTATCTATTTGCAAAATAAAGTTTAATTCTTTAGATAAAATAAAACGTTTTATTTTATCTGCAATGAGTGCATTCCACGAAGTAAGGGTTTCAACAATCAAACATTTAATTTTTTAATTCCAGAAATCTACGACAGTAATTGACTAGAAATTACCTTCTAAACTTATTCCACAGAAAATGTGATAGTGGGATTTTCCATTTTGTAGGAAGGTCCAAGTGGCGTATTCAAAATTCTTAACAGTTCACTAAAAGTAGGTACTTCAGTTGCAAGGTGCAGTTTATTGTGTATACTAGTGTTATGGAAAATTTGGAAGTGCCGTGTAAACGCCGAAAAATTGGTCCTTTAACAGTTAATGAAAAAACATTAATATTTAATTGTTTTAAATCATTTACAGACAAACGTTTATGGGAAAGTGTTGATGAGACCGTTGAGTTAATTAGCAGTACACTTGGTGTTGGAGTTATTAGAAGAGAAATGTGGTAGTTTTCAAATGCCACGTAATGCTCCAGGGAAACAAAAATTTTAAATAGAATATCATTTTAAAGAAGGACTACGACGGAAAGTGCATGAATTCTTCTTTAGACAAGAATTTCCAACATTGGATAAAGTTCTTGTCTCAGTTCGAGATGATAAGGATTACCCAGAAATGAGTCGAAGTACGTTATGGAAACTTTTAAAAGAAATAGGCTTCCGCTGGAAAAAGAATCCCAGAAAGTCTATTTTATTAGAATGAAGCGATATTGTCATATGGAGAAGACATTTTCTAAGAACCATAAAGGAAATGAGAAACCAAAAAAGAAAAATATTTTATCTTTATGAAACATGGATCAACGAGGGTCATACACCAAATAAATTTTGGCAGGATGAAACTGTTACAAGTCAAAGGCGCGCTTTTGTAAATAACTTATCTACTAGTTTAAACCCACTATCAGGAAAGGGACGCAGGCTGATAATAGTAAACTTTTGAATCAACTCGTACCGGTGACTACCATGAAGACATGAACGCTGATGTCTTTCAAGAATGTTTCGAACAAATGATAGATCTTCTTCCTAAGAACTGTGTAATAGTAATGGATAATGCAAGTTATCACTCCAAACTTATAGAAGGACTGCCCACAACCAATTGGTTAAAAAAAGACTTGCAGAATTGGCAGAGTTCAAAAAATATTACGTACCATCCCGGATCTATAAGAAAGAAACTTTATTCGTTGTGTGCCCTTCATAAAGAAAAATTTAAAAAATACGAAATTGATGAAATTGCCAAAAATCGTGGAATGACAGTACTTAGATCCCCACCATATCATTGTGAATTAAACCCGATTGAACTGGTATGGGCACGGATAAAGAGTGAAGTTTCAAGAAAAAATACCACTTTTAAAATTCATGATGTTAAACAGTTGTTTTTGGAGGCCGTAAATAATGTAAAACCTGAAAACTGGGAAAAGGCAGTAAATCACACTATTAAAGAAGAGGAAAAAATATGGAAGCTGGACAATATTACTGATAAAATGATCGAGCCAGTTATTATAAATCTTGGTTCTGAAAGTTCATCTTCTGAATCTGATTTGGATTTGTAACAAGTAGCTGTAAGTTTTATATTAATATTTTTATTCATCTATTTAACATACCTTAGACGGTTTTAAAAACTCTTTTTCTCTTTTGTAAATTTTTAAAAATTAAAAAAATGTGAATTTTTTAAAACCCTTTTTAATGTAGGCCAGTCAGTTCTAATATAGTGTGTGATAAAAGAGGTCACTTTTGTTTACATACACATAACACTTTATAACACTGAAATAATTCATTTATTTTTTACAATTATTCAAAGTAATTTTTCAATTAATCTTGAGCACGCCCATGGAGTGGTCGGAAAAACCAGTTAAAATTATGCTAATTACTCTCTCGTTCATAAAAATAAACTATAGACGCTGCGTCCGACTTATAATAAATGGCGTAATGGTGTAGGGAGCGTACGGCGTTTATTGGTGAACACCGTTTGTGCAAGCAAGCAAACAAGTACTTTAATTGAACCCAGCCAGTGAGAAATGTTCACCCCTTAGAAAAACAATCGGGTGTAACAATTCATTGAAGCGAGGTGTGTTAACTGTGTAAAAACAAGAGTCACCCCATTACGCTCCAATACTCCAGATCATCCCTTCACCCCTATAGCACTCTGATGCGCTATAGAGGCACAACTATCAGCCAAATGCTCTTTATGTGGAGGTCCTGGATAATAGAACCCCAGCATGGTTTCCTAATCTATTGCAAAATCTCAGGATAGCGCATTGTCGCTATATTCATGTTATCTTAATGTGGCTTATCCGCGAACTAAAATTGCTTACTTGTGCCTCAAGTCTCCGCTCTGAGCCCCGGCTCAGTTCGGCGACTTAGTGCTCACGGAGATGGGTCTTACATATACGGGTTTCGGGGTTTTGTTAATTTTTTTTTGGGCTGTCGCCGGTTTTTGTTAGTAATTTGGTGAGTTTTTGGTGGCCGAGGCCGGTTTTTTGTGTTTTTTGTAAATATCTTTTTGAGGTGGCCCTGAAACAAAAAACAGAATTAGTGCCAAATCTATACTGTAATACTAAAAAATATATAAAATATAAAACAATATAACAATATAGAGTTTATCCTCATTTAGGCAAACTGGCCCACTTTGTGTTTGGAGATGTCCTGGTTGTTTCTGAGCTACGAACTGTCTTTATTGTGCTTTGTTGTTGATTTTTTTGTAAATTTTTTGTCTCTATAGGGTTTTTCTCTCTCTGGGGTTTTGTTATTCCTCTGGGGTGTTTTTTAGTTCCCTCTCTGGGATTTTGTTTTAGTCTCTTGTTTGATGTTTAGGTCTTTTGGGCTTCTATCTTTGGAAAGCGTCATACCTTATTATCTCTTGTAGTATGTGACTGGGGTGGTTATCTAACTCTGCGACACCGTCTGTGAAGCCGCTTACAGCATATTCATCGCATTAAGCACATAAACGCCACCTATATGGTGTGACGTTTTAGGCCGCGTACGCCGTTTATTGGAGACCACAGCTCTAATTTATATTCTTCAAACTCTTTACAAGAGTACAAAGTTCTCTAGTACTGATATTTTTCTACTTGTTCTATAGGTGATGCATATTTTGTGGTCTTTTTGTAATTAGCATGTACTTCGTTTTTTTAGCGTTTATAGTAATTTCCATCTCAGCACTATTCATACTTAATAACTCGATAAGATATTGGAGATCTTCTATACTCATTGCTATGAACACAGTGTCGTCTGCATATCGTAAGTTGTTAATTAATTTTTCATTAACGGTAACTCCCGCTTTAATATTATTGAGCGTGTTTTGGAAAATTTCTTCAGAATATAAGTTAAACAAAAGTAGCGATAAAACACATCCCTATCTAACTCATCTACAGACCTTGATTTCGTCTCAGTGTTGCCTATCAATTTAAACTATGGCACTGTGGTTCCAATACAATGTTTGCACTATATTTATGATTTTACTATCAATGCGCTTGTTCATAAATATTGATATTAGTTTTTATGTTGTACTTTATTCAAAGCTTTTTCGTAGTCAACAAAGCGCAAGTGTAGATCAACGTTTACATCCCGACATCACTAAATCAATATGTTAATGGCAAATAGTCCTTCTCGAGTACCCATTCCATTTCGGAACCCAAACTGCGTCTCACTAATAACCTTCTCTAGCCTTTCGTATATTCTCTTATGTATTACTTTCAGTAGAACTTTTAAGGTATGGCTCATGAGGCTTAGTTTTCGGTAAATAGAGCACTCTTTTGCTGCTTGTTTTTTAGGGATGCTTATAAATGTTGACTTCAGCCACTCTTCTGGTATGATTCCTGTATCGTACATCGTGTTGAATAAATCTGCCAATACTTCCAAATAATCCTCTTCCACCAGTTTAAATAGTTCTACTGGTATTTCAACTAATCCAGCTGCCTTATTGTATACCTAACCTAACCAGGTATGCTTGCAACACTTTAATTTTGTGATAATTCCCACATCGGCTAAAGTTTATTGGCTTAACAGCATTATAAGCATGTGCTCAAAGTTTTAAAGACATATAATTAGTTTTCACCATTTCTCCAAATAATATTTGTCTCATTATTACTATATACCATTAATTAAATTTAGTAATCTCTTTTTTAAGGAGTTATAAAACCAGCTGGAAAAATTTTGGCGGAATGAGTTGCATATCTTATTATCTACCGCCAAAACGTAGCTAATACACTTTCATAACAAAATTTTTATACAGCACGTCCGTATTTCTCGAATTTTTATGATATCCATGAAGTCAGGTATGTACACGTATACACGTTCTTTGGTGAATAATTCATTTGGGTATCTGTATACATTTTCAATATAGACAAGATGACATGACGTGATATACTCGAGGGAAGGATATTGGAATGTATGCAAGAATACGACTCCAATATCAAAATTGGTTGCAGTGAATGGATTTTTGTATAGTTCGTTTCTGTACTTCAGGTTTCTTACCAAGATTGTATTTATAACTAGGTCTGGAATTTACTGTTTTATGTGTAATCTAGTTGTTTAGAGAGACAGATTTAGTGTTATCTATTTTAGAAAACGTATTTAGATGGGTCCCTTAGAATTTTTTAAAAGTTTTGTTGGGTATCGTGACCTTATGAACTCCGTAACTAAATGAAACCTTCTCTCACTGACTTTATTATTTAGCTAAAGCAATAGATTTTCGTAATTATTGCCATTTTTTGTTTCTTTCAACGTTCTATGTAATTAAACAAGATAATTCTATGTATATCACAAAATTCAGATTTTTTGATCTCATCTTTTGGTAAAATCGCTTTTTCCTACTTTAATGGTGAATTTGTGGCTGCCATGATAAACTTGTAATCAATTATGAAAACCAACATTTGTCGAACTAAAAAATTTTATATTTAATCGCAGTCTAATTTGCAATTAGACTACGTATTATGAAGTTTTAAATAAGGTTCATTTTACATTGCGACACAGAGACATTTTTTCTTAAAGTTAGAATACTAAAATGCACTAAAAGATTTGGAATTCTGATTCTACCACGACTTTACAAAGTACTGGATCGTGAATGCCGCTCCTTCTTCCTCGGCGTACAGCATTTACTGTTGACCATCTTTATTTACAGAGGAAATTTTTCCTATTTATTACCAGATGTTAACTTCAATGGAAGATTTAGTTTCCATCTTATTGGTTATTTCGTAACGAGTCCGTCACTTCAATATTCCTTAAACATTTTTAAATAAAATTTTTAAATTCTAATCCTCTTAATGATTTTCTTAATTCTTAAACCTTCAGTAGTCGCTAGGAATTTTTGAAAATTACTAGTAGCGCGCGGTCGAAACGACCGTTTAGTCTTTTGCTTCTTAGTTTGTGTTAATAAAAGTATTTGGAACCAGTTTATGTAAAGCACGATTTTATTAAGGTTTAATAAGTAAAGCAACATATTACAAAATTATATAAAAGTAAACTAATGTTAAAAACACTGGACAGAACATTAAAAAAACTATTTTTTACTCCGATAAAAAAAGAAAACTTTTAGTTAATCCGAATAAATTCAGTTTGGCACTCTGTGGATACTGCACGTGTATGTTCTCTGCATAAAAACTTTTTACATTTACAGCAGAAAACAGTCGTTTTCCGTTTCGTTTTATGGTCGCATAAGTAGCATCTACCATGTACTCCTTCATTCGTTGGAGTGCCGTCTGTGTTAGGAACATTACATATGGTCTTAATACGTAACTTCAGATCTCTATTTAAATTGTCTACTGTTGCTCGGAGCCGTAGATGTTCATCCATAAGAGAAAATGCTAAATGCTTCAAAAATTTTCTTCTAAGCATTTTATTATCAGCAAGGTTGTTACTTGCATGAATCACTAGCGGATTAATGCCTACAATATTTAGTATGGTGTTTAAAATTACCATGGGCCAACGTCTTGTTTTTCACAAATCATCATAAGAGGAGCATAGCTGATCAACGACGTCAACCCCGCCTTTTGTTTTGTTATAAAACGTCAGAATTTCTCTCTCTCTCTATATATATATATATATATATATATATATATATATATATATATATATATATACATACAAATATATATATATATATAAATATATTATATAAATATATATATATATATATATATTATATAAATATATATATATATATATATATATATATATATATATATATATATATATATATATATATATATATATATATACATCCTACTATCATTTTGGCATCGATACATTATGCTTTTACCATCAATTTAGCATCGTCTTGCAAAGTAGCATCTGTATATCGACGCTACTTTACAAGACCTTAATAACTTTTTTCCTGTACTTGTTACAAGAATTTTAACCATCTCAATGATTAGAGATTTGATACCGTGTTGGTATTTTAAAATGTCCGCTTTCTCTTTTTATCCCTTACTGAGTTATATAAGTTTATTCCAGGAAATGTTTGAGTCTAAAATGATGGTACAGTGAAAATATTATATATATTTAGTTCAGGGTTTTACCGTTTACTCGCTGCCATTATATACATGAAAATGTATATCGCACTTTCATTATCAATCATTTTGGCATCAGAAATTTGGCATCGCTGTTGAATATAATATTACCCACAACGAAATGGTAAATTTAAGAATTTATATATATTTTTTTCATCCATAAATCATTCTAGCATCTTGTTTGATTAAAAATAACGGGTTATATATTGGGTATATATAACGGGGTATATATTGCATATTTTTGCTCCAATTGGTCCAGTCGTGATGTACAGCACCTCAAATGATAGGATTTAACCAATAAAATACAATAAGACAGAAAAGCAGCATGTCAAAAAGGCCTTAGTTATATACCTTCGTTTCTATAAGTCCAATCGTGACGTACAGTATCTCAAATGATAGGATTTAACCAATCGAAAACAATGAAATAGAAAAATCAAATACAGCAACATGTCAAAAGGGCCGTAGTCACGTATTTTTGATCCTATTAGTCCAATCGTGACGTATAGTACCTCTAATGATAAGATTTACCGTAAGGAATACAATGGGATAGAAAAATGAAATACAGCACAATGTCAAAAGGGCCTTAGTTGTGTATCTTCGGTTCTGTTAGTCCAATCATGACGTGCAGTACCTCAAATGAAAGGATTTAACAAATAAAATACAATGAGATACAATGAGGTAATGGAGTTGCATGTCAAAAGGGCCTTAGTTATGTACCTTTGGTCCTATTAGGCCAATAGTGACGTACGATATCTCAAATGATAGCACTTAACCAATCTTCTTCTTACGGTGCCTTATCCTTAAGGACGTTGGCCATTACATTTGCCCATTTAATCTTATTTGTAGCAGTTCTGAATAGTTCTATGGAGCTCATGTTCGTCCATTGCCGTAAGTTTTTAGAAAGAGTTGCAAGAGTTTTTTTGCAAGAGTTGCGAGAGTTTTTTTGCAAGAGTTGCGTCTTCTTCCTGGTCCTCTTTTGCTATTGACTTTGCCTTGGATTAAAAGTTGGAGCAGTTCATACTTTTGACTTCTTATAATGTGACCAAAATATTGTGTTTTCCGTTCTTTTATTATAAGCATAAGCTCTCTTTCCTTATTCATTCTCCGCAAGACTTCCGCATTCGTCGTATGGCTCATGTAGGATATTCTGAGCATTTTACGGTAACACCAGAGTTCGAATGCTTGGATTCTTTTTTGTGTTGCTTCTGTCATTGTCCAGGCTTCAACACCATAGAGCAGGGTGGAGAAAACATAGCACTTAAGTATTCTAGTTCTCAATGAGATGCCCAGCTGGCGGATGATAGAACTTTTTGCATTTTGTAAAACATTGTACGTGCCTTTTTCAGGCGTATTCTTATCTCTAGTGAGTGGTCCCAAGTTTCATCAAGATTACTTCCAAGGTACGTTGTTCTTGTTACTCTATCCAGATCTGTTCCGTCGACATTGACCTTCACCCTTCTGTTTTGGTGCTTGCTGATGATCGTCGTTTTTGTCTTCTTTGTATTCAATTTCATTCCAAATTCTCTACAGGCTGTCATTACTCGGTCCATTAAGCGTTGCAGGGCTTCAGCATTATTTGCCAGTATGACAGTGTCATCAGCATATCGCAGGTTATTTATACATTGCCCGTTTATAATTATACCATCCGAGGTGCCTTCCAAAGCTTTCTGAAATATCTTCTCAGAGTAAACATTGAACAGCAAAGGTGATAGGACACATCCCTGTCTTACTCCCTTCTCGATATTGATTTTTCCAGATGTTTCGCTTGTTATTCTGATTTTAGCCTTTTGTTCTTGGTAAAGGTTTGAAATGATCCTTAAGTCTTTATCGTCGATATTACATGACCTTAAAATATCTATTAGTTTATAATGTTTCACCAGGTCAAACGCCTTCTGAATGTATATAAAACACAAGTATACATCAGAATCGACATCTCTACATCTTTCAACTAGCACACGTATTGAAAAAAGTGCTTCTCTTGTTCCGTACCCATTCTTAAAACCAAACTGAGTTTGACCAGTGTGTTAGTCTAGTTTATTGTATACTCTATTGTGTATTACTCGTAGAAAAAGTTTCAATATATGATTCATCAGGCCAATAATCCTATGGTCTTCACATTTCTTGGCGTTTTTCTTCTTTGGTAGTGGTATAAACACCGATGTCAGCCAATCATTTGGTATTATGCCTGTTTCGTATATTTTGTTAAATACATCTTCCATTACTTCGATGTGTTCGTCTAGTAATATCTTTATTATTTCAATTGGGATATTATCTTCCCCAACAGATTTTCCGTTCTTTATCTGATTTGCCGCTTTGATAATTTCTTGCTTTGTGATATAAGGTCCAGTCGATGCCTCCTGCATGTAAATGTTCGTCCTCTCTCGGTCTTGAAACATCTCTTCCACGTATTCTCTCCATCTACCTATTTAATCTTCTCTGTTTAGTAGCGGGTTCCCATGTTTATCTTCGATGAAAGACGTAGGAGTTTGTTTAAATATTCCAGCGGCTTCTTTTACTTTTTTATGTAGATTGAAAGTATCATGTCTTTGTTCCAACTCTTCAATTTCTTGGCATCTTTCACTTAGCCAGGTTTCTTTGGCTTGTTGGATCTTTTTTCTGATATTCTTGTGTATTTGCTTGTATGTTGTTTCATTTTTACCTCTGTATTTTCTTCTTTCGTCCATCATGTTTAGAATTTCTTCTGTCATCCATGGTTTGTTACTCTTGTAAGTGTTTTCTCAATATAGTGCCAGTCTTCCTCGGGAGTTTGTGTCGATTGTACTGTTCTGTTACTCAAGTGTCTATGTATTTCTTCCCGTATTTTATTACTAGTGGATTCTTCTTTAAGCTTATCTGGGTTAATAGCTATTATTTGCTTATTTCTTTTGTTCTTTTAAATTCTATCCTAATTGTTGTAAGAAGAAGATTGTGGTCGGTGGGGATGTCCCTAGTATTTTTAAAATATACCAATTAGATAATAATAATCAAGCAATAGAACACTGAAAACTTTTGTTTTTAACTGTCCGCCCGTGAATGACTTGCCATTTTTTAAATAACACTTCATATTGCACTTTTTTATTGTATTTTTCTCATTTTTTAAGATAATTCTTGTAGGAATATATTTATTTATAACATACGGTCTTATGGTCTCACGACAAGTATTACGGCTTGATTATACAACCTAAATATATCTTGTACCGCACTGTTAATTGAGAATTATGTTTGTAATGCGATAAGAGGACCGTATATACGAGACACCAGTGACTTATGCCACACATAAAACTTCGACAGGAAATTCTATTTCTACATTTCTATAAAAAAAATAGATTACTTGTTTTGTGTAATAATTTAGTTTAGGTCGAACAAGAGTTGCAGTAAAAATTTTTTCTGAAATAGAATTTAAATCATATTTCGAATGCTTTGTGAAAGATAACCAATTTATAATATTCCCGACAACGTAAAAACACATTTCTTTTAGAATATGGGTCGATGAATTCAAATCATAGTTCAAGAAACGAATTTATGTGCAGATGTTCTATTACAAAAAATTCAAAACCAAAATCTAGATTAAAAAAGTCGCAACTACTTATATACTGAAACCTCACCCCATTATTGATTTCACAAGTGATAAAAAGGGTCGACAAAGAACCAGTTTTAATTATTACAACATTTAAACATAATAGTTGTATCTTGGTTTATTCAGGTGGAAAGAAAAATTAGACACAAGTGCTAAAACCACAAACTATTCTAAATTATAACGTTGTGAAAAAAGAGTTGATTTTAGCGATCAAATGGCTTTTTACAAAAGCCCAATACGCAAAATACTAAAGTGGTACCGGAAAGTGGCAGTGGAGTTAATATTTAATACCGCAGTAGTCAATACTTAGTTGCTAAATAATAGAAAACGCGAAAAAAGCGACAACCTATCCTTGAGTTCAGACTGGAATTAGCGAAGGCGTTTGCAAATAAAGAAATGTTGAAACCCTAATGACTAATTACACCCAAAAAATACCATCTCAGGCAAAGCGATGTAGATAATAAAAAGAGAAGGAAGTGTACAAGAGGTTACAAAATTTTAAGAATAAGCGTGACTAGTAGAAAGGCCGATAGAAAAATTAAAAAAATTAAAACATACTGTGAAGAATGTGATAGCAAAACTGCAATATGTCTAGTGTGCTTGAATGAAGCAAATTAAAAAGCAATTTTACTTATACAGGAATTATTATTGAGTAAAAACGTGTTGTGCCTCAAGTGCCCTTATAGTATTGGAAAACGTAAATTGATAGTTTCTAGTAGTATGTTTTCATTGTTAATTACGTATGTTAAAGTAAGTTATAGTATTTGTAAAAAAATGGATGTAAATAATATTATGTGTTCGACGTCTAAAAAAGCTAGACGTAAACATAAACGTAGATTGACCACTGCTGAATTACAATCATTTTTAGAAGCATCTGGCGAGGATGATGTAGATTAAATGGATGGTGGAAGTGACTCTGACGAAATATTTGCAGAAAGTCGTTTAGAAAAATCGAGGATTGCGTTTTGGAAACAGACAACACAAACAGAATTTAAAACTTTTCTCGGGCTTATATTCCAAATGAGGACAATTAAGATGAACCGTCTAAATGACTACTGGAAAAGTATGGGTAACTTCTATAATAGATCTATCAGTAATTGACTTTACTAAACAATTACTGATAGTCCATATTAAGAAATAACCGAATAGACAATCCCCACTTGTCAAAGAAACTAAAAAAAAAAACGTAAAGTGGTCAGTATTTACAGTCCTGAAGGAATATGTGTGACCAAGTGCAGAGATAAACAAGACATAATTACTAATTAAATGGGAATAAGCCACAATTAAGGGTTAAAGTACGTTTATTGGCATTTCAATTTCCAATTCGGAAATCGTTCTCAAAATAGAAACGTACTTTCGTATTTTGCCGAAAAACCCTCAATTATTTTGCAGTAATTTATAAATGTTAATACCTTCGTTTGTACATAATGGCATTTAATATAACTAATTTAAATTGGGGCAGATAATACGTTATTAATATATATAATAACGTTAATACGTTATAAACATCGAGGTATTGAACAAATTTAACACCGGCAGTGACCATAGACTAGTTCGTGCTGATATACGTATTAACGTAAAGAGAGAAAGACGAAAACTATTAACAACAAACCCTTTACCGACGGCAGACATCCTAGCCAGTAATAAAGAGAAATACCAAGAGGAATTAGCACGAAAACTAGTAGCAAATACCTTTGAGCACAAGAATATAGATGAACTAGCTGAGAAAATAACTAAAGACATACAAACAGTCACTAAGAAACTCTGTTGCAGAATAAGAAAACAAAAGGAAGCTAAACTAAAACCCGAAACTCTAGAACAGATAGAGAAAAGAAGAAGAACGAACAGAGATAACCCGGACTATAAAGCGCTCAACAGAAGCGTTAAGAAAAATATTAAGACCTCAGAGTTTATAGAACAAACCAGATTCTTGAAACCATAGAAAATAATAAGAACATGAAAGTACTAAAAACATGTAAATCCGCTGGCAGGAATAAAATCATAAAGATAAAAGACGACCGTGGAACATTGTGAAGGAAGAGATCGTTAGAGAAATTCGAAAATTTTATGAGAAGCTGTATAGTTCTACTATTCCGAACCCCGGTATACCAAAAAAACATATCTTAAATGTGGGCTCAGAGGACTTCCCTGAAATAATAACATCAGAAATTAGAGCCGCCCTAAAACAAATGAAAAATGGAAAAACACCAGGAGAAGATAAAATGACTTCAGAGATGCTAAAAATGGGAGGCACTGCATTAGAAGAGGCAATAAGAGCATTACTTAATAAACGCCTATTGGAAGGACAAATACCGAACACATGGAAAAATGCGGAAGTCATTCTACTCCATAAAAAAGGGGACGCCGCAAATATAGAAAACTACCGACCAATAAGCTTATTGTCACACCTTTACAAACTACTAACCGAATAATAACAAATAGATTGACAGCTAAACTAGATGCATACCAACCAGTGGAGCAAGCAGGCTTTCGTAAGGGTTTTAGCACTATCGATCACTTGCAAACAATTCGGACCATTATTAAAAAAACAATAGAGTACAACATACCACTACATCTGGCATTTGTCGATTATCACAAAGCATTCGACAGTATCGAGAATTGGGCTTTCTTAACAGCATTGGACGACGCCAGAGTAGATTCAAGATATGCTGCCCTCCTTAAGAATATATACGATGATGCTACTTTTCACGTAAAAATAGATGATGATCTGGAAACTAGAAAAATAGACCTTGGCAAAGGTGTGAGACAGGGCGACACCATCTCACCCAAGTTATTTACTTTGGCACTAGAAAATGTTTTCAAACAACTAAATTGGGCCGAAAATGGATTAAAAATAGATGGAGAATATCTTAACCATTTGCGTTTTGCAGACGACATAGTACTAATAAGCACAGATATCCATGAACTAAAATCAATGCTACAAGATTTAAATCACAAATCGAATCAAATAGGATTAAAAATGAATCTCGACAAAACAAAGATATTAAGCAACAGCCTAGAAAACATCACGATAGATAACATCAATATAGAAAAGGTAGAACAATATATTATACCTAGGACATACAATTAAAAACGAAAAGGAAAATCAAACCCTAGAAATTAAAAGAACGACACAAATATCATGGGCTGCTTTTGGTAAGTTGAGCTTCATTTTAAAAGACAGAAAAATCCCAACTCACTTAAAACGAAAAACCTATGACACTTGTATACTACCAGTTGCAACTTATGGATTGGAAACTATGGCAATAACAAGAAAAATGGCAGAACAATTAAGAGTAACTCAACGGGCCATGGAGAGGGCCATGTTAAATATAAGCCTCAGAGACAAAATTCCTAACACCGAAATACGTCAAAGAACTAAAGACATTGAGATGGCAATGGGTAGCACATGTAGCAAGACAAGACACCAACAGATGGTCTCATAAAGTGACATTCTGGAGACCTCGAGAAACAAAAAGAAGCGTGGGAAGACCTAAAAAGAGATGGATAGACGATATAACTGCTATAGCTGGAAAGCAGTGGATGAGAATTGCAAAAGATAGGGAAGCGTAGAAGCAATTGGAGGAGGCCTATGTCCAACATTGGATAAATGAAGGCTGAAGAAGAGAAGAAGAATACATTATTAAAGTGTGGTATATTTCATATAGATCACAAAGTTATCCAATTTGTTTATCCCAAAGAGCGATTATCTAAACGACTGTACTTGACCAGATAGTCACTCTGTACTCTCTATACACACGTGTATTCTGTAAATCGAACTCGCTTTTATAAGAGTTCGTACTTTCAACGGAAAAATTTAGTAAGATAGGTCAAAATAGCACAATTCTTATTATTTGGTTGAGCTACCCTAGTAAAGAAATGAAGGTTCTACGTGCCACAGAAGCCGAGATATTAAATATTTTGCAAGCGTGCTTCAATTTAAAGTCCGAATCTAAAAAAAAACAAGCTCAGTCAGTTCTTACCTCCATGGTACTTTTCCGTGGCGGTAATTTACGAATACCATTATTTTAATGGGTTATAACATTTTACTCCTTTACTGTGTAAGCCATCTATAACTTCGATCATATATTATAGATCTTAATTCAAAATCTTTTCAATTTTTAGATCTTGTATTAATAAACAATAAAAATATGATTTTAAGAATTAAATGTTATCTTAGTTCTTATTGGTTAAATATGGTTCTGTTTTTGTCTCTTTGTTTTCTTATAAGCCATTAAGATTGCAAATTACAAAATACTTGTACATACAAGTATTGGACAAGTATTTGGACAAGTTCAAAGTGATTTGCTTACTATTTAGCACACCTTAAAAACCCATTAATTGCGATAATTTGAAGTAGCTATATTATCTGCCGTTGGGCAAAAAATTCAATTATTATCATTTATAAATTACTAAAAACATAATATTTTAGAGTTTAGGGTTTTTTGCAATTACCTTGCTCAATTAATTATATATTTTAATTTGGTATCTCTCAACATAAAAAACCTTTTATGGTCTACAACTTTTATTTTAATCATTTTTCTATAGAATGTAAAAAAACGTTTTACAAGCAAACATTTTTTTTTGTATCTTTTAAGATTGTTAAAAAAAAAGAACAAAGCATAATCAACTGTACATCTTAGAGTATAGATATATATAGATACATATTAGAGTATAGATATAGTACAATAGTATCTCTCATACTATTTAGAATTTAAATAACCGTAGATTTTTGAAAACTATTTACCGAGGTTCTGTGAAATACTTTCTTGTTGCATGGTTAAGTTAAATATTATTTTTTTATGTATATTATGTATATAAAAATGTAATATTAATCACATTTTTAATTAACTAATATTTATTGTTTATTGTACAAATTATCTAAAATGTGTATACACATTTTGTACAAAAAAACGTTTTTGAGAACGATTTCCGGAATGGAAATCAAAATGTCAAACACAAGTTAATTAAAAATGTGATTCTTATCACAATTACAACCAATAATTGAGGCGTAATCCCATAAAAACATAATATTTACCTCAAACTATTCACCGATAGCTTGGATTAAACAGGTTGTAAATTGGAATTTATGTAAAATATTCCCCTACACAATTCTCTGGGAAAAATATCTACCTTAAATAAATATATCTAACATTTAGGCAAAGAAAAAACCAGTTAAGACCGCAACGTGTTAGCAGGTCGTTAGCACGTTGACCGAAAACGGATCGATATTTATGTACCTAGATATTATTTTAAGTATTAATACCGGCAACATCTATTGGCTTTAAAATGATAGCAAATACAGTGATTTTAAATGATCGATGTTAAAACGTAGGATTGATGTAAAAAATTAAATATATAAAAAAATCAGAATATTGAAAAACCGACAACGCTGCTAAGCCAACAGAGGTGCACTAAACGAACATACACGACTTATATATAGAAAATAATAGATTTTCTTGGTGATGCTAAATTACTGCAACGTGAAACGAGTTTAAAATGATGGCGGGATGTATATATATATATATATATATAATATATATATATATATATATATATATAGCGTCGTCATTATGTAGACTTAAAACAATCAATACAACTTTCCCCACAACAGTCAATCCAAATTCTTTTTTTAAAACATCTATTAGCGGAATGCTATGTACCAATTATCTAGAGTATTGTTGCGCCCAGAATTCTTTATTGGCGCACACATTCTTTTTAAAACTTCTTTCGGGGACTTCGGCTCTTAAGTGTCAGTACACTGTATATTGAACAAAATTTCTGTTTAGTAACCGTGTAAACATTTTTTGTCGTGAATAGGTAAAAACTGTATAGATAGTCTGCTAATTAAACTGAATCGGTAAATAATGCGGATTGTTATCAATCAGTTGACATGTTGTTGACATTTTAGATTAAAATAATAAATTCTTAATTAAAAACTAATTTCTTGCAGAAATAAAAATTAAATATTTAACTAAGGCCTACCGAATTGAGATTTTAATGATGATCGGTTACGGGGAGAATTGTAGAAGTCAAGTTGAAGTAGCAAACTTATTTAATCATAGATATCCTCAGTTGCCTAATATTTCACAAGGTACTGTGTCTAAAATTTATGCACAATTTAGTGAACTTTTACAAGTGTCAAACCATTAAAAAGAAAATTGAACTTCATTGAAGATGAAGTGAAAGTGGATATTTTTTAAGTGTCGCAGAGAAGCCAACGTCAAGTTCACGTCAAATTGCACGTCAAAATAATGTGAGTCATACAACTGTCCTAAGGTGTCGCCATGAAGAAAACTTCATCCATATAAATTGACATTTGTGCAGGAGCTAACAGAAGGCGATCCGGATCGTAGAATGGATTTCTGCAAAAGAATGATGGATAAAATTAACAAATGAAGTAGCTCTTGGCACAATTCTTTTTTTTTTTTTTGATGAATCAACATTTACATTGAACTGAGAGGTAAACTGACAAAACTGTAGATATTGGTCAGCGGAGAATCCTCATTGGATGCGTGAGAAACACACTCAATACACACACTCAGAGACAATCCTCAGGTCATATTATTGGTGCTATATTTATGGATGATAATTTGATAGCGGAAAAATATTGAAGCATGCTAAGAGACGATGTTCTTACTTAGTTGGCTAACTTATATCCCAATCCAAGAGATCCGACCCTACCGCATGAAACTGTCTGGTTCCAGCAGGACGGTGCAACACCCCATTATGCTTTAATGTTGAAAAAAGGGGATTTTTAAGTGACCAGCTAGGTCGGCAGATCTTACGCCTTTGGATTTTTTTGTGGAGTTATCTCAAGAACAAAGCATATGCAACACAATCATTGAAGACCTAAAAAAGAAAGGATAACTATAGAAATACGGAATATTTCACATCAAACGTTAAACAAAGTTCGGAACGAGTTTTATAGGAGACTATGTTATTGCCAACAAGAAGGTGGAGAACATGTTGAGCATTTATTTTAATGTAATCCAATCAATTACCTCGTATTCTATGAATTCATATTCTTGAAGAAAATACGTAATTTCAAAATTTTACCTTGTAATATTCATAATAGACCCTACATGATATATATAGTTCTTTGAAATCAGGTTGTTAAGGAGCTTTTAAAAACATGAAAATATACAGGGTGTTTCATTTAAAATACAGATTATGCACTATGCCAGACTTGCATTGATCACCCTGTACATTCAAATTTATGTCAAAAAGCGTTCATTTAAATTTAAAAGTTAAGGTATCTCAACGTTTTTTATTATTTTCTAAAATAAGGACACAAAGAATTTTATTTTATAAGTGGTTTCCAGACTGTATAATTAAAGTTCTGTCTGTATTATTTTTATAATTTTTTGTGAATACAATTAACCAAATATAAATATAACGAATTTGTGTATAAATATGTTTTTAAATGTTCTTTAAAATGACAAACATTATTGTAGGATTAATCTATGGTGCGAATAGTCTATAATTGTAGATATTATTATTATCTTTTAGATCTTCTCTCTTACATACCAACTTCAAAAAACATCGCGTGCACTAAATTTTGGAAAAATTAAAAGGTATATTTAAATTGAGTTTACCAGATACTTAATAAATACTTTTAAATATACATAATTACAATAATTTGATTAGAAAATACCCACAGCACGGAATATTTACATTAAATGGATAACAGAAAAGTTAACCTAACCTAACGTAAAGCTACTTGCTGTATTCGGTCTTTTAGAATAAGAAGGAATGAACCACCATACATATATATATATATATATATATATATATAATATATAATATATATATATATATATAATATATATATATATATATATATATATATATATATATATATATATATATATATAACAAGCTTCATCAGGCACAAACCATAGGAAAACTTCATAGTGAAACATAAGTTTTACACAAAAAATCTGTTTTGTGTAAAACTTAACGTCGCTGGATAAATGATATTAAATAAAATAATAATGAAGAAAAAATGTAATATTTTGACTGTGAATAAATAAGCAAAGATAGCAAATACTACTGTAAAAAATTACAAGAAATAACTGGCGATAACTTATACTGTTATCTGTACAACGAATGTAGACTTACCATTTGAAATATTGATGTATTCGTAACAGGCAGAAGAATTAGTCGCTGAGCGTCATGACGTTAACGGACGCCTGGCGCGGAGGCTCAAAAGAGGACTTAAACGATACACTCGATGTTTTAAATACGCTGTCTCGTGACAAAGTCAGAAAACCTCCAACCATTAGTTGGTTCATGGGATAAGTGCCTTATCATGCCCATAAATCAACTCCATTGTAGGGCGCTGAAGAATAGCAACAATTCAGTTCAATGGTAACAGTAATACGATACTATACACGTTTTGTGTGTATTGGCGACACAAAATAACAAAAGAGAAAGTCAAATTTCCTAAACTCAAAACAGAATAAATGAGCTAGCCAGTTTAACAATGCGATTATATTGAACAACGGAAAACAATATATTTTAAAGCAAAATTTATAAAATAAACCATTAAATTAAATTATATTATTTTACAGTAAAAGAAAGTTAAAAACATGTAAAAAAAATAATATAAAAGCTACGCTCTCCTAGTAAACTAGGAGACCGTAGCAAGGTTACGGTAGCCTGGGTACCGGGGCACGAGAGTCATAAGGGCAATGAAAAAGCAGATGAAATGGCCAAACAAGCCTTATCAATGTCATTCACTGGACTCTCCTGCGGCGTTCTACGTGCAAAGTCAGTAACAAGAACGACTACAAGAAAATCGGTAGCTCACAAATCTCTGGAATGGTGGAGGAATTCACCAGGACAAAGACAGTCGAAACAGTTTATTACAGAACATTTGCCAAAATTTACGGCAGACCTAATAAGCAAAGACAAGAAAACAATCACAACCATAGAATTTCTTCTAACAGGGCATTGTAAGCTGAATAGACACTTGAAGCTAATGTGATTATTAGATGATGACCTGTGCAGATTATGTGACCTCGAAGAAAAAACAGCAAAGCACATTTTCTGACATTTTATGTCAGAGTGACAGTCTGGTAAATGTGCGGTTCTTTGCATTAGTAGAAGAAAATTCACCGGCAAATAGCTACATGGAAGGTATAGTCTCGAAGCTACTAAACTTTATATAAAAGGTCAGGCTAGAGAATGTTTTCTAGGACTAGAGGACCACAATAGATAGGAAAAGGTCGCAGTGGAATAGGCCAAAAGATCACCTCTCTAAATCTAATCTAATCTAAACATCAAAGGTTAAATTTCTGATCAAGTAGTCATGATTAGTTTTTGCAGAAAAAACATATAGTTGTTTTTAACTTAACTTTAGCCGTTTTAAAAAACAAAAGAAGCAATTTTTTTCTAAAATACATAAAGAGAAAAGCGTTAAAATCTTGTGATTTTTAAAGTAGCTTCTGCAATATATTGTTCTTTTGAGGCCAAACAGATGCCGTATTGCTCTTCTTTGTAATTTAAAAATAATATCAGAGCAAAGCTTAAAGAGCTCTTTTATAGGATAATGCTACTCTTATCCACGCTAAAAGAGACGAAATTGGAGTAGGACTATGTAGGTTTTATTTTAAGTAGATCGAAAGTTATAGTTGCATCAAGACTTGTTATATTAGAGTTTCACCAACTTAATATCATCAGCAAAAGAAACATTTTCTCATCGGTTTTTAAAATTATTGATATCATTTATAAAGATAAAGAAACGTATAAAACCCAATACTGGACCTTGTACTCCATGTAGAATGCTTTTGTGACTAGAGTCGGTATCAATGAGTTGTTTCTATTTCCCAAGTAAGATTGAAATCAAGTCAAAGAAATATCTCAAATTCCCTAGAAATTTAGTTTTTTTATCAAAATGACGCCATTTACATAATCAAAAGCTTTGACATACAACAAACAGTGGGTACGTAAAGATTACTGTTTAGTGCTTAGTAAGCCTCATGTAGTACAGAAAACATAACATCACTGGATTATTTATAAATATAAATCCGAACTGAATTTATAATAAAATGTTCCCTACAACGACGAAGGATTGATAAGTCAGGATTTTAAGTCTCTTAATAATTTTAGATAGTACCGATAGTAAGTAAATAGGTCTATATTTGCAGGCATTCGATTGTTTACCTTCATTATGAAGAAGAATATTAATGACTGTCTTTAGGCACTCTGGAACAATACCTTTATTAAATGAATTAATAATTAGTGAGACCAGGACTTCCAACATATTTTTTGTGAGATGTAAGAACATTTTTATGGATATTCCATCAGTACTACAGGAAGATTTGCTTTTGATACTATTGATTGTTTGGTCTTATAAAGAATACATTCGAGACCTTTATTTAATTATTTAAATAGGATATGGGATCTTGTTGGGGCAAAATAGTTTATGTTATTTTTTACTCACATTTAGATTTTTAGGGTTTGGAACTAAAAATATTTGAGCTGTGTTAACTTTATTACGAAGATCATTCTATATGGACCAAGTCTCTTTTGTAACACTTGTAGAGGATTCCAGATGATTCTAATAGTATGTTTTCTTAGCTGTTTTAATAATTTTTAAATGGGTTTATCAGCATTTGGTGACAACCACGTTGTAGTAAATTTTTTGATGTACCGGAGTCAACGCGAATTCTTGGCTGATATTTAGTAGTCCAGGGCCTGCGATGTTTTGACTTAATAGTAATTAAAGAAAAGGCGTTATTAAAAATACAGACAAACCCATCTGAAAAATTACTGCAATTATAGTCCACGTCCGCTGAAGGAAAATACCACCTAGAGGTGAAGCATAAATTATTATGTAATTTACGAAAGTTCTGAGAGGAAAAATCTTATCTTAGTGTCAAGTTTTCGAGGAGGGTTTGTTACAAGTGCTAAACTTGGCATATTTTGCTTTATGTGCAGATTTTTTGTTTCTTTTATTTTAAAGCCCTTTTCTATCCGAATTGTCAAATAAAGGCCTCTCCCATTTCTCGCCATTCATCCCTGTTATGTACTAGGCGTTTCCACATTGGTCCTGCGACTCTTTTGATATCGTCGCTCCAGCGCATTTGAGGTCTTCCTCTTGGTCTCTTTGCATCGTATGGTCGCCAGTTTCCGACTTCTTTGTTCCGTCTACCATCTTCGAGACGTTCCAGCCTATTTCCATTTTAATTTAGCTGCTTGTTTCGCGGCGTCCTTTATTTTTGTTTTGTTCCGGATTGCTTCGTTCGTTTGCCACTCTATTAGTGAGATACCAAGCATCTGTCGTTCCATGGCTCGCTAAGTTTTTCGAATCTTGTCCATGTTCTTTATTGTGATAGTCCAGGTTTGAACTCCGTAAGTGAGAACGGGAAGGATACAAGAATCGAACACTTTGGTTCGAAGGTTTTTTGGTATCTTTTTGTCTTTCAGTATGTATGAGAGTTTTCCAAATGCGGCCCATCCCATTCTTACTCGTCTGCTTATTTCGGTAGTTTGGTTTTCTTTGTTTACCTTGATATTCTGACCCAGATATATGTATTCTTCTACATGTTCCACTTTTGTTCCATGGATGGTTATCGTCGATTGATCATCTTTATTCGACATTAGCTTAGTTTTACTCAGATTCATTTTCAGTTCTTTTTTTATGGATTTCGTGTGAAGCTCATCGATCGTCGTCTTCAGTTCTTTCCAGTTGTCGGCTATTAGTACTACGTCATCTGCATATCTTAGATGGTTTAAATACTTTCCGTTTATCGATAGTCCCTTCGTTTCCCAATTTAGTGATTTAAAGATGTCTTCAAGTGCGGCAGTAAATAGTTTTGGAGATATGGTGTCTCCCTGTCTTACTCCTCTGTTGATTTTTATTGGCCTCGTTTTCATTCCGTTATCCATCGTGACTACCATTTCAGCGTGTTGATATATATTATGTATTAATATTCTATATCAAGAATCTATTCTGCTGTTGACCAGTGCTTTCTCAATAGCCCATAATTCTATGCTGTCAAAAGCTTTCTCGTAGTCTATAAATGCTAAACAGATTGGTAAATTGTATTCGTTTACTTTTTCCATTAGGACCTTTAGTGTGTAAAGATGATCACATGTACCGAACCCTTTTCTAAATCCAGCTTGCTCTACTGGTTGATATACATCGAACTTTGTTGTCAATCTATTTGCAATTATTTTGGTGAATGTTTTATAAAGTTGTGATAGTAGTGATATTGGACGATAGTTTTTCAGATCTGTGTTGTCCCCTTTTTTGTGTATTAATATTGTGTTAGCAGTATTCCATTCCTTTTGCGGGTGCGGGTGCGAGTGCGGGTAGCGGGTAGGAACTCCTTTGAAGTCCCTTAGATTCTATTGGATAGTTCTGTTAGGGAAAGTGAATCAATCCCTACCCTATGCAGATTCCAAAAGCTTCTTGACCCGGGAAGCTAGCAACTGCGAAGGGTCCCTTGTCCAGGGTCACGGATGATGTCCAGAACGGCATCCAAGGTGACGAAGAATACTTTCGATACGGCAAGTATGGCGGAGATGGCAACCCTTGATTTTAGGGAAAGTATAAGATCACAAACTGTAGCGTCTGATCCAGAGTGGACGGCTACGAACAGCGTCTGATCCAGAATGGACGGCTAAATACAGGCTCACCAACACGTCTGGCCAGCGCAGTGTTTTAAGGCTAATAACCTCACCAAAATGATGGCGAATTCTATGATCAGATAGTTTAGCAATAATAAATGTAGATCGCATATCAACGGGTGAGAAATCTGAGGCAATATTTAATTAATTATGGTGGAGATTTTAGTAATTCTTGTAGCAGAATTAACGAGCATTGTAAGACCATACGATTTAAGTATATTGAGAAAAGACAGTTGGGTAGAATAAGTAGCAGCGTATTTAATATTTGAGACACCGTCACCGTCACCTGATTTTTTTTGCGTTTATTAATCAGATCATCTTACACATTTACCAGGTTCTAAAAGAATAATTTCGTGGAAGAGTCAGGTGATCTATAAATGCAAAGAATGTATAGATTAATAATTTTACTATAAATTAAGGAAAACTCTAAGAAGGCTTTATTTAAGAGGTGAGGACTCTATTTGTTGAAATCCGCATTTACGGACGCATATCGCACTCAGTGGGAAATTTTGAGATTCTGATTACCTTATTCCATTGTATTTTCCGGTTGCTCTTTAGGCTATGCTTGTAAACAACAAAACGGTATTATTCGTCCGGATTTAAGTCTACTTAATATGGTGGCGGTAGGTATATAGTGACGTATACATAGGTTTTGGTAACTGATACTGTTTTAGTAATCTTTAAGAAAGACCTTCTGTCGTCGAAAATTATTAAGAAGAATGTGGTTTATAGGAAGATATAGTATCATAATTCCCATATATCCAGAAAGTATGGTAAGTTATTCTGCTTTTAGGAATACTGCAGAATAATTCTGTTGCAATAAAAGGGTTATATTTTATTTCTTTAGCTTGATTATCAACAATTTTTTTAATATTGTTCTGAAGATATTTTGTTGTGGCATTTTAAATTAATTGCTATTTAACTGGAAATAAGTCACAATTAAAGATAAAAATACGTTTATTGACGTTTCAATTTCCACTTCAGAAATCGTTCTCAAAATACAAACAGTAAATTTTCTAAATTGAAACGTCAATAAACGTACTTTTATCTTTAATTGTGGCTTATTCGAAGTTAAATAGCAATTAATTTAAAATGCCACAAGAAAATAGCTTCAGAACAATATTAAGAAACCGTTATGGGCCCAGCGTTATTCAAAATTTTCGGAGATTGGAAATGGTATACAAGAAACTGGCACATTGTCAAAATTCAATTAAATTCTTACGAAGATGTAGAGACAACAACCCAATACCAAAGGGCTTGAAGTTACGTCCTGCATATTCAAGTAGAAGGTTTTAAAACATTCTACATAGAGCCAGTTTGTCCATGATGCGAGAAAGATTACAATATCATAGATCGAATTTATTTTATGTTGAAAAAGATATTGCAAGTATTGAAGATTTGATTTTCAATGTGATATCAAATTCTGATTTTGATCAAATTATTTCAATTTACTCTTTGTATTTTGAGAACGATTTCCGAAGTGGAAATTGAAACGTCAATAAACGTATTTTTATCTTTAATTGTGGCTTATTCCCAGTTAAATAGCAATTAACAATTTTTTTACCAATAATTGCTTACGATAATATCAAGAATGGCCTTGAATTCATGATAAAATTACATTAGGGTGCGTCTTTAGTTGATTAAAGAGCTGTCTGCACTTCTATATTGCTAACGACGCGTAAGTTGTAAGCTTAAGGGCCTTTATAGTCCAAGAAAATAAGGTAACCAAGTAGCATGTTAGGGACTTTCACCCGGTCAAATATCTAATAACTTTTTTGAATTTTATAGATCCCAATAACCAAAATCTCCACGTTTCCTGCTGTAGATTCAGTGAACTTTTTAAATTATTAACAATTTATTGTAAAATATGCTATGTCTGAAATCAAAGCCTTTCAGCCCACTCTATCCTACATGAAATTCTGAGACCTGGGCGGTATCAATTATGTTATTGATTTTTTTATTATTACTGTACATTTTTATGTTGTTATGTATATTATGGTAATAGCTAAGTAATTTTTTTACTAAAAGGGACAATATTAATAAAACAAACTCCCACTAGACAATCCAAATTCATCAAACCCGTTGAATACGTTTTTTGCTTCATATCGATTTTGTTGAAATATGCACGTATCACCTGCTCAGTATTCAAGCTTCTGAATATTTCGCTCACCTGAATGTTTACCTGGGCTATTTTTAGTGAGTCTCAGTCAATCAAACTACATTTTAAATTAGTTTACCTTGGTCGCGGCTAATAATAGCGAATATATAATATCGACAAACAGCGATTTTCGTTTCATTAGTTTAATGAACCGGAATCCAATATAAATGACAATCGAAAATTTAATTTAATTTCATGATTTGTCTGCTAAAGGTTACCCCCTATCACAGTCGGTAATTAAACCGGAGACAAATTAATGTTGGAGCTGATATAAAGCACTTCTCCTACCACTTGCTCTTAAAGTAATTGTGATATTTCGATTAATCTAAGATAATAAAAAGGAGATTTGCTTATGAAAATCAACTGTTCATTTTTTTAAGCTTCTTTATAACATGCTTTTGTAATAGTGTACGCTAAAACGGCATTTAAGGGTCTAATGAAGTCCAAATCAAAGCGAAATGGTAAATAATACATAATTGAATGATTACAAACAATTAAAGAATATCTTAATAAAGATATTAATCAATAAATTTAACTTTTAAATGACTGATGACGTATTAGTAAAAGCTGAAAGTTTTATTTAGAAGTAATGATGTCAGTACCAGCGGAAAGTGGTGATACTATTTGGTTAATTAAATAGTTTAATGATTCTATGGACTAAAGCAAGGTTGTTGTTTATCTCCTATACTATTCAATATATATCGACAAAGCACTCAGGCACTGGAAAAACAAGTGTAAAAAGACGGGGCTGTCAATTGGGGATGAAACGTTATACACGTTGCACTATGCAGATGACCGTGTAATTATTGCCCAAGACAAGAAATACCTGGAGTATATTACTAGAAAACTAATAGAAGAGTACAAAAAATGGAGCCTTAAAGTAAATTTACGAAAAAGGCAATTTCTGTGCATAGGAGGAGAAACTATTGCAGATGACCTCGACTTAGAAGGAGGGAAAATTAAGAAATGTGATCAATGTATATATTTGGGGGTAAAACTAACAAAGACAGGAAGAACTGATAAAGCCAAAGACAATAACCAAAGGGAAACAAGTTATAGATGCATTGAATTCAGTACTATGGCAGAAAAATATAAGACCGGAAAAAAAAAGAATATATAATACCATATTGAAACTAATAATCGTCTATGGCTCAGAAGTATGGCAGTTATTAAAAAAACTTAAAGGTAACCTATTGGCAGTTGAAATGGATTTTTGGAGGATCGCAGCGGTAAAGTCTAGATTAGAACATGTGAGAAATAAGGACGTCAGGAATCAAATAAATGTACAAAGGTCAATTATAGATGACATCGAAAAACAACAACTGACATGGTTACACGTAAGGGGGAAGAAATACTACCAAAAAAACATTAAAGTGGGTACCACCAGAGAAAAGAAAACGAGGAGGACCACCAACAATATGGATGCAAGGAATTTCAAAAGCAGTGTCAGCAAGAAATCTATTTGAAGAAGACTGGCAGAATAGACAGGTTTGGCGAACGGGAATCCAAAGGCAGATTACGCTATGAACGGGATATATATATATATATATATATATATATATATATATAATATATTATATATATATATATATATATATATATATATATATATATATATATATATATATATATATATATATATATATAGTAAACATAGAAAACCATGGATGACAAACGAAATATTACAAATTATGGAGAGGAGAGGATGATAAAAAACAAAAAACTTAACAGGGAATTTGGGAAAAAATAAATGTAGTTAAGTAAGAGTGGATGAAAAAAAAATGTAAAGAGGTAGAAGATTTTCAAATGAAGCATAAAGATAAATAACTACACAGAAAGACGTAAGAAGTAGCTGGAATATGGAAACGAACACTTATTGATTGTAACAAACAAGTAAAACCAAATGCAATTAGACCCTGAAAAATAGAAAGAAATATAGGAGCAATATCTTAAAAATTTATTTGGTGATCAGAAAACAAAATAGCTCCCACAAATAGATACAGATGAAAAATTTAACATTCTCATAAAACACGAAAATAACAAGGCACCCGGCTAAGACCTAATAACAGCGGCTAATTAATAATGTTGTCAGGAAATTAACATACCTCTTTAACAATATATATGAACATGGCATAATATCGCATGACTGGCTAACAGCCACATATATAGCTGTTCCTAAAAAATAAAAAAAGTAAATGTGTAGATCATCGAACTGTATTCCTAAGGAGTCATGCCAATAAGATTTTTATGCGAATAATTTATAACCGAATTTACAATAAGTGTGAAGAATACCTGAGTCGTTCTCAATATGGTTTTAGAAAGGATATAGGCACTAGAGAAGCAATTATGGGATTGACACTCATGGCAGAAAGGTATCTTGAGGTTTAAAAACAGCTGTATGTGTGCTTTTTTAATTATAGAAAGGCCTTCGACTGCATCAAACACGGAAAATTGATTGAGGTGCTGAAATAAGTAGGGTTGGATAAACATGACATAGCAATCATAAGTAATACATACTGGAACCATACAGGATACGTTCGAGCAAAGAACGTAAACACCAAGTACATCAACATAGAACGAGTAGTGCGTTAAGGGTGCATTTTGTCCTCCCTATTATTTATTGTATAAACCGAACATATAATTAGAGCTTCTCTTGTAGATCGCCCTGAAGGTGTCAGAGTCAGTGGAATCATCATTACCAACTACAAATCCGGATAAACATATTATCAGAAGAAAGTCACAGGCTGGGCTGGGATATTAACTTTTCCAAAACCAAAATTCTGTTATTTCACAAAAATCCTCATAAAAATGTTACACCTAACATACAAATAAATGGTATGACCCTTCAGACTCAAAGACTTAGACCCAAAGCTTTATATACCAGGGCAGAGAGCTAAATAGTCAACTAAACATTTAAAAGAAATTAGAAGACGCATTGAAATAGCAAGATCTGGTTTCGTGAATATGCGTAAAATGCTCTGTAACCCCAAGCTATCAGTCTCAATAAGACTGTTAGTAGGAAATTAAATTCATTTGAAATGTGGATGTACCGCCGAATGTTAAAAATAAGCTGGATCAGCAGAACTACGAATGAACAAGTACTGAGAGTAATAAACACACGCCCTCATCTGGTTAATACTATTAAAATTAGAAATAGGTCATATTTAGGAAATATAATGCGCCATAGGGAATTTGAGCAGCTTAAGGAAATATTAGAGTATCTCATTACATTTGAATATATGTATATTTATGTATTTTGATTTTACTTGTCTCTCAATAGAGTTTCATATAGTCTACTCGTTATTATTTTTCTATTGGTAATATACATATCCAATGCGAAAGGAAGAAAACAGCGAGTTCAATATTGAACATATTTAATCCCTTTCTTTCTAATGTAATTATATGTTATATAAAGGTCATCGTATGTGCAGCAAGCAACAGGCACTCCTCTTCAAACCATTCGATTTTGTCTAACTGGTTTGGTGGTTTTTTCCCAATATTTCCGATGCCTACTCAGTTATTATTTTTCTATATTTTGTCCCCAATTTTTCTACATCTTTCCTTGCTTCCATGCTCTCTATTTCCTTATCCATTCGACTCCTATACTCTCCTGCAACGATTTCAATGCGCAGATTATCAGCAATAAATGTGTCTTGTTTTATATGTTTTTCCTTCCTTAGGATATAATAAAATAAGGATATCTAAAATATATAAAATAACATGGGTTTTATTTTACCTGAAACATCAATTTTAATATAGAGGTTCCTTATTTTTTGAATAATTTTCCATTAACAATAGCCTCAAGTAAGACATCAAATATTTATATGGTTTTTGTTGCCGTAGTATATCAATGGTTATTAAATATATTGCTTTTGATTTATATCTAACGATGTCACACCAAATAAATGAGCTTGTAAAAGTTGTTTTTTGTGATTTTGTTTCTAATTTGAGGTTCGGTGTAATGTGATATTTATTTGATATTGATAAAGTAATTTATTGTGTATCAGTTTATATAATAATGTTTAAGTATGTTATTGGCAATAAATTACAAACTGTTAAAATAAATTTATTTGACGTATGAATTATTAAATGTATTTATTTCGAAGGCTCTTTTAAAATATATTTATTTAATAAATCAAATATTTGTTTTTGTTTCACCCAAAAGAATATTTGATACAAAGATAATCACATCTAGGATGTGGCCTCTGTTGGAAATGTTTTTTAAGGTGTAATATTATAATCAAACTTTTAATCATTTCATTAAATAAAAATAACTCTTTAACATAATGTTGTATATTTATATAGTTCTAATTTATTTGTCTTTATTCTAATTTATTGTCTATATTCTAATTTATTAAAACTCACGATAGCTAATTACTAATTTATTAAATAACTGTACAAATTTATTTATGTTCGATACATTTTAAAATCGCGGTTCCCGAGCTTCTTATGACTGCCTAACAAAATAAAAATGTGTCGTTTATATACAAAAACTTCCGCTATCTGGAAAGTTCGGCGACCTTCATAGAATCATCTCGTATTTACGAGGCTCTCGTAGACAGAGCGGCAATGATCTAACAACTGGTATCGAAGCGGTTCCAGAAAACTCGTATTCGTCGCTGTTATAGCGAAGGGGAACCCAACGTGTCTCAGGTAGATTTTGACCTACAAATTACGAGAATCAATAAAAAAGAATTAGTCATAAAATATTTACAGTTCTATACGCCATAACATTTAAAATCGTAACATTGCCCCCCTCTTAAAAGATGGTTCCTCCTGGAACCTTGTCGGGACTGGAACTGGAACGATATGCTGGTATCGGCAACTGGACCCTCTTTTACAACTTCCAGTTGTATAAAAATGACAAGGGACGGTTTTCTCTCCGCACCAGGAACTATGCGGATTGCAACAGACTAACACCTGGACTTCGGTGTCTTTAAAGATCTCCTCCACCATACTTCGAATAACCCTCCAATCTAATTCTTGGCACTCTAACTTTGGCATGGCTAACTTTTGCACGTCGGACTCTAGTACGTGCTCTCTCAATCGAAGTAAAGCTTCCCATACATCTCGGTAGGTAGGTTGGTCACGGGCAGTGTCTTTTGTTACCAGGTAGAAAAGGTAACGTGATGCATCTTGGAGTTTCAAGGTTTTACCAGGAGCTGGCACTTGGCATTGAAGTTCTGCAACTCGACCAAACTTCCTTCGAAAGACGGATGCCAACCCTAGTGTGCCTTTGATACTGGCCGGGATGGTAAGGGCCAGTGAGTAGTCATCGGGAAGCGCGAGTAGATCTTGCCTTTCTTCAGTGGTAACACCATGTCTTGCTTTACCGGTACCTCCATAGGCACCCATGAATTCCTCAAACGTGAGGTCAGACACATCTTGGACTTGGTTTACTTCCACTTCTCCATCTACGTCGTGGTCACCCTCGAAAGACGCCAGCCGGTTATGGTGTACTATCATCGGCTTTCCTCTCGGGATCTTGCTTATTCGGTAAATAACATCATTGATCTTCTCCATAATGAGATATGGACCTTCCCAAAACTGTTGCAACTTGGGAGAGCAGCCTTTTCGCTTTTTGGGATTATATAAGCCAGACTTTGTCGTTCTTCTTAAAACACCCCTTTTCAGCTTGCGTATCATACCGTTTCTTCATTCGGTCACTAGCGATCTGGAGATGGGAACGGACCAACTCGTGTACATCGTCCATTCTTCTTCGTAATTCGATCACATAATCTTCACCTGCTACATCTTCTCCAGGTCGACACCCAAACTCTAGATCACAAGGTAGTCGCATCTCGCGTCCGAATAGGACTCTGGCTGGTGTCTGGCCTGTTGACTCATTAACAGCAGATCTGTAGGCCATTGTGAAGAACGGAAGATATTGGTCCCAGTCTCGCTGATGATCGGACACCATCTTTGTCAAATACTTGCCAACTGTTTTATTCATCCGTTCTACCATACCATCCGATTGCGGATGATAAGCCGTAGTCCTTGTTTTCTTCATACCCAGTCTATCACATATTCCTTGGAATAAGTCGCTTTCGAAGTTCCTGCCTTGGTCACTATGGATCTCCAAAGGCACTCCAAATCGGCTGATATATTCTTGGATCAACTTATCTGCAACGGTGGCGGCCTTCTGATCTGGAAGTGCGTAAATCTCGACCCACTTAGTGAAGTAATCCATTACTACCAACATGTACTTGCCTCCATTATCACTTTCTGGAAATGGCCCAGCAATGTCCAAAGCTATTCTTTCAAACGGGCTTCCAACATTATATTGTCTCATAGGAGCTCTCCTTTTTCGATAAGGCCCGTTACTCGTAGCACAAATAGTACATTTCTTACACCAGTCTTTTACATCGTCGGAACTGTTCATCCAATAAAACCGTTCCCGAATTCGCTGAAGGGTCTTTTTCACACCAAAATGCCCTCCTGATGGACTGTCGTGTAACTGACGAAGTACTTCGGCTATTCTGCTCTTTGGAATCACCAACTGTCTTCTCTTCTCTGAACCGTCATCATTTTCCAGGACTCGTTTGAGCAAGCCATCTTCCATGATAAATGAGTCCCACTGGGCCCAATACGTCTTAACTACTGAGCCTAGGTTCGATATTTCTTGCCAAGGTGGTCGACGGTTTTCCTCTTTCCATTTTCGGATTTTCTGTATAACTGGATCTCTCTCTTGTTCTTCCCTGATCTTGGTAGGCGTCCAGTCGTCGTGGACCACCGTCGTTCTTAGCACTGCTGCTTCCTTGGATTCCGTTTTGTTGCAGTGGGAACACTCTGATGGGCATGGTCTTCTGGAAAGAGAATCAGCGTTTCGGTGGCTAACTCCCGCCCGGTGCTCAATCTTAAAATCATATTCTTGGAGTCGTTCGATCCACCTGGCTATCTGACCCTCTGGATTCTTAAACTGCATCAACCACTTAAGGGCGGCATGGTCGGTTCGGATTAAAAACTTCCTTCCATAGAGGTATTGATAGAAGTGCTCTACTGATTTCACTACTGCCAGAAGTTCTCTTCTCGTGACGCAATAATTCCGCTCAGGTTTTGAGAGAACTTTACTAAAATATCCAAGGACCCTTTCCTGTCCTCCTTGAATCTAAGACAGCACTCCTCCAATTTCCACATTACTTGCATCTGTGTCTAAGATGAACTCTCCTTCTGGCAGTGGATACCCTAAAATTGGCGCTGTGATTAAATGCTTTTTTAAGGTCTCAAAGGCATTTTGGCAGTCTACATCCCAGCGGTCTTCTATCGCTTCCTCTGTAAGTCGGGTTAATGGTTTAGCGATATCTGCAAACTTCTTAATAAACCTCCGGTAGTAAGTACATAAATTGAAAAAGGTGTTCTGCGGAAGAGATCTAAGTCTAAAACTTAAAATTCGCCTTTTGAGATGTTACGTTATGTCAGTTCTCCTCTACGGGATGGAAACATGGGCATTAAAAAAAGATCGATACAAAAAAGATAGAAGCATTTGAGTTGTGGATGTATCGTAGAATACCCTGGACAGATAAAAGTAACAAATTGTGGATGGTTTTGCGGAGAGTGTGGAAAGAGAAAGAGCTGATACTTACTGTTAAAAAGCGCAAACTCAATATTTGGGACATGTTATGAGGGGAGATAAATACCAGTTGCTACAATTGATTATACAGGGAAAGATAATGGGAAAGAGATTTATAGGAAGAAGGAGGCATTCATGGTTGAAAAACTTGAGAGAACGGTACAATTGCACCAATTACCAACTGTTTAGATCTGCAGCATCAAAAATACGCATAGCTTTGATGATAGCCAATAACATTCGGAACGAAGACGGCACTTGAAGAAGAAGTAAGTACATAGTCCCAGAAAACTTCTCACTTTGTGTTTGTCAGTTGGTTTTGGCCATTCCTTAATGGAATCGATTTTTCCCTTATCCACGGCCACTCCTTCTTTACTGACTATATGACCCAGATAATTGACTTTACCTTGAAATTGCTGGCACTTCTTGGGGTTTAACATCAATTGGGCAGCTTTAAGTCGATTAAAAACGTTTTCTAAATTCTTCAGATGGTCTTAAATGTCTCTCCCAAGACGATTATGTCGTCTAGATAAACTAGGATGTTTTCCAAGATAACCCTCTCAACACATTTTCCATAAGCCTCTTAAATGTCGCAGGAGTGTTACAAAGTCCAAATGGCATAACGTTGAATTGCCATAATCCAGATCCTGTGGTGAAGGCTGTCTTTTCTTTATCTACCGGGTCCATTTCTACCTGCCAGTATCCAGACTTCAAATCCAAAGTGGAAAATAATTTACTTCCAGCCAATGTGTCTAATGTGTTATCGATCCGAGGCAGAGGGTAACTATCTTTCTTGGTAACGTTGTTCAGCAAACGGTAATCCACACAGAACCTCGTTGTTCCGTCTTTCTTCTTAACCAGGACCACCGGAGAGACCCATGGGCTCGTAAAAGGTTCTATCACCCCGTCTTTCTTCATTTCCTGAACAATCGTTTCAGCTTCCTCTCTTTTCGCCTGTGGTAATCGTCGAGCTGTTTGACGAATTGGCTTAGCATTACCAGTATCAATTTTATGCTTAACAACGGTAGTTGTTCCCGTCTTTTCTCCTTTCGGTACGAAAATATCACGATACTGCCGAAGAAATTCACTTAATTTCCTTTTCTCAATCTGATTCAGAGACTGTCCAGCAACCGCAGCCATTTGATCAAATTTATCGTTGGAATTATCAGACGTTGTCGTCTGACGGATTATGGATGTGACAGGTACACAAGTTCCTACTTTTGTCTCTTTCTTGATGGTCACTGGGTAGTCATTGACATTAATAAGTCTCACAGGAATTTCTTTAGCCGAAGTCACTAATTCTTTTCCAATTATGATTCCACGGCTAACTTCGTCGTCATGATTCCAAGGCTCCATCATAACAGGTGTTCCTTCGTCCACAATTCCCTGTAGCCGCGCTACTATTATTGTTTCACTTCTCGCAGGCATGACTGTATCTTCTTTAACGGCTGCTTGCATATTGTCATCATGTGGATGGAGAAATACCTCTTCGTTACCAACTTTGATTACCTTATTCTTAAAATCCAATTGGAATCCATTCCTACTATAACATCCTCTTCGATGTCAGCAACTATAACAGTATGGACGAACTTTTCTGTTCCAATTCCTAATTGTACCTGGATTTCTCCATGTATGATGGCATTTTCACCTGTAGCGGTCCGCAGTCGCAACCTCGTTGGTAACAGTTTCTCACGGCTGTTTATAACTGTCGGGCGAATAATGGTTCTGGTCGCTTCCGTATCCACCAACAACGTCTGCTTTTTACCATTTATTTCTCCATCTACATATACACTATCTTCACGACATTTCAAAGAAGCTATTAGTATGAGAGGGTCTTTGGAAAAGTTCTGGGTCGAAGCTGCTCCCCTAAGGCCGACGCGTTCTGGTTTTGTCTTCGGTCTTATGGTCTTCGTTTGTTGTGTGTCATGCTTTTGATCATATTAAAGAGCTGGTCAAGTTTATCTTCGTCTCCTTCCTCTTTTACAGTCCTAACTGTCCCCTACAGACTCGTATTCGAGGGCGGCAGATAAGACATCCATCAGCGTCTTGTGACGAGCTAATCGTAGTGTTCTTTGCATCTCATGATCACGAAGACCATCAATAAACGTTTAAAACGGCCAACTTTTCCATCATGTCTTCGGGAGCTGTTGGATAAGCATATCGCACTAATCTGGCGATATCTACTTCATATTCTTGAAGAGCCTCATCTTTCTTTTGTCTTCGATTTTTGAGCTGCGACTGATATACATGTTCCAAGTGTTCGTGGTCATATCGCATATTTAACCTCTTAGTTGTTCGAAATCATCCGTCTCCTCTACGGCTATGGTCTGGAGCACATCTAAGGCATCTCCTCGAAGAGCTATAGTCAGGTTTACAGCCTTTTCTTTTTCTGACCATCCATTCGCTCTTGCAGCTGATTCGAACTGTTTCATGTAGTTGTTCCATGACGATTTTCCGTCGAAAGTTGGAACTTTGACATGAACATAACCTCCGCTTCCTTCAAATTTCGGCCGTGTTTCCAACTTACATTTCGTCTCTCTCGTAGCACTCTCGTGTTAGTTATCATGGTCTCTAACTGTTTGATTTTTGTCTTCAACTTTATCAAATGTTTTAGAGACTTCTTCAAACTTCTCACTATTCTGAATACATACTTCGTCAAATCTTCTAGACATATTTTCAAATTTCTCGTCGTTTTGTCTAGCTGTTTCTTTAATAATTTAAGAAGTTTCTTCGATCATTTGAGACGTTTCATCGAATGTTTTGGAAACAGTCTCGAATTTTCCATCAATTATTTTAGTTAAAACGGCTTCTTCTACTGACTGAAAATGGAATGTCTCTGGGTCATCTCCATTCTTGTTAAGAACATTTTTTAGTCGTTCTTGGAGTATCTTCTTGGACCCGCTGCAGTCTTCATCACGTTCTTCTAGTTGCTCACGCAACTGTTTCACTGAAAGTTCTACTAGCAGTATCTTTGGTCAAGCACACACATACTTTTTTTTTTAATGTTCTTTCGTACAACGATCACTAACGAAATACGCGGATGTTCCCGACGAACAATACTTTTCAAAAGTTCAAAAGTCTTTTTCACAAATTCAAGTCTTTTTCAAAAATCGCTGTTGAATTTATATTCAAATTTCACACCGACACCACTGTTGTATATTTATATAGTTCTAATTTATTTGTCTTTATTCTAATTTATTGTCTATATTCTAATTTATTAAAACTCACGATAGCTAATTACTAATTTATTAAATAACTGTACAAATTTATTTATGTTCGATACATTTTAAAATCGCGGTTCCCGAGCTTCTTATGACTGCCTAACAAAATAAAAATGTGTCGTTTATATACAAAAACTTCCGCTATCTGGAAAGTTCGGCGACCTTCATAGAATCATCTCGTATTTACGAGGCTCTCGTAGACACAGCGGCAATGATCTAACAACTGGTATCGAAGCAGTTCCAGAAAACTCGTATTTGTCGCTGTTATAGCGAAGGGGAACCCAACGTGTCTCAGGTAGATTTTGACCTACAAATTACGAGAATCAATAAAAAAAGAATTGGTCATAAAATATTAACAGTTCTATATGCCATAACATTTAAAATCGTAACAATAATATCTATTATATCATAATATCGTAACGGGATTTAATTAAGCATCCAGAAATCAGATGTAAGTAACCCAATTCAGTTTAAAATTTAAAATAATTTTAATAATATTATTCATTGCTTATTGCTAAACGCGATTGTTTGTTTATGACATTAAAAATATCGGTGTTACTAGAACACGCGTTGACCGTGTGAAATTTGAAATGTAATCGAAAGCTTATTAAACAGTGTGTACAAATTATATTGAAGAAACATGAAAGCATATACAAAACGCAGGTGAGTTAAATATCCAGTAAGTCCCGGGAGTAGATTATTAGAAATTAAAAATTAAGAGTGAACAGTAGCAGCTAGTGTTGTCATCCGTCAACTGGGCACTCTCTCTATTATTATACTTAGAGAACCAATAAAGTGATTATGAGTATCCAGTGAGTTTGAGTTAATCAGCCACAGACAGGGGGTAAAAACCCTTAGAGTTATACTTTATGGAGCTCTTGATAAAAGCAATATAATAACCATTATATGATTATCCAACATTATGATAATAGTGTGATAAGTCTTTGTTTATTTTCTTTTTAAATTACAATGTTTACATCCCTAACAAGCAAATTTTTCTTTCGAGGTAGCAATTGGATGCAATGTATAAGCCACATACCTCAAAAAGCCTCATGTATACAGAAAGGTTACAAAGGATGAATTTAGGTTTTTGTTAATAACTCTCTAAATGGAGTTTTTTCTAGTCTTCTAACTCACTGCATTGGAATAATGAAGCTTGTTTCTCAAAAATAAAATATTAGAAAATATAGTATTCTACTCAAATCGACATATCGAATTAAACCAATATTCTGAATCCAACAGGACAGCAAGGCTACCAGATACACATAGACTGAAAGCCTTATATCTTCTATATATCAGCAGTATGCTGATTATATTCCTGGTAAATATATGTAAACTGATCAAAATCCGTAACACCTTTTCAAAACTAACAGTATGAACACAGGTATTCTTCTGTTGACCATGTCGATGGAAATATTTAAACTGTTATTTTAAAATTTGCTTTTCGACGATACTCCCTTAAGACCAGAGAGGCAATCTCTTAATAAACTTGCTATCATCAAAATTTACCCAAGTACTTCTCTATTTCACAGTACTCCACAGTTGATGAGATGTTATGGGCATTTAAAAATGGTGCAGATTCAGAGTTTTTATAACGTTCAAACCAATTATTTACTAGGCTTGAAGATATAATCTATAGCTGACACTAAAATGTTTTATACGACAACAATTGAGATCATCATCAATCATCATCAATCAGCCAATCGCGTCCACTGCTGGACATGGGCCTCCCTCAGTTCTTTCCAGTGTTCTCTACACTGGGCCGCTTGTAGCCAGTTTCCCGCTACACGTTTAATGTCATCGGTCCATCTAGTCGGTGGTCGTCCTCGGCTTCTTTTATAATTTCTGGGCCTCCATTCCATAATACGTCTTGTCCACCGTCCATCTTGTGTTCTGGCTGAGTGCCCTGTCCAGTTCCACTTAAGCGTCGTGGTTCTTTCGATGACGTCTTGAACTCCTGATCTTCGCCTGATTTGTTGGTTTGTTATGTGGTCTCGAAGGCTCACGTTCAGCATTGCACGTTCCATGGCTCGTTGTGTAACTCTAAGTTTATTCGCAGATTTTTGCGTAAATGTTAAAGTCTCTGCTCCATAAGTTTGTACAGGTAAAACACATTGGTTATAAATCTTTCGATTGAGACACATGGGAATTGAACTTTTTAGAATATGGCTTAATTTGCCAAATGCTGCCCATGTTAGACTTATTCGCCTCTGTATTTCATGTGTTTGATTGTCTTTGATTATTTTGATTTCGTGTCCCAGATATTTGTAAGTGTCTGTTTGTTGTATGGTATTATTGTCAATAGTTATATTTCCACTCATTACGAGATTTGTTATAATTTTAGTTTTCTTAAAGTTTATCTTTAATCCTGCTCTTTCAGATAGACTTTTAAGCGAATACATCATAGAAAATGTATCATGTAAGTTATCTGCGATTAATACAACATTATCTGCAATGAACAATTGAGATATATATTGCAAAATAGCCAACACCGTGATGATGAAATAGACAGATCGGCAAACTAAATATAATTTGTGATTATAAGTTCAGCTTATAACTGTGCACCAGTCACAAGATGTTGGCCAATGGAGACTTTATTATGAATTATTAAATATAGCTGGAACAACACATTTGTTATATTTGACATTATTCCAACAAAAAAAAAGAGTACAAAAAAGTAATTTTTTGGAGGATCTTGGTTACCAATTAGTTTAAGCATACGCGAACAAGCGCACTAACCACACCGGTTTACCACGAAAAAGTAAAGAGATAATTCAGGAAATATATTCCATTACCGAGGTCAAAGAGGAACCTTCGAGAGCCAATACAAATGGCTGATATTTCGTTTGTTTCAGTAAAAAAAGCAGGAATACTACATTCACATGTCATCGTTGTAAACATTTCATATGCTTAGAACCTGTGTCTCGCTTCTGTGAAAAATGTACTTAATGCGTCTATGAGCTTAATAGATAGTTTTTAACAATGTATGTATATATTGTCAATATTTGTCTTATTTGTTTTTTATTATTGATGACATTGTAAGTTTTTGTTCAGCTTTATTATCTAAAAAACTATGTTATAACCATGGCCAGTTCTTTATAATTCAATTTGAGTTGGGCAGCCAACCTACTGGCCTACAGATAGAAATAAAATACCCGATCTCATTGATTTTGGTATCATAAAAGGAATAAGTAACAACTTTTTAGACATTAAACCTTCTTTTGACCTTTCGTCGGACCATTCTCCCATATTTATTGATGTGATGGAACATGTATATAATACAAATAAATACTCCACGTTTTCAAATCATAAAACAAATTGGAGTCTGTTCAGACTTAATATTCAAAATACAATTAACTTAAATCTTCCTCTAAACAAGTGAAAATATTAAGGAAGCAGTTCATCACCTTACATCAATCATTCAACAGGCAGCTTGGAGAGCAACTCCAGATCTAAATCGGAGTAATAACTGTGAACCATATCCACATCATATAAAAATCTTAATCAACGAAAAGAGAAAACTTAGAAAACAGTGGCAAACTTCCAGATCTCCTGAGAAGAAAACTGAACTGAATAGGGCCACTCGTTTGCTTAAAAGAGAATTACACAAATACAAAGATCAGGGCATAAATGAATTTTTCGAAAGTCTTACTGCGACGGATGACACAAACTACTCTATTTGAAAACTCTCTAAGAAACTTAAACATCAGATTAAGCATGACGGTCCCATTAGAAATAAAGACGGTGATTGGGCCAAGGCCGATGAAGATAAAGTACAAGCATTCGCTAATCATCTCAGCCAAGTTTTTCAACCACACTCCAGAACTATCTCAAAGGAAGAAGAAGAATTCATTTACAAGAACTTAGCTGTACCCTACTAGATGTCACCTCCTATAGAAAATATCAAAACTATCAAAATAAAAGAGTTAGTTAAACATCTCAATACTAAAAAGCTCCAGGGTATGATTTAATATCGGGAAAAATCTGCAAAAATTTACCCGAAGAAGGATTTCGGTTGGTTATGTACATATTTAACGCTAAACTAAAGTTAGGCTATTTTCCGTTTCAATGGAAAATGGCACAAATTATTCTAATACCGAAACCAAATAAAGATCCACAAGAACTATCATCCTATCGTCCAATCAGTTTGCTTCCCATTATCTCTAAGATATTTGAGAGGATACTACTTCAGAAAATGAATTCTATAATCGACAGACAAAAGTTAATACCTGATTATCAGTTTGGATTCAGGCAACAACATGGAACAATTGAGCAGGTACATAGAGTTGCCAAAGTAGCAAGAGATGCGATTGAAAAGAAAGAATACTGCACTGCAGCCTTTTTGGATGTCTCACAAGCATTTGATAAAGTATGGCATGAGGGGCTACTATCTAAAATAAAAACTCACTTTCCTCATCCTCTGTATGCTCTTTTGAGATCCTATCTTACCGATCGATATTTCCAGGTCAGATGCAATGAAGCAGCATCAAACATATCTCCAATTCTATCGGGAGTACCTCAGGGTAGTATATTGGGACCAACTTTATACTTACTCTATACGGCAGATATTCCCACAAGAGTAAACAGCACTATCGCTACCTATGCAGATGATACTGTGATAATGGCTTCTAGCTCGGTTCCTGTTACAGCCTGTCAAAATTTACAAATTCATTTAAATGAACTAGAGAAATGGCTAAAACTGTGGCGAATTAAAGTAAATGGCAGCAAATCAGCACACATAACATTTACTTTACGCAAAGAGAGTGTACCATCTGTGTGCATAAACAATGCCATAATACCCAAAAAAAGTGATGTTAAATACTTGGGAATACATTTTGACAGCCGACTAAATTGGGGAAAGCACATCTGGACAAAGCGACTGCAACTAGAATTAATATACAGGAAAATGTATTGGTTCATAAATAAAAAATCCAAACTAAGTCTACATAATAAACTATTACTGTATAAATGTGTTCTAAAGCCAGTTTGGACCTACGGTATACAGATATGGGGTACAGCATCTAATTCTCACTTACTGAAACTTCAACGTTTCCAATCTAAAGTTTTGAGACATATTACCAATGCACCGTGGTACGTG
This sequence comes from Diabrotica balteata, assembly GCA_918026665.1. Taxonomy (NCBI): domain Eukaryota; kingdom Metazoa; phylum Arthropoda; class Insecta; order Coleoptera; family Chrysomelidae; genus Diabrotica; species Diabrotica balteata. Next base: position 98,320,857 of record OU898276.1, on the reverse strand, counting down.
CCCAATTATGTTATACACCGAGATCTTCAGATCCAAAATATTAAGGACACTGTTGTCTCACTCAGTGGCACTTACAAAAATAGACAACTAAACCATCCAAATACACTTGCCCAAGACCTACTTAAGCGACCAAGGAGAGGAAGACTAAAACGACGTGATCCTCTAGACCTCTCTATACCTTTATATACATAAACGTATAATATATCATTTTATAGCTACAACTTATACTACATATACCTAGAACTTATAATAATTGTGTGTGTTGTTTTAATTTTAAATATTGCTATTTTTTTTAATATGTTAGTAAACTGTCACTGGACTGATCTCCCCTATGTTAATTACTTGATAAACATATTGATTATTGTTTTTTTTATTTGTAGAAACAGATTTCAATAAATAAAGAATGTAAAAAAAAATTTGAGTTTAACTGTTTCTATTTTGTTTGGTGTTTTGTTAATGTTTAAGAGAGGCTTAATCAATTAAAAATAGGTAATATTCTTGTTTAATTTTACTCCTGTAAGGAGTAATCAAACGCTTGAAAGTGTGTCAATGACAACTTTTTTTCATGTAGGTCTCTGACACTGATGTTAGCTGGAATGTTTAGGAAACCTATGTTAGTTGCGAAAGGTTAATCTCAAGATCCGATTTGTATTACAGATTAATTGTAAATCAAGACTATTCTTTACATTTTTTTTTTCATATCGTTAGTATGTTTTCTAAAAATCTTTTAAATATTATTGGAAATGTGTGACAGACAACTTTACAAAAATCTCTTTGTTGTATTATGAATATGATTATTCTTTCCATTTTATTATCCACATAACTTATAAGAGTATTCATTTAACCACGTATCATAAAGGTTGTGTGTTTCCGTGTTTGCTAATTATCATTTGATAATTAAGTCGAAAATAGTTAAGTGACAAAAACTGGTAAGATAATCCAAACTACTTTTGAATTGTTTATAGTCCGGGCGCTTGGTTAGAAATAATGAAGGGCACCTAGTGACTGCCAGGATTGTTGGTTCTCGTTAAAATGATCCAACAAAATGCGGGTCCGCAAACACCTAACGAGGTACTGTTAATACAACAAAATAGTGCACTCTTTCAGGAAAATTATGCAAGGTCCCAGAATGAACAGATGCTGTACACGGCATGGAAACAGACGGAAATGGAAAGGATTTACGCTACGGATAGGATAAATCAGCTCCAACTCCAGTTAGATACCTTACAAAAATTAAATGAAAGCTTGCAATTAAAATTTGCAGATCTAGAGAAAAACTTGTCCAAAGAGAAAGAACCTAAGAATGAGGAGTTTCATACTGACGATGAGGAATTAGCTAAGGAGACAGAGTGGATACGTGTCAAAAACTTCAAAAAACGTAAAATGGATACATCATTGACCCCATCACAAAAAGAGTCATATATCCAACAAAGAGAAGAAAAAACCAGAAAAACACAAATCCCACCTCCAATAATTGTGGAGAGTATTGCCGAATTTGGCCAATTTCATGAATTAGTCAGACTACATACTGCTAAATTTCAGATAAAAGTACTTGGAGACAAGAGCGCTAAAATTAATGTCGATAGTGAAGAAGACTTCAGAAAATTAACGAAAAAGTTGACTGAAGTAAATTATCCATGGCATACGTATGAAAATAAGCAAAGCCGACCCATTAAAGTTATGGTCAATAAGTTACATCATTCAGCCAGTAAGGATTCGATCATGAACGATTTAAGTAATAAAGGATTCAAGATAATAGATGTCATACCAAAATTAAAATACAAAACAAAGCAACCACTAAATATGTTTATGCTGGTATTCAGAAATGACGAAAATATCAATAGAATCTATGAGATCTCAGATATCATGAACGTAAAAGTACAAATACTTCCGCTCAGAAAATCAAAATTGGTACCTCAATGTAAGAGATGTCAGGCATATGGACACACACAAGGTTACTGTTCGAAAGAACCGAGATGTGTCCGCTGCACAGGAAAACACCTAACAGCCAAATGTGAGAAACCCAAGGACGCAAAACCTAAATGTGTCAACTGTGGAGAAGGGCATCCGGCAAACTATAGAGGATGTATCGTGGCAAAGGAAATACAAAAAATAAAAGATAAACATAACAAGAAACAGACCTTACCCAGACAACCTCAAAAAATCCACCCAAAACCTGTAGAAAATCCAAAACAAGAAGAAAACAAAACAAGAACTTATAGTATGGTAGCAGCTGGTAAAAGTAACGAAGAAAACTATAGTAGTAAAAAAGATCTGAAAATAGAACAAACACTACAAAAAATATTAGAGAGATTAACTAACCTAGATGGGCGTATAACCAGAATAGAATATAGCACCAAAGGAGCTATACCTAAAAGACTTGGTAATGGCGGGTAATTTACGAATACTAGAATGGAATGCAAATGGGATCTTGAAACATCAGCAAGAACTACAAGCGATACTAGATATAGAAAAAATAGACATATGCCTCATTTCTGAAACCCATTTTACGAATGAGTCATATATTAGATTTAGGGGTTACAAAACTTATCATACTACTCACCCTGATAATGCAGCCAAAGGAGGTAGTGCAGTAATAATCAAGGAAAATATTATGCACTATCAGGAAATTGGGTACAGAACAAAAGAATTTCAGGCCACATCAGTAAAAATTAAATGTAAAAATTATGAGGTAATCGTCACAGCAGTTTACAGTCCGCCAAGACATACCATCAAGAAAAATCAATACGTAGATTTCCTGACTAGTCAAGGACATAGATTTATCCTTGGAGGAGACTTCAATGCAAAACATACGCATTGGGGTCACGACTGACTACAACCAAAGGGAAAGAACTTTTAGAAGCAATGAAATACATAAAATGCGACGCAGTATCAACGGGAAAACCAACATACTGGCCTACTGACACAAATAAAATTCCAGACCTTATCGACTTCTTTGTAGTTAGAAATATTTCTACAAATTACATAGAGATAGAAGAGTCATTGGATATGACCTCGGACCATTCTCCAATTATTCTCACACTCAGTGACACTGTTATCAAAAAAGAAAGCCCCCCTAGACTTGTTAACAAAAATACTGATTGGAAAAGTTTTCAGATAGACCTTGAAGAGAAGATTAACCTCTCAGTGCCATTAAGAACCATTGATCAATTAGAAGCAGAAGTAGAATTACTCAATAAAAATATACAACAAGCTGCTTGGAACAACAGCACGAACAGTGTCGAAAGAATAAAAGGTAATAACTACCCGAAAGAAATCAGAGAAATGATAACCGAAAAAAGAAAACTAAGACGCAAGTGGCATCAGTCTAGAGCACCAGTTGATAAAACTAGATTAAATAATGTCACACAAAAATTAAAAAGAGAAATACAAAAAATTAAAAACGAATCGGTTAACATTTACCTAAGTGAACTATCAAATGATAGCGCTACTGATTACTCTTTGTGGAAGGCTACTAAACGATTAAAAAGGCCAATCTTACAGTATCCACCAATTAGAAATACTAATGGTAGCTGGGCAAGAAGCAATATACAAAAGGCCAACAGGTTTGGTGACCACCTAGAAAATACTTTTCAACCAAATGAAGAACAAGAAAGAATAAACTGGGAGCTTCCTGATCAAGACGAAATGGAGATTAGCCTTGTAACTCCAAAAGAAGTATATTTGGAAATAAAAGAAAATATAAATCCAAAGAAAGCTCCTGGATTTGATCTAATTACTGGGGAAGTGTTAAAGCAACTTCCAAGGAAAGCTATTATAAAATTAACACATCTTATAAACGCTTCCTTTAGGTTGAGGTACGTACCAAAGATATGGAAGGTGGCAGAAATTATAATGACACTAAAACCAGGAAAACCTCCACAAGAAGCTTCTTCATATAGGCCTATTTCACTGTTACCTGTCATCTCTAAATTATACGAAAAATTACTCTTGAAGAGACTAAAACCGATTATAGAGGAAAAAAATTTAATTCCTAATTATCAGTTTGGGTTTAGAGCAAGCCACTCAACGATAGATCAGGTGCATAGAATAACAGATATCATAGAAAAAGCTCTAGAAGAAGGAAAAGTTTGTTCCGCAATTTTCCTCGATGTAGCGCAGGCTTTTGACAAGGTGTGGCATGATGGACTATATCATAAAATGAGATGCTACTTACCAAAACAATATTCTGAACTACTAGAATCATATATATCAGACAGATACTTTCGAGTTAAATATGAGGAAGCAAATTCAGAATTAAGAGAAGTTAAAGCTGGAGTTCCACAAGGAAGTGTCCTGGGGCCAGTGCTATACCTGCTCTATACCAGCGATATTCCATCATTAGAACCTAACACAATTGCGACATTTGCAGACGACACATGCATACTAGCAGTCGGACAAAACCACGAGGATGCAGCTACCATGTTACAGAACTCTGTTGAACAAATTAACATCTGGACCAACCGATGGCGTATCAAATTGAATGAAACAAAATCTGTTCATGTCAATTTTACTAACAAAAGAGAACAACATATCCCAGTACATATAAATAGAAACCAAATACCTTATGCAAATACGGCAAAATATTTGGGTATGACGTTAGATTCCAAGCTACGTTGGAAAGCACATGTTAAGAAAAAAAAGAAGGAATTAGAAATTAAGTTCAGAAAGATGTACTGGTTGATGGGAAAAAAATCCACTCTGTCTATTTACAACAAATTGCTATTATATAAGCAAGTCCTTAAACCGATATGGACATACGGAATACAGCTATGGGGCTGTACAAAAGAAAGCAACATCCAACATATACAACGATATCAGAATAAAGTATTAAGGAACATCGTTAACGCTCCATGGTACTTTAGAAACTGTGATCTTCATCGAGACCTCCAGATGGATACAGTTATCCAGACAATAAGTAAGTTTGCCGAGAGTCATGAACAGAGGCTCTCCAACCACGTGAACGTCGAGGCCATCAAACTCCTAGACAACGCCAACCAGATAAGAAGACTAAAGAGAACGAAGCCGTTTGATTTAGTGCTATAAGTGAGTGAAAGTGTAAAAGCAGAGTAAAGTGCGGCTAAAGTGTACACGTTAACTAGTAGTACTATAATGTATTAGAGCCTAAGGAATATTGCTGAATATAACCTTAGATAAGTTTCTTGTAATATTTATATATAGAACTAACTTGCTTATTGATCATAGTAAATGATCAGATAGCAATAGTCATAAGATTCCTGTTGGAGTTTTAATTAATAAAAAAAAAAAAACCACATAACTTGTCACGATATGCATCGCCTTGGTACCATCACCGCTTCGTACACATGCTTCCCCACCACAAATTCCTTCTTGCTTGATGTGCGCTAGACGAGATGGAAGGCCTTCGACCGTATAAAAGAGCAGCGCCCGCAAGACAAAGCAGAGAGATCCAATTATACCAGGAGACATTAGGTCGGTTATGTTATATACAGTTTAAGTATGGAGTTCAATGGCAAAAATCAAGTGGAAGAAACTAGAGAGGACTGAGACGTGGTGTTATCGACTAATCGACGGTGTATCGAGTACAAATATAGAGTATACAAATATCGTTGTATAGAATTACAAATGCAACCATCCAGAAGAGGCTCCAGTACATACTACTGAGGGAAATGGCTGAGAACAGGACGCTTCTCTCACCAAGCCATAAGAAGACTTCTAAAGATAAGAGACACCCTCGACAAAAATCGAATCCAGAGGATTTATAGAAATAAACATAGGCTAATCGACCATCTGATCAGCAATTAGCCAGGTGGTTAAAGCGTCGACCAGAGATAGTAAAGACTGTGACGGAAAACAAGTACCTACAGAAAAATTTGCCAAATAGTCCATGACAGAAAAATCCAAGGTCCAAGAGAAGACAGTTCAACCAGTAGGCGGTGCAAAAGCGGGACATTAAAAGAAGGCTATAATATCTTAAGTTAAAATATCTTAGGTGTGAAATGTTAAAAATGTTAAGGGCAATAAACGTTTTTAGTTTAAATTTATTCTTATTAGAAAGCAGACTTTCGTCGGAGTATTCTTCTTCTTCTTAACCTACTATCGTCCATGTTTGGACATAGGCCTCTCCCAACTCCTTATATCGGTCTCTATCCTGTGCAACATATTTCCAATTTGTTCCAACTATTATTTTAATGTCATCAACCCATCTCATCTGTGGTCTTCCTCTTCGTCGTTTATTTTCGTAAGGTCTCCAATGTTGTATTGTAGTATCCCAACATTGGTCTTTTTGTCTAGCAGTGTTGCCCGCGAAGCTTCATTTAAGTTTGGCAATTTTTGTTGTTATGTCCTCGACTTTTGTTTTTGATCTTACGTAGTCATTCCTCTTTTTATCTGACAGTCGTATACCTAACATTACTCTTTTTATTGTTCTTTTTATTGTGGCTAGTTTATTTATGTTTGCCTTGGTTATGGTCCAGGTTTGGCATCCATATGTCATGATAGGAAGGAAGCATTGGTTAAACACTTTGTTCCTCAAGTATTGGGGTATTTTGCGCTTTTTAAGTATCCAACTAAGTTTTCCAAATCCTGCCGGAATCCCGCTCCGAATTCCAAATCCTGCAGTATTTGAAATTCGGAGTATTGATCAGACAACAAATCCACTGGCCCTAGAGTATTGACTTAAGGCCCACCGCTTCTGCTAGAGTATTGATCTAGTGTTAGATCCATGTGTCTTGGAGTATTGATCTGAGACATACCTGGTATTGAGATTGGAAACTGCCCATTCCTCGCTGATCTCGAGTGTTGAGTGGCCCGTTCCATCCCTATTCCTTTGACCCGTTTCCTTCCGTCTGGGTGTATTAATATACACCGTAATTGCCGTTTAGATTTTATGTCATTAACTGTATTTTATATTTCTCAGATATTAAACAAAGGGCCATATCGCCGTCGTCGCCAGGATTAACGATTTCATTTTTATTTTGTTATTACCTATGATCTAATTTTATTTTATTATTTATTTATTTTAAACATATTTTAATTATTTAACCCTGCGGCAGGCGCGACATTTTAAGTTGCACGAGCAGGCGCGACGCTGTGTAGAACACCGCAAACTCTAGTTCTCATATAAAACTTAGTTATACGCAAAATAACCATTTATTATTAAAAAGTGACATTCGTAAAAAATTAAGAGAGTTTCTAACGTAGAATCCTATAAAAAAATAAAATAAAAATATGGAACCGAATCAAGATACATTAACAAACAAAAAAAATATTTAACTAATTGTTGAGCTCCGAGCAGTTGTTGCATGTTATCTGCCTCACACCATGTTTTTGGCATACAAAATGCTTACATTCGATACATCTAGTGGCAACTTTTATATTTTTATGTTTTCCACATAATTTACAAGGTCCAATTCTTCTCTCTTCGGGGGCAGGTGGTTGCTGTAGTCTATATTTCGAAAGAAACTCGCGCACATCCTTGGGAAGGCTCTTTATCTCAGCTCGTTCCTTCAAGTGGCTTTCCATTAGTTCAAATGCTAATTTTGTGAGATATACTCTGCGTCTTGGATGCTCTACTAAAGGTCTGTTTGCTTTATAAATAATCTCGGAATTAATACCAGCCAAATCAAGTATTCTAAAAAATAAAGCTAGTGGCCATCTTCGTGTTATCCTTTGTGTCGAATACGAACTACACATTTGGTCGACTGTGTCAACCCCACCTTTTGTAGCATTGTAATCCACAATGATTTCAGGTTTATTTGTAAGTTCATCAATTTTTCCATTATCATGCATCGTTGATAATAATAGCACACATTTATTCGGTTTTGGCTTGAATGAAACAAGAGATACATCGTGTTGAAAGCCAAACATTGCTGTACCAATTTCGCGGTTCTTTATATTGACAAATTCTGGGGGAATTTCTGGTTTATTTTTTTTTAGGGTCCCTACAATAGTCATCCCATTTTCTAGTAAATATTTAGCCAATGGATAACTGGTGTAATAATTATCCGTCGTAAGATTTCTATTAGTGTGCAGGAGGGGTTGCACTAATCTTTGAACTATATCTGTTGGTTTATTTGATGCTTGGAAAGGGCCAGTTTTCTGAGTTCCACAGTAAATTTCAAAATTCCACGTGTACCATGTTTGACTATCGCACACTGCGTAAAGTTTCAAACCATATTTTGCTGGCTTGTTCGGAATATATTGAACAAATCCACATCTTCCCCGGAACGGATGCAACATTTCATCAATAGTAATGCATTCGCCGAGGGTATAGTTCTTTTGACAATTATTCGTAAATTTGGAATAAATATTTCGAATAGCTGTAATTTTGTCAGAAATGACTCTTTCATTTCTTGTTGTAATATCGTCAAATCTTAAGCTACGTAGTAAAAACAGAAATCTCTTATAGGCAAAATTAGCACGTAAGATCATCATGCCCGTACCATTGTCAGACCATAACTCCAATACATTAGCATGATTGCCCTTTTTTATACCAATTAAAAACAATACACCGATTAGAGCCATTACTTCGTTCCTTGTTGTTTTCTTAGAGTCTCTCTCTCTCTTGTAATTTACAGATATTTTGTTGTCGATATATATATTTGTGCATGTTACGATGAAGTCTATAATTTCTGTATCAATAAATTTAAGAAATGCTTCTAGTTCATTTCTTGTATCTCTAGCTTGACTTGTGGACCTAGCAATAACCTTAACGATATTTTTTGATTTGGTTTTACTTGGAAGGCTTAAAGGGTTACTTATCCATAATGTGGAAGTGTCTTTGCCAATATAAAATCGAAAATCCACGGCAAGAGGTTGCTCGTCTGGTGTATCAGGCTGTTCCTCAGAAATGTCCATATCGCCTGGTGTATCAAGCTGTTCCTCAGAAATGTCCATATCTGAATCAATCGACTCCTCAGATTCACTGTCATGCTCACTGACCATAATGTTTTCTTCTGAGCCCTCGCTGTCATCACTAAATTCACACGTATCTTCAATTTCTGAGAGATTTTCAGCCAAATATTCAAGCTCTTTTTGAGTAAGAGGAGTTCTGTTTTGTTTTCTGTCCCTGTAAAAAAATGCTAATCTAAATAAAATCCAGAAACCTCTGAAATTTACAGATACATGAAATGATATTTAGATATACCTAAAATAAACGTTTGTAGCATGCCTATAACGCTAAAGAACAAAGTGATATAAATATTTGCAGTTATATACCTCATAATATGTCAATTCCTATGAAATAAAAACACACAAAGGCTCACAGAAAATTCATTGTTATGCAAAAATGTACTTACATGACTAGGCGCACCGCTGTGTTCCACACCGCTAAACAGAACAGAACTTTGCACAAGAAATTGAAAGAGGTCGCTGGAAACAAATGGAAACAAGTATCCCAAAGTTTAGAAGACAGAAACGGACACAGAATATTAGACATCAATGAAAAGTTAAAAGAATGGGAAAACTACATTTCTGAATTATTTGAAGATGAGAGAGTAGAACACTATACACCGATTGCTATATCAGGTCCATCTATAACAGAAAGTGAGGTAAGACGTTCAATACAAACGGCAAAAAATGGAAAAGCACTTGGCCCCGATGAAGTAAGTGCTGAAATACTAAAGTTTTTGGGAGAAAATGGAATTAAAGCTCTGTGTAATCTCTTTAACAGAATTTATGACACTGGCATATTACCAACTGATTGGTTAAAGTCGACATTTGTCACAATACCTAAGAAACATCGTCCAAAGACATGCGGTGATTATCGGACAATAAGTCTGATGAGTCACGTTTTGAAAATCTTTCTGCGAGTAATACACAGCAGAATTTATACGCTGTTAGAGGACAGAATTAGCAATACTCAATTTGGGTTTAGGAGTGGCTTGGGTACAAGAGAAGCCTTGTTTAGTATACAGGTGCTAGTACAGAGATGCAGAGATATAAATCAAAATGTGTATATTTGTGCAATCGATTTTGAAAAAGCTTTTGACAAAGTCCGACATAACAAAATGCTAGAAATATTGGAAACAGCTGGATTGGACGATAAAGATCTACGAATAATTACAAATCTATACTGGCATCAAGTGGCAAGAATAAAGGTTGAACAAGAACTGTCGGATGAAATAAATATAAAAAGAGGAGTGAGACAAGGCTGTATATTGTCGCCTTTACTTTTTAACTATTATCGGAGGAAATATTTAAGGAAGCCTTAATGGAGACAACCGAAGGTATTATTGTGAATGGAGTAACCGTCAACAATATTAGATATGCCGACGATACCTTAGTCCTTGCCAATTGCGGAGAAGACCTTCAAAATCTAATGAACAAAATAAAACAGACTTGTGATCAGTATGGACTAAAACTCAACGTTAAGAAAACTAAATATATGATAGTTAGCAAACAAAATTATATACATGATGACGGTATAAAAGTCGGAGATGCCACACTGGACAGAGTAGAGAAACTCGTGTATCTCGGCAGTAATATCAATGAGAGCTGGGATCCAACCGCAGAAATTAAAAGCCGAATAGAACAAGCCCGAGCTGCCTTTGTAAAAATGAGAAACGTACTTTGCAGTCATGATCTTAGCATTGACCTTAGAGTTCGTATGATATCTTGCTACATCTTTCCTGTCCTGCTGTATGGAGTAGAAGCGTGGACCCTAACTGAGGCTATGCTTAAACGCTTGACAGCCTTTGAGATGTGGGTATACAGACGACTACTGAAAATAAGCTGGGTCGACAGAGTTAGAAATGAGGAGGTCCTTAGACGGCTGAACCAAACAACACAACTGGTCAATATAATAAAGAAACGCAAGCTGGAATACTTCGGTCATATTATGAGACACCCTGAAAAATATGATCTTTTACATCTGATCATTCAGGGAAAGATCCAAGGTAATCGTGGTCCTGGTAGAAGAAGAACATCATGGCTGAAAAATCTAAGGCAATGGTATGGAAAATCAACTACATCGTTATTTAGAGCTGCTGTCAATAAAGTCACGATAGCGAATATGGTAGCCAACATGATATCCAACGATCGATAACGGTCATGGAACTAGAAGAAGAAGAAACAGAACTTACTAGTTTCGCAGCTACGCAAGTACTACAGTAGTTTATAACACAGCTCGCTTTGTGCTTGATAGGTTGCCAGATACTCTCAGCAAGGAATACCTAGACAGACGGTCCAAAACTAACAGACATAGACGCGTGCGCAAACATTTCAGATAGTTGCGGTGCTGTACACAGCGGCGCGCCTGCCGGAGGGTTAAACCCGTGTTTTACTGAGTCTGCTGTCTAAAGGAGCTGTCACTTTTTTTTACCATACCACCCGGTGTATTATATATATATATATATATATATATATATATATATATATATATATATATTATACCATATTGTGTAGATTTGATTGTGTACAAAAATTAATGTATGGGATTAGGAAAACATGGTGTCTTGTTTTTTATGCGGTTTTAATAAAATATGTAAAAATAACACAATTCTAGAACAACAACAAAAAACTTCAACAAAGGAAGTACCTAAAAAAAAAATAAAATTTTGTATTAAAAAATAAATGAAAATCTCACATGTATGTAAAACCTCGCATGTAATAGTTTTTGTTTTATGTTTTGTGCAAACTGACCTATTACAGCTAGCACAGATAATCGTTGTGTCTCCATTTAATTTTTTACTGTAACTGAAATACCTCACTCAGATCTATGCAGGTGGCTCCTCATTGTCTTTTGTTAGTATTTGTATTTTGCCAAAAAACATTTTTAGTAATTGCCAATGACTGTATGGTAGCACGTTCAAAAAGGTATGGCTTCATTAAGCCGCGTTTTCACGATGGCAATTGGCGAGACAATTGTCATTGGGCAATTGTCATCACGTGGTTTCGGATTGTCGGAGGCCAGTCCAGTTGAACGGGAAGATGTTTATACGGGGCCAACTATTGCCATGACAGTAGACAGCTAAAACATGACAACTATATGTTTGTGCGTCACAGTGTTGCCACATTTTTTTGTATAAAGTATAGGAGTTTTTAAAACAGAAAGATACTTTGACGAAATTGTATATAATGTTTTAAAAAACTTATACAGAAGTAAAATCCTTCACACTTGTATTTAGGTATATACTTAGATAAATGTGAAGTGTTTTACTTCTGTATAAGTTTTTTAAACGATGGTATACAGCCAACTACTGGGACTTTCCCATTAATTTTTATATAATGTTTTGTTATGAGAAGCCACAATTTTTGAATTCATATTAAAAAGCATTCATAAAATAGTATTTTTTACTTTAAATATAGCTAAGTATTTAGTGTATTCTTATGTTTAACCTAATTTTTTTATTTTCATTTAACTTTACTTTATTCTGTAGTTTTTAAAGTTTCTAAACTATTAATTTTTACCTTAAGCATAATTTTAATGGTGTTTATTATATAAGTATTTTAAATGTAAGATATAATTTTATTTTATAATATTTATAGGTATAATTTTAAGGCTTTTAATTATATATGTATTTTTCACGTTTTTGTTTAATTATATATGTATTTTTAAATTTTAAATTTTCATTTCATATATATAAATCTTGCCTATAATTTTATATATGAGAGTGTGAAATAATTAAGTATATGTCAACACTGACGTATATTAAGCTTACATTTAACGTCAAACATATCTATAGGTTATGTTCATTGTACGAAAATTAAATTTAACCCAAATAACACAAATTACTACTGGGAGCACTACTGGCCTACAGCGTTCACACGGCACCAATTGTCGCGACAATTGAGATTTCGAGTGGTGGAGGGGCTAACTGGGCGCAGCTCATTGTCCTCAGTCTACTCCCGGAGACAACTGAATTTTGGGCCAATTGTGAGGGCAGTTAGCAAGGCAATTGGCCTGAAGTGTTTACACGAAGACAATAATTTCATGCCAGTCAGTTGTCTTCTAACAATTGTCTCGCCAATTGCCATCGTGAAAACGCGGCTTTAAACCTACGGAGAGCATTGTCAAAAGCTGTCTTCTGTGCTTATAAATTGCATAAACATGAATTTCATTAATTTTCGCGATGTTCATCAGTTGAAAGAATATAACCAATAGTATTCATTTTTAATACCGAGTATGTGGTACGCATTTTGTCAACAGATCAACTCCACCTTTTGTTGCGTTACAAAGCAAGTTGATATCCGGTTTACTTGACACTGGATCTATATATCCATCCTCGTACATTTATGAAATTTCCTACGACTATTTTGTATGTTATAGGTTTATAGGAAACCAATGGTACGTTTCTTTTTAATCCAAACAAAGAATATTACTTATAAAGTCTTGCGTTATTTCTCGTTTGTTGTATGGTTTTAATCATATTAATTTTATCTTAATTCTGTCGCTAGCAAATAACTTGAATATTATTTATCATTCGTCAAGTTCCGATTAGTACCTTTTACTTCCTTCCACAAGCAGTAAATAGCCACTTGGCATGCAGTAGACGCCTTCGGATTGCCTATCGCAATAAACCCTATCTAACTTGACAGAAAATGATTTTGCATCACACAAGATAAAAAACTTTCAGTCCATAATTCGCAGGTCTCTTATGGCAATCTATTTTTACTCATACATGTTCAAAACATTTCAGAGCTGGTTTCATCTGTTGTCCAGAGTTCCAAAAAGTGGGTATGATTTTGCAATTTGTATCCAGATAACAAGAGCAAACCCATGAGTGCTTGCATTTTATTTAATACAACTTTACAACCACATTCTCTAATAAATAGTACTTTACCATTACATTTAAATACTTTGATAAAAGTATCTTTTGCATTTTCTATATTACTTGATTGTTGTTTAGCGTCGGGAAAGATTTTTACAAGGTGTTAAGAGCTTATTTTTTTTAGAGAATCTGTGTTCCATTGAGTCAGTTTATCTTTGGCAGTAAATTAACTGTCAGTTTCAACATATTTTAAATCATTGGAGTCATGTTTAATGTTATGTTTGTATACATTAGAGAAACCAACTAAATCTACTGCCATCAAAACGCAAATGCGTGCGCGTCTAGTAATCATATGTAAACACATCGGTTGTGGATAAAATTGAAAAGCATAAGTGGAAGAGATACCACTGGGTTGTAGATGTAGCTATTGGGAAAAATAGCCTACTCCATCCTTGAAGGTGCTTAAGGTCCGTCATCGGGTTAATCCATCATATTCGGGTTCAGATCCGATATGGGAAGTCATCCATCTATAATTGTTATTAAAAATCCATTCCATTCTATTTTATCTGTTACCATTTACATATTTATTTCTAAATCTTTCTATTTCTATATCATTTATTTTATATTTCTACTCCCATTTATCTTCTATTTATTTATTTATTTAAGTTTCGTGTATTACTTTATTATTATTATTATTATAGAACATATTATATTATTATATTATTCAAAAGAATGACGGAATCAAGCCATCGTCCATTACTTTATCTTCAGCAGAGAAAGATTAGATAGTAATAAAACACATAAAATGTCATTGTTGCTTTCTGTTTATACGACTATATAATATTTGATATAAGGTTAAATGCTCGAGTAAATAAACTTTAAAAAATAAGGCTATTATCGAGCACAAGTTTAATTAAATCTTGCCCAAGTACTTTCGCTTAAAATAGCATCTTTAGGGGCATCTGAAATAAGCCATGAAAACGTTTTTTTTTTTGACGAAGGAAATTAGTTAACTTTGATAAAAAACTCGAAGTTAATGGATGAAAAAAAAGTTCTTTGGGATTAACGTTTTAGACTTACTTCGTCAAATATAAGCTATCCAGCAAGCGTAGAATGTGAAAAACATGAGTAATAACATACAATTGTACAAAACACTACACTTAAATAAGGACAAACAGTTTAAAATTACATAAAAGATTCTACGCACTACATTCTTTGTCAGTATCAGAAGGGAGAATGATCTAAGCGGAAATGATAAGGTGACATGTGACATATGACAGCTTTGATAGGCAGTCACAGTCATGGATCTGTGATCAGCACTTATTAAAATTCTGTTTAGCTTGACATTGGCCAAAGGTCCAACTAAAACTACTATAGAAAATCAGCTTATGAAATATGACATATACAATATTTTTATTTAAACTAGATTGCATAATCCAGATCTCACACTCACACCCGTCTGTAATGATAAGGTTGTAGGTTTGAGGCTAAATGAAGTGTACATAAAGTGTTAATGAAAGAAATAGACCAAATGATGTCTTGGACAGTGTGTGGTTGACTACAATAAAATGGTCTATTAGGCACTGTCAATACTGTAAAAACGAGAAGAAAATTGACTATGAAATTGAAATATAAAAATTAAATTAAAATTGAAAACAGTGTATAAATGGGGTATAGTTCAAGTAGTTTAGTAGTTCAGATGCCCCTGAAGATGCTATTTTAAGCGAAAGTACTTGGGCAAGATTTAATTAAACTTGTGCTCGATAATAGCCTTATTTTTCAAAGACTATATAATAACACAGGCCAACGATGAAAAAACTTTTTCACTAAAAATACCCTATTCTAATGTCTTTCAGGTCGCTGAATCCAAATATGATGCTTACAAAGCTGTATCACCCACAATTTCTTCACATTTTGTAGTAACATTTTTTTAATTAAGCGATTTCTACAGAATTTAACATACACTATAATAGTTTAAATATAATCAAAAAAGTAGAGGTAATGGACTTAAATTGTGTTGGTAGCACTGCTGAAACATACTAAAAGATCAAAAAAGGTAGATTCCATTTGAACGTTAACAGCTGATGTTTGTTTACTGTCAATCTAACCTCACTTTCACGGTTTTTGTACACGTGCTCAACACAATGTCTAACCGCGGTTGTAAAAACTCTGTTGACAGTTTTTGTTATATTTGTGGTGAGTTTGTGATTAAAAAACACCAAAGAAACATTACGGACTTTGTGAAAAAGGTTTATCGATCATACTTTGGAACTTTACTTGGCGATCAGGATAAATCTTGGGCGCCACATAAGGTATGTTATGTATGTGTTGAAGATCTAAGAAAATGGTCAAAAAAGGAGAAAAAATCCTTCAAATTTGCAGTTCCTATGATATGGAGAGAGCAAAGAAATCATTCTGATGATTGTTACTTTTGTAGTGTTGATGTAACTGGTCACAACTCAAAAAATAAGAAGGTAATAAGCTACCCTAACCTTATGTCTGCCATCCGACCAGTGAAACACGGTCAAGATATGCCGGTCCCTGAACCTCCAGATGATTTGGATTCCATTCAAACTGAACCATCTTATGATGTAGAATCTGAGTTAGGTGAACAAGATGATGAAGAATTTCGATGTATTACAGAAAATGTAGAGCCTAAATTGTTTACTCAGATTGAACTTAATGACTTGGTTAGGGATCTAGGCTTAACTAAAGAAAAAGCTGAATTGCTTGGCTCTAGACTAAAAGAAAAGAACTTGTTGGGTGCTGGAACCAGCATTTATGTGTATAGAAAGAGAGAGCAACAATTTTCAAAAATTTTTGAACAAGATGGTGATTTGGTGTACTGTACAGACATTCTAGGTCTGATGAATGAATTTGGTGTTGAGTACAAAAAGGAAGACTGGAGGCTGTTCATTGACTCATCCAAAAGAAGTTTAAAGGCTGTTTTATTACACAATGGAAACCAGTACGCATCTATACCTGTTGGTCATTCTGTACACATGAAAGAAAGCTATGAAAACCTAGAAATAGTGCTGAATAAAATAGGCTATTGTGATCATAATTGGATGATATATGGTGATTTAAAAGTAACATGTATGCTACTTGGTCAACAAGGTGGTTTTACCAAGTTTCCATGTTTCTTGTGTGAATGGGACAGTAGGGCTAGAGATCAACATTGGTGCAAAAAGAACTGGCCTGCTAGGGAATCTTTAAAACCAGGTGAAAAGAACATTCTTCGCAAAAACCTCGTAGATCCAAAAAAAGTGCTCCTACCACCTCTTCACATAAAGTTAGGCCTCATGAAACAGTTTGTGAAGGCTTTGCCTAAAGATGGGCCATGTTTTATGTATCTCTGCCTAAAGTTTCCACACCTCTCAGAAGCTAAACTGAAAGAACTAACCAGACATTAGAAAAATGATGTTAGACCTTAACTTTGAATCGACAATGACCTCAAATGAGAAAGAAGCATGGGTGTCATTCAAGCAAGTGGTTACCAAGTTCTTGGGGAATAAAAAAGATCCAGAATATGTTGCTATTGTTGCTAACATGTTAAAAAACTTTAAAAAGTTAGGATGTTTGATGAGCCTGAAAGTTCACTTCCTGAACAGTCATCTTGATTACTTCCCGGAAAACTTGGGCGATGTAAGTGAGGAGCAAGGAGAGCGTTTTCACCAGGACATTAAACTGATGGAAAAACGCTATCAGGGCCGCTGGAACACTAACATGATGGGGGACTACTGTTGGTCACTTCACAGAGAGGTTCAGCAGGCGACTCATCGTAGAAAAAGCTACACAAGAAGTTTCAAAGAAAAGAGGGAAAGAAAATACAAACCAATCCCAGATGACTAATGGAACCTGTATTATATCATATGTATAACTGTTTCAAGTAACCTATTGTAATAATATATTCATGATTATGATGTAACATAGTGTTTCATTAATTTCACCATATACCGTATTTATACTACATAAGAAACTACATAAAAATGTATACTACATAAAAACCCAAATTGCAGAAAAACTATGGGTGATACAAAAAAACTAAGGCCAGATTTGGATTCAGCACATAAAAATCAATAAAAATCAGCTATTAAAGTAAAAAAAGTTTTCACAAAAAAATTTTTCGTCGGCCTGTGTAATTAAGGCCATCAGAAAGCATGGAGAATGTCTATATATAACACCAGCGAATGACAACTCGCTGGTGTCTCTCCTTCACTTTTGGTATGTATATTACATCAAACAAATAAAACCGAGAAAACTATCAATAAAATATATTTAAAGCAAGGAAGCAGAATAAACATACATACGTTTGTAGCCACCAAGCCGACATCGTTCGGCCTGCAAACTAAAAGAGGTGATGGCTCCACTCCGATAGACACGATTGTCTTTTGTGGTAGATGGAACTCGTTACTCTCAGAAGGTACGGTTGGTTCAAAAGTTGTTTACAAGTTAAGACAATGAATGGATATATCTTCACCCAAGCGATCTGCAACTTTACCGAAATACACCAATTTCTTTTTGCTTTATTGTTAACAACAATGTATGAAAGAACAGTCTATTTATTACTACATTGTATAACAATTGTTAATTGTTTGTTTTTGTAACCTAAATCTTGGCTAACTATACCAAAAGAATCAAAAGTAACAAAAAGTTTGTAAAGAATTAAATCTTTTAACGAAAGCCGCTATCGCTGTATGTATTAAATGGCCAACTATATGGCCTAGGAGACAAATTCGTTAAACTTCCCGTGCTCGAATTGGTATCACTAAAGTGTTATGATCATTTCGGCCTATCCCAGCCATCGTCAGACACTTGGGCTGATACAAATTCAAACTCGGAAAGTAAAACGAATGTCTCCCAATCTTCACTACCGTGTAGTTAGCTTATAAAGGCGCCCTCTATTTTGAAGGCCGTGAACGAAACGATATGAATAATCGTTTTCTGTATCCTTTATGCTATGCGAAATGTGTAAAGAATTAAATCTTTTAGCGAAAGCCGCTATCGCTGTATGTATTAAATGGCCAACTATATGGCCTAGGAGACAAATTCGTTAAACTTCCCGTGCTCGAATTGGTATCACTAAAGTGTTATGATCATTTCGGCCTATCCCAGCCATCGTCAGACACTTGGGCTGATACAAATTCAAACTCGGAAAGTAAAACGAATGTCTCCCAATCTTCACTACCGTGTAGTTAGCTTATAAAGGCGCCCTCTATTTTGAAGGCCGTGAACGAAACGATATGAATAATCGTTTTCTGTATCCTTTATGCTATGCGAAATGTGTAAAGAATTAAATCTTTTAGCGAAACCCGCTATCGCTGTATGTATTAAATGGCCAACTATATGGCCTAGGAGACAAATTCGTTAAACTTCCCGTGCTCGAATTGGTATCACTAAAGTGTTATGATCATTTCGGCCTATCCCAGCCATCGTCAGACACTTGGGCTGATACAAATTCAAACTCGGAAAGTAAAACGAATGTCTCCCAATCTTCACTACCGTGTAGTTAGCTTATATTGGGAGACATTCGTTTTACTTTCCGAGTTTGAATTTGTATCAGCCCAAGTGTCTGACGATGGCTGGGATAGGCCGAAATGATCATAACACTTTAGTGATACCAATTCGAGCACGGGAAGTTTAACGAATTTGTCTCCTAGGCCATATAGTTGGCCATTTAATACATACAGCGATAGCGGCTTTCGCTAAAAGATTTAATTCTGACGATGGCTGGGATAGGCCGAAATGATCATAACACTTTAGTGATACCAATTCGAGCACGGGAAGTTTAACGAATTTGTCTCCTAGGCCATAAAGTTGGCCATTTAATACATACAGCGATAGCGGCTTTCGCTAAAAGATTTAATTCTTTACACATTTCGCATAGCATAAAGGATACAGAAAACGATTATTAATATCGTTTCGTTCACGGCCTTCAAAATAGAGGGCGCCTTTATAAGCTAACTACACGGTAGTGAAGATTGGGAGACATTCGTTTTACTTTCCGAGTTTGAATTTGTATCAGCCCAAGTGTCTGACGATGGCTGGGATAGGCCGAAATGATCATAACACTTTAGTGATACCAATTCGAGCACGGGAAGTTTAACGAATTTGTCTCCTAGGCCATATAGTTGGCCATTTAATACATACAGCGATAGCGGCTTTCGCTAAAAGATTTAATTCTTTACACATTTCGCATAGCATAAAGGATACAGAAAACGATTATTCATATCGTTTCGTTCACGGCCTTCAAAATAGAGGGCGCCTTTATAAGCTAACTACACGGTAGTGAAGATTGGGAGACATTCGTTTTACTTTCCGAGTTTGAATTTGTATCAGCCCAAGTGTCTGACGATGGCTGGGATAGGCCGAAATGATCATAACACTTTAGTGATACCAATTCGAGCACGGGAAGTTTAACGAATTTGTCTCCTAGGCCATATAGTTGGCCATTTAATACATACAGCGATAGCGGCTTTCGCTAAAAGATTTAATTCTTTACACATTTCGCATAGCATAAAGGATACAGAAAACGATTATTCATATCGTTTCGTTCACGGCCTTCAAAATAGAGGGCGCCTTTATAAGCTAACTACACGGTAGTGAAGATTGGGAGACATTCGTTTTACTTTCCGAGTTTGAATTTGTATCAGCCCAAGTGTCTGACGATGGCTGGGATAGGCCGAAATGATCATAACACTTTAGTGATACCAATTCGAGCACGGGAAGTTTAACGAATTTGTCTCCTAGGCCATATAGTTGGCCATTTAATAACAAAAAGTTTGTTAATATATTAACAATATTTATATACATTTGCAAAACTGCAACAGTCGTAGACAATTAAAATGCAGAAATAAAAGCTAATTTTTTAAAGCAACAAGTCCATAAAGAGAAAAAAAAATTAAGTAGTCATTGGTACACAGTACTGAGCCTCAGAATGGAGTCCCCCATTCGTAGCCCCCATCGAAATGCGTATTAGGTCAAAATCAGCATACGGCTACAAAGACGGCATTGGGTTTTTACCGCTGCTGTTTAAGTAAAAACGATAATTTATACACCAGCGTGAATAGTTTAAAGTTATTGCATATCTTTTATAGGTTCTAGTTTGTTCTCATTTCCAGTTTGCCCAACACTTCTTTGTTATCCGATCTCTGTGAGCGTTATTTTTTACTGTTTTTTAACATTTCTACAAAAATTATATATTCAAACGTATACTCAAATATTATCTTTAAATGAAAAGTTTTGTCATAATGTTTTACTTAAATAAGTGCTTGTACTCAATATATAACTTCTGGCAAACACACCAGTTGAAGTGATAATTATATACTGAAATAATAGTCTTTGTTGCAAGGCTGAACTTTTAGATTAGAGTATTTCCAATTGCAAGCTTGTCTAATATTTTCTCTTGTTTTATCTTAAATTTGCATTCCTTATTACGGTATTATTCGCACAAATTGATGTTAAGTGAATTTTCGCTGAATAAACCAACTTTTGTCTTTACATTCTGCATTTTGTGTATGTTTGTGTTCGGTTTGTTATACTTGTCTTTTTGGTCTTTGTAGTAATGCTTGGGGTTATTCCAGAGTATCTTTAGAGATACTCCTAGTTTTGTGATAATTTAGTTATCTTACAAGTATAACTGTAAAAATATGTTATTTATTTAAAGATTAAGATCGTTAAGATCGTGTAGGAAAGAACGGTAAATTATTTTTTAATTACAGGAATAGTACAAAAAATAGGGACATTAAATAATGAATATTACTTTTAACAAAAAATAAGTAAAACACTTATGCTATTGGAATTCATTTATTCATACATGCAATAAGCACAAATAACATTTATCATCATCATGTCATCTACACTCCTAGCGGAGTGATCGCTCCTTTTTTAGGGTCCTTCCGATGCATTTATCGAGGGGAATTAGTCCGCATCAACATTTTGGTTTTACAACTGGTTGTGTGACTTGCCGTGTTCATCAATATTTCTCCCTTCTTTTCTGTTTTTGCTTATGTTTTTCCGATCTCTAACTTCCATCTTATGAAGGTCCGTAATTATCTGGTTCTTCCATCTCTTCTTCGGTCGTCCTTGTGGTCTGCCTGATACTGATATCCATTTAGTGATTTTCTTGCTATTTGCTTCTAGATTTCTCCTTTCTAGATGTCCGATCGATCTAAGTTTCAGTAGCTTATTAAATCTGATGATGTCTTCTCATTACAAAAGTTCTCTTAATTTATGGTTCATTAGTTTTCTAAATTCAATAATAATAAGTTTGGTGAACTCGCTATTCTCCGATTTTTTTTCTCCAGATCCCTAATACACACAACGCAAAAGTCGAGGGATATTTTAATAATTTGAAAATACCAATGACAGAAATTTCATAACCATATAAATTTGCTTGTAATATAATTGTTGATACTGACACTCACTTCTTATCAAAAAAAAACAAAATTGTAAAACTGATAGCATACGTGCTTTAGAATGTTTTTTATAAGTGACAAAAAAATCGACATTTTTATGTTTTGTTTACTTTTAATTTTAATCACTTGATACCATTCTTACTTAATAGGTGAGTTAAAGATATTGTCTTTTTACCATGCAAATACTACATTTAACGATAGACGAGATAAGTAGAGCCGTAGGCCTTCTTCAATGCGACAAACTCAAGTTGCTGACCAGCTGAGTGTCTCCCAAAGCGTCGTAAGTCGTTTGTGGTGTCGGTTTAGAGACACTGGGAGTCCAGCCGAGCAACATCCAGGACGCGGTCGCTCTACAACCCTCGCTCAAGACCAATATTTAATTTTAAATGCCAGATGGCAGCCAACAATTAAAGCACCCGAGCTAGTTAATGAATTACAGCTTGCACATAATGTAACAATTAGCAGCAGTACCGTGAGGATTAGTTTCCATGCAGCCAATCTTTGTAGTCGGCGACCACTAAGATGTCCAACAGATTAAGATTAACCTGGTGTCAAGAGTTTTAGAATTAGACTGACAATGACTGGGCCACAGTTTTGTTTAGTGACGAGTCTAGATATGGATTTCATCCAGATTCTCATCGGACAAGAGTTTCGAGACGATCCGAAAATGGAGAACGATTACCACATCTTTAAGAAGTGTATGCATACAGAGGTGGTACATTAACGGTATGGGGCGGAATCATGATTGACGAAAGAACTCACCTTACTTTCCCACGTGGCTTTTTCACAAGTCAGCAATATGTGGACACTATTCTTAAACTTGTTGTACGCCCGTTTGCTGCTGCTCTTGGAGAAAATTTTTACTTTATGCATGATAACGCTCGACCACATGTTGTGAGTATTATAATAAACTGGTTGGATAATGAGGGTATTGATGTATTGCCGTGGCCAGCACAATCACTGGACCTGAATCCCATTGAGCATGTAGTTGACATGCTCCAACGAAGAATTACTCCACATGTGGGCAATATCTGCAATGAGTTTCAATTGAAAGAGCTTCTGAGTTAACAATGGACAGAACTACCTTAAGCACACCTTAAAAATGCGATTCAGACCATGAACAGTAGATGTAGAGCTGATAAACCAACGTGGTGGCCATACTTTATTTTAGGTTTATATTTCGTATTTTTGACACTTTATGGTGGTATGTGAAACATGGGTGATTTGCAATATATTTTTTTTGCTAAAATTTTCTGTTTTTTTTTGCAATTTATAATTTTTGACATATGAAACAACAATTTAAACTACACATTTGGTATTACTTTTCTTTAAGTTGATTACTGATAAACAAAATACGTCTATTTTTAAAAATATCCCTAGACTTTTGCGTTGTGTGTGAGACTCTTGATATAACCCCTTGATATATATGATTCTCATATGTGATTACTGGTCTGTAAATTTTAAAAGTTTAGTATTCTGAGTAAGTTTGTTAGCTTTGAGGAAGTTGTTGTATTTACAGTAAGTTCTGTTTCCTGTCAGAATTCTTTCATTGATTACTATGCTTCTTTCATTAGTTCCATTAACGATGTCACATTGTCACACAAACTGTACTTGTTCTTGAGCAAATTTAGCATTTTGTTTTATTTTGATTTATTGCCAAACCCCTGTTGGATGCTTCCTTGCTCAAATTATTTCCTTAAACTCTCTAGTTTTTTTTTAATCAGTGCTATGTCATCAGCGTACGCCACAAGGTGCGACGTTAATGTTGTAATTGTACTTTTCATTTCAGTAGTTCTTATTGTTCCTTTTATAGCGACGGTAAATATTAACGTTGCTAGAGTCGTCCTGTCACACCCCAGTTGGTATTTCTATATTTTGGAGCTGCCGTCATCTGTTATTATTACTGCCGTCGATCCCACTCATTGTCATTTTTACAAACTTTTTGAGTTGAATTGGGATACCTAGGTTTTGCATGTCTTCTATTAGGTTGGGTCTTATTAGACTGTCAAATGCTTGCTTGAAACGTATAAAAAAGATGTAACACTTCTTACTTAACTGTGTGATAATATGTATTGCGTCTGTTGTTGACCTTACCTCCCTAAAGCCCTAGTGGTATTCTCATATTTTAGTTTCAATGCATTTTGAGAGGCTTTGTCTGATTTATGATGTCAATATTTTGTAGCAGCTATTTAACAATGTTATTCCTCTATATTTTTTTCATTATGTGATGTCCCTATTCTTTAAAATGGGAACTATCTACCCTGTTTTCTATTCTTTGGACATCCTTTATTCTTTCTAAATCGTTATTATTACATTTTTCGTTGCAGTAGTTCTTTGCCTTGTTTTATCAGCTTGTTTAAGATTTCGTCTGTATCTGCTGCTTCTATTTGCTTTAGAATTATTATCACACGTAAAAAATTCTCATATGACAGATATTCTATTTCGTTTTTCTCTGCATGTTTCTTCCGTGTATATGTAAGTGCTTTCTTTAACCTTAAATAACTCTTCGTAATGTTTCAACCATATTTTGACATTAATCTTAACTGTTGGTTCTTCTTGTTTTGTGATTTTATATATTTATATATCTTTACATTATTCTTGCTATTTATTTTCAACTCTTTCCTATCCAAGTTTATCAATCCATCTGTTTTTTCTATCTGTACAGCATTTGTCTGAGTCTTTTTTCTTCGCTTATACTCTTTCAATTTTTCTGCTCTACCTATTTTCAGCCATTTCTTTCGTGAGCAATTTTCCCTGGTTGCTGTTTAGCAGTCTTCGTTATACCATTCTTTTTCCCTATTTATTTATTTATATCCTACTACTTTTTTTGCTGCTATCGAATTGTAACCTTTTATTTTTTTCCACGTTTCTTCTATATTGTTAGAGTTGGAGACTTTTAAATTTGCTTCCAATTCTTAAGAATAATCTTTCTGAATAATATTTAACTTGAATTTCCTGATATTCCACCTTTTTCTACAGAATCTATATTTTCACCCTGGTGTGACCTGCCATCTTGAATTATTCTTCTTCTTTTTTTTTTTAATCAAAATACGATCTATTTGATAGCCCTTAACTGATCTTAGTATTAGCCATGTTACCTTATGCTCTTCTTTGTGTTTGAACTGTGTGCTTATTATAATTTTGTCTGTTGCTGCGGCTAAGTTACAAAACATTCTTCCGTTAATGTTTGTAATTATGTGGAGAGTTTGCTTTCCAGCTATGTCTTTATTTATGTCTTCCTTTCCTATTATTGCTTTGAAATCGCCTATTAAAATTATTATGTCATTCTTGGGTATATTTTCGTATATTTCTTGGAGTTTCTCGTAAAACAAGTTTTTATGTTATTCTTTGGGATTAGGCATTAAATGTTAAATTTCATATTTTTTTATGTCAGTTATTTCTTGTTCTGGGTCTATGTTAATTATTAATTATGTATTATTGTTTGGATTTTGCTTTTTAGGTATCTATAATCTTCTCCTTGTTCTTCTTCTATTCCGTGTATTACTAGGTTCTTTCTGTTTCTTTATGTTTTGTTCTAGAATTTATATTCTTTATCTTTGAATTTCAATTTTTCTTTTCTAATCTTGTTTTTATCTTCAGTTGTTCATTAACTGTTGATACTTTTCTTAAGTCTGACTGTATATTATACAACTTTTTTTTGACTCATTTATTGTAGCCTCCATTGTTTGCATTTTTTTTAGAATTGTATTTAATATCGTGTTAGTCATCTTAGCCGACGGAAAGTATAAGTTCACCCTTTTTAATGGATCCAAGGCTCCTTTCTATCCGCCCCAGAAGAGCAAAAATGCGGTCGGAAATATTTTCGTACAGATATTTTCTTTCTCTATATATTTTGTACAAACCGGCAACACTGTCCGAAAATCTGTTTGCCTATGGCTCGTATTATTTGTATGTATTACCAATGAAACTTTAACAACTAATTTTACGGTTTTTAAGGTTAAACATGCCTTTAAATAATTTTAATATATTATATTTTAATGTTCCGAAAATATTTCGATGTACTTAGACATGTTATTTCTACTTACAGTTCTGTTACTTTTTAAATTAAATATTCCCTATACCAACTTGGTGCCAAGTTCAATACATGCAACAAGCAAAAATATAGGTTACTATAATAATATGATCTTTTGTAAAGAAGTTAATATAAACGTAAAGCTAATAAATAAAAACAGTAAACGGTAAAATAAGAGAAAAAAGGGTGGTGTAGTAAGTTGCCAAGTTGAATACATGCAACAGTTAAAAAAAATATAGATTACTATAATATAATCGTATTTACAGGTGGTACAGTAGGCGGTATAGTAGACTATCGCAAAGCTTCTTACTATGTTTTCTATATTTTTAAGATTTTTAGAAAGATTGTATTATTTTTTAAATTAAATAAAGTAATATTTTTATTTATAAAATATTTATATTTTAAGCACATTATATTATATTAAAATAATTCAATAAATTAATATGTCTGCTGCTAGCGCCACCTGATTACCTATCAACAAAGTTAACGTTGTTTAATTCTGAAAAACCTATCAAAGTCAGAATAAATATTAAATGAATAATAAAATATAAATAAATACCATTTGATAGTAAATTATATTATATACATATGTCCAAAAGTTTGGAATATTGGAACATTTCATCTTTTTATTGATTTTTATATATAAACTCTTCTGAATAGTTAAACATAATTTTATTTAAATTTTCAACAATACTAAATAAATCTCAAAACCAGATAAACGATATTCAAAAAAAAATATTTATTCTCTTGGAGTGAAAACTTACAATGTACAACTTACATTTAAAAATAAATTGGTATAGAAAAAAATAATTTTTAATAAAACTGATAATTAGTTTATCCTTCATTGACCTATATGTATGCCTGTAGGCGATTTAGTATGCTGCCGATTAACTGGTCGAGCTGGGCTTGCGGCATTCTTTCCCATTTTTCACGAACAGCATCTTTTAGTTCTCGAAGTGTAAGAGGGATTGTTTCGCTGCTTAATGCGTGTTTTGAGAATGTCCCAAGCATGTTTAATAACGTTGATGTCGGGGGAATTCAAGAATCACTGTAATAATATAAATATTCCTTTTTCTTCCCGAAATTTTTTTTTTGCTGCTGTTAGATGAGGGGGTGCGTTGTTATGTATAAACACAAATTCATTACCTACTGCCCCCCGAAATAGACTTACTGCAGGATTTAAAACTTCCTTGATGTACACAGCACCAGTGAATCTTCTCTCCAGAACCAGCATTAACGTCCATGTATCACTCATAATACCCCCAAACCGTAATACTGTCACCTTCAAATGGGACACGCGGTTGGGCTGTTTCTAGTCGGACTTGTCGTCCTGAGGCCCTCCAAATCTGCGTTTTTTTGCAAACTAGACACCAAGCCAATTTTGGACTCATCAGAAAACATCACGTTATTCCAGTTAGGACCATGATGCACTATTTCTCTAGCCCATTGCAACCTTACTATTTTGTGTTGGTAGGTTAATTTAGGAACACATAGCGGTCTTCTACGATACAAATTTACCGCATTTAGTCTGCGTGCTATTAGTTGCTGTGAAGTATTCAGTCCTTAAAGCCTATTAATGTCTCTGGATATACCACTTGTAGATTCTAGACGATTTCTACTAGCTATCAATGTTATTTGCCGATCTTGTGCTGCTATTGTACATCGACTTATATCTGGGACGATCTTTGACGTCATTTATATCTTGGATTTTTTTTAATATTCGATACGGCACTCTGAGTAAATTCAACAATATACGCGATATAACTTTGACTAAATTAATTACTCTAGATCTGTCAAAATGAGATATCACGTTTCTAGGCATATTTAAACGGCTCAGTTCAAATTTAAGCAAATACTGAAATAATGTGTAAATACGCTAATCAATTAAATGTGACCAAAATTATACAAAAATAATTCAAATTTTGTATCGCTGATATATTAATATCAACAACAGTTTTAAAACCATCATAGGCGTAGATATTATTTGTACGTATTCCAAACTTTTGGACACGTGAGTAAAGAAGAGCTAGGCATGAAGTTTAAAAATAAAATTTCAGTGTAGTTTGAAAGAAATTTATTTATATCATGAAAATGTTACACCGAGAGTGCAGTACGGCTAATATAGGAAAGCACAATTGCCGGATTTCACGCCTTGTGCTTGGCGATACAAACAGGTCCAAGTGGTAGTCATAGAACCGTACCCAGATCTCTACGCCGGGCTCTGTTATTTATTATAAAGTAATATATTGATAAAATAATTGCCTTTAAATAGGTAAATAAGAGGCATGGATTTAAATAAAAAGACCTTACGTTTTTAGCGAAAATTTTATTATAAAACTGTATACTTTATTAAACTAACAAATGTATTTTAAATAACATTTCTTGATAGCTATAAATATACCGGCTCGAACCTCCGGTAACTCGATTTCCGTGCACCTAGCCTAATATCCAAGAAAAACTTTTTCTTTTGTAAATATGTAAAAAATTATCAGGAACGGGAATATCGAAAAAGCTTTGCACATTTTTTAACCCCGGCGATGTTTTTAAAAAAAACAAGTTTTGCACTTGAATCACTGCGAAATTTTAACACCTACTATGATTTTTTTTTTGTGGAAATCTGAAATGCAGTTTTTGTCCTTGTTAAAACATAATGCAGTCTCGCATTTTTTACCCACAACATAAGTTTAACTAGTTCCTTGGCATAGCAACCTGGTAGTTATCAGCGAAACCTTGAAAACCTTGCGTGCACGTAGACACACTCGTTTTTTACGGTTTTTTGGAGATTTCAACATTCCACTCTGTTCTTTTTCTTTTTTGAAATTGTAAATGATTCTTTCGCTAACACCAGTCATCAACGAAGTACGTTTTACAGCAGCACTTATATTATGTTGTTCCGTATTTTGTAAAAAACAAAACACATGTAACACTACGAGTTTAGCGCAACCGTTAAATAATTAACCGGATTTAAACTTTTGGGACTCCATGCTCTCTGTTGAAACTCGGACTAAATTTTGAAGTTTAGTTTCGTTTTCCAAAAGCACTTTCACCCCCTACTCATCCTTAGGAAAGGATGAGTAGGGGGTGAACTCATCCGTTTATTCTCCATAAGAAAAGCATTACCGTATCTTACCCGTACTACACTCTCAGTGTGATATTTTTTATAGAAACGAAATGATGGAGAGTACTGAATTCTGCTAGAAATAGTTTAGAAACTATTTAGAATAAGTTCTAAGTGACAACCTGATTGATGCATTCATTTTTGACATATTCACATTAAGTGACTAATATGTTTATTTTACTAAAAATATAGTATTATACACACACCAGGTTATTTAATAGATGTTTATTTTGATACGTTATTTTTGTTGCAGGTAATAAAATTAAGTCCGAAAATGGTAAGTTATTGAAATGAAATATATTTAAAATATACTAAACCTTTAAGTCGTTAACGCCAAAATATTAATTTTTATCTTAAATAATTAACTAAAAAATGTAGTAAAATACATAGCAAATTGTACAAATTTATTTTCAAAATTGTGGTTCTGTTTTTATTTGTATCGCTCACTACGTCCATTTTATCGTCACCATAATAGTCTACAGGACCAAGTAATGCGATTAACCATGGAATATTTTTGCACTACGTTTACTACAAATCATAATATTCACCCACAGACACGTCGTACAGTAAATATCGAAGTAGTTGTTGCTGCTGTAGAGCGTAGCATATAGGAAGACCCGAATCAGTTTATCTGCAATCGTGCACAGTAGTTGGATACGTGTCCATTCACTTTATAAAAGACTTTGCGCAATCACGTAGATCACGCAAGAATTAAAGGAAAATCATTAATTAGCAAGGCGTAGATTCGTTAAGTGGGCAAAAAAAATTGTCGTTGATTCCGATTTTCATAAGGGAATTTTGTTTAGCAATGAAGCTACTTTTGGTTGAATTGCTACGTCAACAATAAAATCTGCCATATTTTGAGTTAAAATATCCTCAAATGTAAGATGAGGAACCATTATATCCAGAAAAACTGACTGTTTGGTATGCTTTATGATCTATTGAAATCATTGGTCCGTACTTTTTCAAAAACAATGCTGGCCAGAACGTTACAGTCAATGGTGACCGCTATAGAACCATGATTACTGCCTTTTTCATTGCCAATTGAGCAACCACGATGTGCAAGAGCTGTCGCTTAGATAAGACGGCGCAACATGTCGCAAAACTCGTGCCACAATTAATTTATTGAAGGAAACATTTGCCAACCTCAAAGTTTCGCGTTTCAAACCGTGAATTGGCCTCCAAGATCGTGCGATTTAACACTACTAGAATATTTTATGTGGGGATATGTGAAGATGCTAGTTTACGCCGATAAGCAAGCAACGACAAACCACGTGGAGGACAACATTCGCCAAGTTATTGCCGATATACGGCGACAAATATTGAAAAAAGTGATCGAAAATTGGACCTCCAGATTAGACTACGTCAGAGCCAGCCATGACGGTCATATGGGAGAAATCATATAGTCAGATTATCTCATAAGTAAACTCAATTTTATCTCAATTTATCAAAATCATCTTTGTTTTATTTTATTTCAAAGTTTATCTAAAATTACACCATTTACCATGTTTATATGGGATTGAAACAAAATTGATTGTAATGATAATTGAATTTGTAAATAAAAAAATAAATGTTATGATTTCTACTCTGGAAATTGTTCTCTGAAAATAATATTTTTGAATTTTGTTAAAAAGAGTGTATATAACCACCGAACTTGTTGACACGGTTATGAAATGATGACGGTTAACATATGTATGAAAATAAAGTAATCCTATATTCTCAATTACATCAATGTTACAAACGGTATACATGTTTCTAAAAAATTAACAATAATCCAACTGAATACTACTCCGGTCAAATTAAATGTTTCGCAAATGTATGTCCCAAACAGCGATAAACCAGAAAAAGAGATAGAGCAATTCTATAAGTTGTTAATAAATTCACTAAGAGAAATTAGAGAAGAAGAAACCTTTTATTATGGGTAACTTGAATGCTAAAATTAGTAAAGGAAAAAACGCTGATTTCATTGGTGGTTTTGGTCTAGGGAAGAAAAATAAAAGGGAATAAAAATTAAAACTATTTCTAGAGCCAGAAGAATTTGCAATACTAAATACTTTCTTTAAACTACCACCAAGATGTTTGTATGGAAAAATAGACTACCACTAGCCTGGAAAAATATCAAATTATTAAAAATATTAAAATGGTTCGATAATAATTGCCTTAACTCTATATCAGCAAGAAATATGGCTAGAAGGAACATGGTACAAAACCCCTCGCACAACAATGAAATTTATAGACAAAGAAGAACAGACACAAGAAAACTAATGAAAAGAAAGAAGAGATATTATCACAAACAAATAATTAGAGATATACAAAAAAAAGAAAGAAAAAACAAGCGAGACAGTTCTTCAAAGAAGTTTCTTTCAGATATCAAGACCAGGTACCAAGCAAGAAAAGAACACATCCTTAAAAACGACAGTGGACAGCTTATCACGGATGACAAGGAAATTCTAAAAACCTGGAAGGAATACTTCTATCAACTATTAAATGACAAATCTAACAAAAATACATAAAAAATAGAGGTACATACAGCTGAAATAGAAGACCAATACCCGACATACGAAGAAGTAATACAGGCAATTAAAAATCTTTCACTTTGAAAAAATAATAAGACACCAGGTAGCGATGACTTATTGCCAAACTTTACTGGAACCAAACAGCCATTATTATTACCAAAAACAGATAATCAAAGCCAATCAGTATTGAACGAGGCGTAATACAAGGCTGTATACTATCTCCCACCCTCTTTAACGTGTATTCTGAGAATCTATTTAGGGAAGCTTTAAAAGATCAAAAAGGAATTATCATAGGAGAAGAAATAATTAACAATATACGGTAAGCTGACGATACTGTGATTCTAGCTGAAAACATCGACGATCTGCAGGAGCTAATCAATAGAGTTGACATGGAATGCACAGATTGGGGACTGTCGATAAATATCGATAAAACTAAATACATGGTGACCAGTAAAGTGTATATCGGCGCAAACCAACTGATATTAAACCAACAACCGCTGCAGAGAGTTCAGAGATTCAAATACCTTGGATGTTGGATTACCCAAAATCTAGATCCATCCTTCGAAATTCGATGTAGAATTGAACAGGCAAGAAACTCAAATTTCAAAAATTCAAGCCTCTATTATCCAATAAATCATTAAATTTGGAAATAAGTGAAAAGTTTACAAGATGTTACGTGTGGTCTTTACTTTTGTATGGATGTGAAACTTGTACTTTAAACGCCGATATCATGAATAAAATCGAGGCGTTTGAGATGTGGTTGGATCGAAGGATACTAAAAATTCCATGGACTAGCAGAACCAGAAACGAGGAAGTTCTTCGAAGAATGGGACATCAACGAACTCTATTAAATATTATTAAGAGGCGTAAACTAGAATATCTTGGACATATAATCAGATGACCAAGATATAAGTACCTTCGGCTAATTCTCAACGGTAAAATCGAAAGAAAGAAATGGATAGGACGGAAGAAACTCTCTTGGTTGAGGAATTTGCGGCAGTGGACAGGTTTGACAGCGGACCAGTTGCTACACGCAGCGCAAGACCGAGAGCAGTATAACAATATTATAAGCATGGTAGTCGCCGACGTTCCGTAGGGATATGACACTCCAAGAAGAAGAAGGTAGCGATGGTATACCCGCAGAGTGCTTAAAACACGGAGAAGCATTGTACAGTTATATATATATATGTATATATATATATATATATATATATATATATATATATATATATGTATATATATATATATATATATATATATATATATATATATATATATATACAAGGTAATTGAAGACATTTAGAAGAAACACTGACAGCTAGAAGAAACAATGCCAGATGAATGAAAAGAGGGGGTTATTGTACTAATACACAAAAAAGGAAACAAAAAGCAATGTATCAACTACAGGGGAATAACACTCCTAAACACCACCTACAAAATTTTTGCAAACATCCTGGTAGAAAGAACCAAAACACACACAGAAGAAATCGTTGGAGATTATTAATGCGGATTTAGAGCGGGCCGCTCTACTATTCACCAGATATTCACAATAAAACAGATAATGGAAAAATTCTGCGAGTTTGATTGTAAGCTGCATCAGATGTTCATAGATTTTAAACAAGCATTTGATAGAGTATGCAGGGACAGACTGTGGACAACGATGCAGGAACTTGGCTTTTCAAAAATACTAGTCAGGTTGATTCGGATGTGTATGAAACAGTTACGATGTAAGGTGAGAGTTGGACAACAATACTCGGATACATTTGAAATAAACAATGGACTAAAACAGGAAGATACTGTCACCACAACTCTTTAACTTAGCTCTGGAGCACATAATCAGAAGTGCCAAAATCGAAAAACCGAATACAATATTTCACCGAGAAGGACCAAACTTATTATTGGTATTTGCTGACGATATCGATCTAATAGAAAACACACGATTAAGGATGAACGAGACTTCTGTGAGGTTTAAAAAGGAAGCAGAGAAGATAGGCTCCAAATCAACGAAAACAAGACGAAATATATGTATAAGAGCCGCAATAACCAAAGCAGATACAGAATCGGTCAGAACAACACCACCGATGACTTTAACTTTGAGCGTGTTAGAGAATTTAAGTATCTTGAAACAACAATAACTAAAGACAATAACGGATCACAAGAAATAAACAACAGGATTCGGGACGGCAACAGATGTCTTCTTGCCCTCCAAAACCTTATAAAATCGTACTACTCGTTGTGATGTATGGAAGCGAAACGTAGACGGTAACAAAGGCAAACGAAGAGAGGCTATGTGTTTGGGAAAGAAAAATCCTAAGGGAAATCTTTGGTCCTGTGCTGGATGAAGCATCAGGACAATATAGGATAAGAACTAACAAAGAGTTCAAAGAACTTTACCCAGACGCCAATGTCATAAAAGAAATTAAGTCCAAAAGACTCCAATGGGCAGGATACCTCATCATCGGCGTATGCTAGTGCATATATTACTTAGTCTGACAGTCGCTTAAGAAGGTTATTAACCACAAGGCATCACAATAGGAAGACAAAGCTCTTTTCTGAAGAGAGAAATACTGACACTAGAACGCTACAGCCCTTTCAGTACGCAATTGCCGAAACTGTCTCTGAGAAAGCAGGCCCGGATATACCTGATAAAGTTGCAGCTATAGGCGATAGGCCCTCACATAATTTGATTTTAGTTTTGATTTTTGTGGCTGGATCAGTCACCTGTCATTTTTATTGATATTTTCTTCATTTTACTATTACTCAAGTCATTTAACGTTAACCGTTTTCTTCTTAATCTAGGTCCTCGTCATTTTTTATCATCTCGCTCATATTTATTTTGATCGGAGCTTTATTTATAAAGTTTTACTCTTTTTATACAAAACAAATCTATACTGAAAATTAAATACAAGCTAACAGTTGATGTTATTAAAGAAAAGTAGAAATATTTTTAGTTACTATCAGGAACTTCACCGATCAAGAGTATCTTATAATAGTTTAAAGTAAAGGAACATAAAAGAAAACGTTTATTGTGTTATGCAATAACGTTTATATTTACGTTCTTAAAAAACGTTAAAAGAAATCGAAAACATTCACTTATTCTTAGACGGACTTTGTATAAAGTACTAGCCATATATTTCAGATAAAAGTATATTTTTACTAACAACCCAAACAAAATTACCATTTCACTTTAAACAGTATATACTTTCAGCAAACTTTTCGTGACCAAATTGTCGGAACTATAAAAATAAAGGATGGATATTGGCCTGTCTCATCGTACAAACTTTGTATCAAAATTACGTTCCCTTTTTGTTAGCTTTCTGCTGACTTAGGGCAATGGCGTTTTTGGAGACTACTCAACTCGTGATAGATATGACCTAAAAGCAAATGATCATCGTCACGTTATCTTACGTCAGGTTATTCAGGGCAGGAACGGAGGTAACAAAAAATAAGTTAATATTAATCAACTGTTCCATACAAATATTTTTATGGGAATATTATAAATATCTATTTCTAAGTTACTATTGTACTTTTGTTTTGTAAAATACTGAATATTTGTGTAGTAACTTAAAATAATACAAATAAATAATACAATAAAAAATAATTATTACAAATCTATACTGGCATCAAGTGGCAAGAATAAAGGTTGAACAAGAACTGTCGGATGAAATAAATATAAAAAGAGGAGTGAGACAAGGCTGTATATTGTCGCCTTTACTTTTTAACTTATATTCGGAGGAAATATTTAAGGAAGCCTTAATGGAGACAACCGAAGGTATTATTGTGAATGGAGTGACCGTCAACAATATTAGATATGCCGAAGATACCGTAGCCAACATGATATCCAACGATCGATAACGGTCATGGAACTAGAAGAAGAAGAAGAACTTAAAAATCAAGTTGAAATATGAATAATTTATGAATTTCAGGTAATAGTTGAAAATATATATATATATATATAATATATATATATATATAATATATATATATATATATATATATATATATATTCTAAATATATAAATATATATATATATATATATATGTATATATATATATATATATATATAATATATATATAATATATATATATATAATATTGGAATAATAATAGATATACCTACAAGAAATTAGCATAGTAATATTATGATGCAAAACTTAAATGGAATTTCGCCGGTCACACTCTCCGGCAAAAAGTTGAAAGATGGAATAAGCGAATTCTACTCTGGAAACCATGGGAAAAGAAAAGAAAAAGAGGAAGACCACACATGAAATGAATTGAAAAAGACTGTAAGACTTGTACACACTTCTAAATTGGTCTAACTGGTAAGCAGGTTTTGTATGTTTTCAATAAAATTGATAGTGTGTAAAATAATTTAATAATTAAGCTGAGTATACTTTCGACATAATAAATGTCATCATCAGAGCTATCCTAAAATAACGTTAAGTAAATTTTTTTATATAAAATACAATGACAGAAAAAAACTTACGTCAATTAGGCAATAAATACGTCATAGAAGGAAAATTGTGGACAAACGACATATTAAAAACAAAGATCGGGCTCTGTAGGCCACAGATCTTGGGTCTAACCCTTATACATATGTATAATTCACATCAAAATTTTTTTATAAAACATGGTTATCACATACAGCAACGACAACAGCTGTTTTTGACTTACATTACTACTGAACTGAACATTCTACTTAGAGAATGTCGAAAGTATACTCAGCTTAATTAATAAATTATTTTACACACTATCAATTTTATTGAAAACATACAAAACCTGCTTACCAGTTAGACACATGAGATGGACTGACGATCTTAAGAGAACGACAGGAGAGGACTGGATGCAGATCGCCCAAAATTGAGACCAATGGAGATTAACAGGGGAGGCCTATGCTCAAGAGTGAGCGGTTAAGGCTGATTAGATATATAGATAGAGTTGACAATATTATAATGTGAGACAAAAGTAAATTACACACCTATTTTTTAAGTTAGCCCCAATATGGGGATACGAATGTTTAAATTTCAGTAAATATGAAATAATAGACTAAATTATTGTACATACATTTAAAAATCATTGGACAACTTAATAATAATGTTTGGCAAATAATTAAATAAGTAAAATTAAATAATAATAAAAAAATATATTATATCTAGTTTATAAGCAGTTTTCATTCACATTAATGTGTCGACTTAGCGAATGAGCGGAAGTCGACTACATACGTTAAGAAGTGAGCTACTCACATGAGTGTATTCTTTTTATTTTAGTCATATTTGATTATTTGGCCCAACGGTCGGTAAAAGGCGGACCGCTCACTAGTTGGTCAGTGACATGCACTACCGCTAATTTGTTTCGTGATTACTCGCGGTTTCGTTCGTTCTATAAAACATCTTTTTGTACCTACGTTAATATGGATCCCAAAAGAAGAAAAGTGGAAAGTTTTATAAAACATCTTTTTACACCTACGTTAATATGAATCCGAAAAGGAGAAAAGTGGACAGTGAAAATAGAAAGTTTCTGGCAGAATGGGCAGAACAATATTATTTTACACTGCCTGATGTTGCCTCAGCAGTCAAAGCATTTCATTGTCAGCGCAAAGTAATACACGAGGAACGGAAATTTTAGATTCTTCTTCTTAAAGTTCCATCTCCTATCGGAGGTTGGATATCATAACGGTTATGGTCACTTTGTTGGCTGCTGCTCTGAAAAGTTGTAATAAATTACAGTTAAAACATTCTCTAAGGGCCGGTTTCACCAACGACAAATAGCAGTCTATTCAAAGAATAAAGTTATTCGACCAATAAAACTGACATATCTGCGTTTCACCAACGTCAAATAAGACTTATTCTATGAATAAACTCCAAATAAGTTATTTGTCCAATATCGGCCCAATAAATATTTATTCTTCGAATAAGTTGGCAGCTAATCTCACTTTAAATATCAATAATAAAGAAAATTCATTAGTTTAACAGGTTTAACTTGAAATTATCAACAATGTATTGCAGGTAAACGTAATTATATCAGGCAATTTAATTTTGTATACATACATATATATATATATATATATATATATAATATATATATATATATATATATATATATATATATATAGATATATATATTTATTTTCAAATAATTATCTTCATCATCATCCTCTGAAGGCTGCAAAGAAGAAACCCTTCTGCTAAATTTGATGATGTTGACATTAAAACTAGGTTTAGATTATCAAAAAATTCAGTAGATACTTTATTAAATTTGATCGGTAACCAATCTGTAAGCAATCATCGAATTGCAAGCGAACATCCTGTAAGCAACAAAAATAGACCCATAGATGTGCGAAATCAATTGTCAATAACTCTTCGTTTTTATGCAACGATCGTTTCAAATATGTATTGGCCATTCGCATTGACAATTATTATTATTTTGACAAATTAATCAACCAATATAAAATATTATAGGTTATGTATATGATTACAGTAAAAAATAGTGCGATGTGCCTGGCCAAACACCTAAGAGGTGGAGGCCAAGAGAAGTGTCAACGAGTACAGTCTGTGGAAAATCATTACACTTTGAACTTATTCGACGAATAACTAACTGTGGATTACAAATAGTTATTAAAACGGAATAAAATTTATTCTACTAATAAATTTTATTCGACGATTAACTATTCAGTGATTTATCTGTTGTTGGTGAAACCGGCCCTAAGGTTCCTCAGCCAGGAGATGCGTCTTCTTTGTATGCTTTTTCTTCCTCAGATCCTTCCTTGCATAATAATTCTCAGCGGCTCATATATTTCTCCTCTGGTTATGTGACCCAAATACTCTAGTTTTCTTCTTTTTATGCTGCTCATAATTTCTAACTCATTATTTAGACGTCGTAGTACCTCAGCCTTGGTAATCCTTTAAACTCACTTAATTTTTATTATTCTTCTGTAACACCATATTTCGAACGCTTCTATTTTTCTTATGAGTTGTTTCTTCAATGTCCAAGCTTCCATTCCGTATAGTAAGATAGAAAATATGTAACATCTTAGAGCCCTCAATCTGAGATGCAACTGAAGGTCTCTGTTGGTAAGCATTGTCTTCATTTTCACAAATGCTTGCCTTGCAGTTTCAAGTCGGACTTTGATTTCTCTGCTTTGGTCATTTTTGTCATCAACCCAGGTTTCTAGATATTTGTATGTCTCTACTTTTTCTATTTGGGTTTGCTCTATCATGAATCTTTCATTTCCATGTTGCGTTTTTGAGACAATCATACATTTAGTTTTTCTCTTATTTATTTTTAGTCCGTATCTAACGCAATAATCGTTAAATCTATTTACCAATTCTTGTAGCGAGTTCAGGCTGTCTGCCATTATAACGGTGTCATCAGCGAATCTTATGTTATTTACTATTTTTCCGTTTACAGAGATTTCATCACCCAGATCCGCTATCGCTTAATGGAATATGGCTTCACTGTACACGTTAATCAGTAATGGTGACAGAACACAACTCTGTCTTACTCCTGTCTTTATATCTATATTTTCGGAAATTTTAGCTGCGGACATTAAAAACTCTGTTCTTACTCTTTTGCAAAAGGCACCTTGCTATGTCATAGCACTTGACGAATCATGTGACATTGTTGATGATGAACACATATCTGTTTTTGTAAGAATAATTGATATTAAGTGTTAGATTTACTAGAGAAGAGTTACTAGCAATATTACCGCTGAAAGGTAACACTCGAAAAGAAGATTTATTTAATGTTATTGATAAATTAATTTCTTAATCTAATATGTAAAAAAGTGTAGTAAAGGGGATCAGGGATAAAAATTCAAATTTAACATATTATGCACCAGGCAACCCTTTGAGGAAAAGTTAGTCTAGACTTAAAGAAATCATGGACAGTTTAGTGAAGTTAATTGATTTTATGAGATCTCATTCTGCTTTTCAGCACCAAAATTTCAAGCAGTTTCTTTACGAATGTGGTTTAGTATAGTCTGACATACTACAACACAATATGCTGGTTGTGGCTTTTCTAAAAGACATTTTAAAATATTTGAATGGGCTTAATACAGAGTTACAAGGAAATGGAAAATTAGTATGTGATCTGATACAAAGGGTGTCTGCTTTTCGTCTGATACAAAGCTGGATATCTTTGAAAAATTCATTTATTTTACAAATATTCTTGAATATAACAAAAATAAGGAATACTTCAACGAAGATGTTGCAGTGTTCGTAAAATTTATTGGCGATATCTTAAGCTGTTTAATATGTCAAAATCATTACTTCAAATGGAGATTATTGAATTAAAAAGATTTGTCCTTGCACGTTAATAAATCGGTATCCACCGAAGAGTTTTAGGCCAAAACTGTGCCAGCAAAATATGAAAATTGCAGAAAACTTGCAATCAATTTGACTACTATGTTTGGGTCAATGTATATATGCGAAACGTCTTTCTCAAAAATGAATTTTATGAACATTAAATATTGAATTACCGGACACTCACCTTGAAGATACACTTTGACTTGTTGTTGACGATCGGTGCAATTTTTTCTGGACCTTGTTTAAATTTTCTTCTAGTATCCGGACACTAGCTAAAATTACTTGCCGACCCCTGATTTAGCCCATAAATATATAGAGTACTAGGAACCGCAGTACAGAATGTCTTCTAATAACAGTAATAACAAGTTATACATTAAGTCATACATTACATGAATCATATTGTTACAAATACAATCTCTGTAAATAATAATAACCGAGCTATTAATGGTGTATTTAATAGCGACTAATTATTGAATATCCTGGAGTTATATCGAAATGTGTTAACATATCTAAATAAAGACACAACAGATGAATTAACAGCTGAACCAGCAGCTTTCTGCAAATATGCAACGAAGCAAAACTTTTATAAAATTAATGGGAAATCTTAGTAGTTAACTGTATACCATAGTTAAAAAACTCAAAAAGAAGTAAAAACTTTAAATTTGTATATTTCTATTAAAACTTTTTTATTAAAACTTGTTAAAAGTGTCGTCCAAAAAGTAAAGATGCATAAAGTTTTTGATCTAAATCAGATCATTCTCAGTGGATTATGTTATTACTAGTAGCTAACACTAAATTTGCAGTAGATACATCAATATAATATGGTTTACATATAAAAATTTAAAATATAATGCCTCTCTAGGCCGTTGACAATGGTTTTAAATAATAATACTTAAGAAGCAACATGCTTTCTTGATCGACTGAAACACATAGTTCTTGTCAGTTCAAACGACATAGACCAACTGAGTTGCTCGATAAAAACCAACATTTTTGTGAGTCTTTAAATTTGCCAACTAATAATCGACACAACTAATAATCGAAAAATGCATAAAGGAGGTTCAAATTAGGTAGTGAGGGGTTTTTTGGAAACCCAAAACAATCCCAACTACAAAACAAAAGTAAATAGCTTGTTAAGAAGTTTCCTAAACCAAGGTTGTCTTATCAGTGTAAAACATCATTTGCTTTACTCGCACATGGACTATTTTCCCTATAATTTGTAAGATTACAATGAAGAACAGGAAAATGATTTTATCCAGATATTAAATTATTGGAGCAACGTTATTAAGGCAGGTTAAATACTACTAATATGACTGCCTACTCCTGGAACCTCAAAAGAGACTGTAATCCAGAGGAATTTACATCTGGAAACGTAATAAAGAGAGTTTCCTTTGACCTAATGGCAAGTACTATTGTATTAATTTGTGTAATGGTTAAAAAGAATTAGAATCTTTTTAAAAAATATTTTAACTTTTAATCAATGAATTTTTCGTTCCTTAGTCTTAATATTTTCATTTATTAAGCATCGCCACTATAGTAGACCTCTCTTTTCGTTCAAAAGTTAGGTGGGATTTGTCAAAAATATGTACGTGATAGGGAAAATCTGATGGCAAATTGAGAATAATCACGACAAATGAGTTCTAAAACACTTTTCACGTCTCGCTCATCGGCCAATTTTGTTAACAGGTTAAATGCGTTATTGGTCATAAAAGACCGGTAACGGTTATGAAAGTGCAGTATGTGAAAACGGCAAACTCTTAAAAATTGCGAAAGTCGTATCTTCTCGTTAAAGTTCGTTTGTTTTAAGTGTTTAAAACAGCATTATACTTGTTTACAGAATCGAAACATTTATAAAAGAAAAAAAATGTGTCGAGTTTTGCGGGCCGATAACGTACAAACATTAAAATTTGTTACTCGGGTGCGAGACTGGTCCTACGGTACCGACGTATATTAAAACATGCATACCTGCGCAGTTAATTGAAATATAGTATTGTTTATATTTTAATAGCAGGTGAATTTACTTCTGTGTTTTACTAGCCTAAATATGTCATTTCGCATTAAAAAAA
The DNA here is from genome assembly GCA_918026665.1 of Diabrotica balteata. Lineage (NCBI taxonomy): Eukaryota > Metazoa > Arthropoda > Insecta > Coleoptera > Chrysomelidae > Diabrotica > Diabrotica balteata. The sequence goes on along the minus strand of OU898276.1, from coordinate 98,278,715 downwards.
TTTTGTTTTTAGCTCAAACAGCTAATACAAACAAAACAAAAACTTTACTGTGTAACGAACTGAGTACTTCAGTTGAAAATAAAAAATATAATGAAGATCAACCAAGTATTGTAAATCCGCGCCAAAGTCCATCTGATTAAAGAGACTATCTGCTTGCAGAGTTGCTAAATAGCGATAGTGAAAACAAACAGGGAGAACCTTTTGTTTGAGACGAACTATATTCTTTCTTCAGGTAAATCGTTTAGTGATATAAGTGCAAGTAATTTTTTAGATAATGATAATGAGACAGAAATTAAAAACGTAAACCGTCAGGACCTGAAAAGAAAAGGAGAACACAATGAGAACGATGCTATCATAAATTAAGGGAAGCACATTTAAGCAAACAGGCAAGTAAAATGATAAAATTAATAAGTTATTGCAATGAATGGATAATAAGGAATGTACTTAATATCATAATCTAATCTTACTTTAATAGCATTCATAAAAGGTAATTTATTTTTCTGAAACATTATTATTGTTTTTTGTTTAATAACTAAGACCATATTATTTAGTTTACCTATTTTTTGTGTTTAAATGTCATTTATACTAATAAAATATTAATAAGTTTTCTGTCATTTGATCTTTTAATTTAACTCTGTAAAAAATAGTATGCTGTTTTGACACTCTTAAACATTCTCTACAGGAAACCTGATCAAAAAACGGATGACAATGGTTCTTCAATGGTTCAACGATGGACAAAAACTTTTTAAATGTTTTTACTTTTAATAAACAATTTTAAAAAATAATTACGTCATTACCGGTCCCCGACGGTCGGTAACGCATCGTGTACGCGCCAAACTACTGGTCACGGGAGACCAATAATGCACAGTTCCGGTATTAATATATTTTGAAACCGCAGTCGACCTATTAACTTGATGACCTAACGCTACCTAGACAATAAATATTCATTTTAAAATTAAATACATTTAAATTCTAGGATAACATTCTAGGATAAAAAAATTCGAAACGTGAACCTTAAAGAAAGCGGATCAAAATAAACTGAACGCTTTTGAAATGTGGGTATACCGCCGCATGTTGAGAATATCCTCGATTGATCATCGCACTAACTTATCGATATTAGAACAACTTAAAGTAAAGGATAGATTGCTTAAACAAAAACAACAGAGATATTTTCATTATTTTAAGCACATCGCTAGAAGAACAGGTACGATGGAAAAACTGATAGTCGAGGGTAGAGTTGAATAAAAGTGACCTAGAGGAAGATCTCCAAGCCGTTGGGTAGATCAAACAAAAACATTGATTAACCAAGGGTTACATGAAGCCGAATAACTAGATTAGGACAGAGAAGGATGGAGGGAAATCGTGAAACGACCTGATGGTGTCACCACATCCCAAAAGGAAATAGGACTGAGAAGGAAGAAATTCTAGGAAATATTTGGTTAGGAAATCTCGTTGGGTTGTTGCTTATACCTATGCGATATTACAGCAAAATATCGCTTTTGGTTATTTAATATTTGGTTACATGTTACTTTATTAGCACCCATAAAGACTACTCATGAAATTGGAAAAAAACCACCTAAAACAGTTTTAGATAATGTTTGATACATTTTTTACAGTTGTATTTTTTATAAGATCTGGAACTATGTTTAATAAAATTATGTAATAAATAATATTTAGTATCGTGACAATTCACTTAGCAAACCTAATTTTTAATTTCAATATTTTACTTTGATTTATGCAAGTCCTACGACATAGCAGAAACTTATACTAAATAAAAAGTCATCTATTACACTATAAATATCTCAGTTAACTGGGGAAATCCACGCTAACAATAAGATTTAAAGGTAAATTAATTATTCTAATTCTACATAATTAAAATCAACGATGAAGCTGTACCATCTCGTCCTTTCCTCAGCCAGTATTATTATGATAATAAAGCAGGATTTAATAAACGATTTTTTCTGTTAGAATGTTAGTGTGTAGGTGATAAACGGTAAGAAATAAACAGGCAATTTGAAAAAATCCGTAAAAATATATTTTGCTTGTCATAAACTTTAGTACGTGACCTTTATGTTGCTTTCGTTGTCAACAAGAACGGTGTCTATGTATGTGCATGGTTTCGAGTGTGTGCTTGTACCTACGGTGCTACATTGACGTAAGTGTTATTGTTGCTCTACAGTTTTTTCACAAATACGCGGAAACATTGATGTAATTGTATTCTGTGTCATTTTTCATCTAGATTTATCCCTATTTTGAGGCAACCGTGACGGAATGTTGCCGTTTGAAATGTCCAAATCGGCTATCTGAAGAGGGAGACACAGTTTAGAGAGTATTGGGCATTAGAATTTTTGCAAATACAGCGAGATTTTTGGCTGTTTGTATTCAGCCACTTGAGTTGAGCTACTGACGTATTTTTATATCAAAAACCACTCCCATTAATACAAATTGTGCATATTTCATTACAGGTAAGAGAAAACAAGAACGGTTATGTAAAACGTTTCCTATTAATACTTTTGAAATAACTGAAAGAGTTATTCGCTCTATAATTAAAACAGTTCCAAGTAAAAAAAACTATCATTATACCAGAAGATAAATTTGGGAAGCACGAGAGTTACAAGAAAATAAGTGGTAAAATCCTGTTCGTAGCCATATAAATTCAATTCCACGCATTGACAGTCACTATTTTTATAATGATTCTTCGAGGAAATACATAGATGGTGGTTTAACTATTGCGGAACTTCACAGGAACTATATAAAGGAACTAAAAGAAGCAAAAGAAGAAGAGTCAGCAACCTACGATTGCTATTCTCGTATTTGCAACAGCTATAAAAAACCCAACTTAATATAGGGTTTTTTATATCGAAAAAAGATCTTTTTGACCAATGCGAATCTTTTAAAAATGCCAAAGCAGAAGAACACAAAACATTCTGATAACAATACAAATCTGGCAACTTATGACTTACAAGAATTGTTACCTGTACAAATAGGACAAAGTACTGCATTTTTTTAAAAATATCGCTTAAAATGTTATAACTGTATAGTAGTAGAAGCAAAGGCGAAAAAAGGGCAACTCTCCGAAACAGATAGCATTTGTAAAATTAATAAAGCTAACTTTTGGAATGAAGCGTTAAGGAATAGAGGGGCAATAGAAGTCGAATCTTGGGTTTATTAATATCTAAAAGAATTGTCCAGAAGTTGATATAATTATTTATTCCGATATAGGGATGGGAAAAACCTACCGGTTTTAACCGAAAACCGGTTTTTTTTACTTCGAAATAACCGGTTTTATCGGTTGTTTTTTGTCCCGGTTATAACCGGTTTTTTATTTTTAAAGTAAAAACCGGTTATTAGGTTTTTACAGTGATTAGGATTAGGTTAGGTATTATTTTGGATCCCACCCAATCATAATTATTATTCTCAAGTAATTATTCCAAACAAAACTAAAATTCAATTTTTATTTTATTTAATACAGAAGCTAAAGCTCACATTAGCCAGAAACAATTAAATTTTATTATAGATTTCGTTGAAAAAGTATTTGTAATCATAATATTTTTACATAAGAAGTGATCTGGTATTTGTTATGGTTATTTGACTCTTGACATTGAAAGTGGGTGAATGGCTTTTTCTGATTACCAAAAATAATGACTGTGAATATCGAATTACCTATTACGAATACGAATCTACAAGGATTTCCCTACGTTTTCAAAACGATTTATACCCATACCGGAAGTCGTAAATGAGTTAAAAGTAATACATGATAAAGTTTTTTTGATGGTAGTAAAAATAAAAGATGAATTGCATTATTCAATTTATTTTTAAGTAAAATATTTATGTTGATATTATTTTCTTTAATTTCCATTTGAAAGAGTCTGGGGAATTTTTTTCTCACAAAATACAAAAAATTGTGTTGCGAATGTAATATCGCAAACTAAAGTGCATTGTAAATGTAACTTTTTAATCTATTTGATTAAAAAAACCGAAAACCGGTTTTTAGAAAAAACCGCTTTTTTTGGCCGGTTATAACTGCCAGGTTAAACCGTAAACAAAAAAAAACAGGTATAACCGAAAACCGGTGTTTTGTCAAAAACCGCCATCCCTATTCCGATATCTGTGGGAACCAACAAAAAAAATTTTATAGCCATGTATCTGTTTGCTGTCAATACTTTGGACATCAATTCTATTATTAACAAGTACCTTGTTAGCAGTCCCACCCAAAATGAAGCTGATTCGGTCCACAGCATAATAGAAAAAGCAGTAAAGAGGGCAACAAAATTAGGGCCTACATACATTCCCGAGCAATACGTTGAATTAATTAGGAATACTAAAAAACTGGAGCTCCTTAAACCGTTAAAACAATGAATTTTACTGAGTTTTGCGATGTAGAAGTACTGTAAAATGAAATGGGACTAAATTTTACCAAAGACGAGGAAGGCCGTGACTTTAAAATAACTGAAGTAATGTTAATTCAAATATTAAAAGGAAAAGATTACTTTCTATTATAAAAAAAGTTATAAACAACCAACGTGGACGAAAGTTGATATTTGTCAAAAAAGAAGGGTTCATTCGAATTGTTTTCACCGAAATGCCAGTTGTGTAGTGCTTCCTCTTCAAAAATTCCTTTAGGTGATAAAAAACTAACAGATTTGAAACAGTTGCTTTCAAAACATATTCCTGGATTGTGTAAATCCTTTTACGATTCAATTTTTCGTTTAATTTCGCAAAAGGAAAAGATTACTTTCTATTATAAAAAAAGTTATAAACAACCAACGTGGACGAAAGTTGATATTTGTCAAAAAAGAAGGGTTCATTCGAATTGTTTTCACCGAAATGCCAGTTGTGTAGTGCTTCCTCTTCAAAAATTCCTTTAGGTGATACAAACTAACAGATTTGAAACAGTTGCTTTCAAAACATATTCCTGGATTGTGTAAATCCTTTTACGATTCAATTTTTCGTTGATACTTTTTTGTAATTTGAATTTTAGTTTTAGGTTTCTTTTTATTAAAAATGTTTGGTTTTACTACAATGTTCAGTTTGTTTAATGAACTTTTTCAGTGACTTTTTGTTTTTATTTCGATGCCACCTTTTAAAACTAGCTAGGTAACCAAAAATTTTACGAAATGAGTATATATGTGAAATATTTTATCTTTAAAACTAAATTATACATTTTTCTTTCTAAAATTAAATTATATTCCACAATTACGTAATGGTTGCCTCAGTTATTTTGTGGAAATAATGAAATAATTGCAATTGGGAATCAAATTTAGGAACGAAAAATGAAAATTCATTTTAAATGTGTAGTAGGGTTACAGAATATCACGATGGCTAAGTATAACTGCAATATTAATCCAGTAACTTTATTATGCTTCATTGCATGACGTATTAAGTGAAATAATTTTATATTTTTGGCTTTCGTTAAAAGTAACACTTATATAGTTGAGTCATTGTTCCACCAGGGCAGCGATATGTCGGCGTATGAAGATGTTAAGGGTTTAACAAAACAAACCCTACCAGTATTACACCGCCACCATAAATAAATTCTTCTAAGAAAACAGGTGGGCTGTTACAAATTGTGAATACTGAAGTCCTATCCAATAATACCATAGAAGCCAACTTATTGAAATATTTACAAATACTGACTAACTATGAAGCAACAGCAATTGCTAGTGTTCTGGACACTAATATCAGAAGACGATGGGGTATTAATCTTGATAAAATTGATTACACAACTGTACCTTGGGAAAAATGATTGCCAAGGAATATTAAATTATTGTGTAAAATATATTATTATTAAATTAGTATTAAAATATATTTAGGGAATAAGAAGTGAAAAAGAACTTTGAGTAGCTGAAAAAATAATGTTAAGAACTGAAAAGTACTTAAAATATAAAAATATGGAAATAACAAAGCCCAGTAGAACCTGGATATAGTAAAACATAAATCTTCATTTATTTAGACCGCGTATGAATGTAAAAAATAATCAAAAGTACATTGTAAAAAGGATCACTAAATCGTACGTAGGATAAAAAAAATTAATGAATTTTCCTTAGCAGTTACCCTAAACAACAATGCTGGATGGATCAAAAATACGACGCGCCATTGATGAAAATAATTATATCTATTTTCTTTTTCATATAACATGCCATTTCTGAAACTTGGTTACCATTATAGTTATCTTAATTTTATTCACTGCCATTCTAACTCGCATACTTGTGCATTTTATCATAAAAATGTAAGAAAGAAGAGCTTTCGTATGATGCAGGTCTAAACCTTGTGGTTGAGATTGAGTTTTAGAATGATGTCTATGGATGCTCCCCTTGAAGAGATTTTCGCATTAATCTTTTTGGATGAGGTCTTTTTTTTCCTTACATGAAAGGTCTCACTGACAAAATCGAGTCATTTTTCATCTCTTGTCCGATAAATTAAAGACAACATTCCAAATGAACAACACGAAGTTTATGAAATAAAATATATATATATATATATATATATATATATATATATATATATATATATATATATATATATATATATATATATTCAATGAGTGTTCCAAAAGAAATAAACCTATAAAACATGATCTTACGAATGGTGAGTAAATAATGATAAGGTGTAAAACAAACACAACATTCTCTTGGTAACCGTGGTCAGAATATTAAAATGGTAGCGTTGAAATTAAATGTTTAGTAGCATTCCTGTATAACAATGAGAAAAAGTTTACTTTAAAAGTGAAAGAAATGAATAAAACCTACTACGACGCACTATGGAAACCCGTCATGCACGTAAAAAAACTTTTAACACTAGAGATAAAAACAAAAAATTGACAAAACACACCGACACAGAGCTGTTGTTATAACTAAGTTAACATTTAAAAAAGATTTTATACTTCACTTTAATGCATCTCCAATTAAAGAATTCTAACCGGAAAATGAATGTCGGGTTACCGGGATTTTCGTTGAAGTAGTATGTCTTTCATGGTTGTGTGTTGAGGCAACTTATTAGAGTGTGAGACGAACAGGCGCAATAAACAAGAGCGCAGTACTACAACGCAGATGATGCTGAAGGAAATAAAATTTTGAGTGGAAATGTCTACAAAACCAATATGTAGTGAAGAAAGGTTAAAATCTGAAATTTATTATTGTGATTTAATTAAGGAAGGAGAATATTGATTGTAAAATAAGTAAAGATTTCGATGTCAATTAGGAATCAACCAGTATAAATGTATAACGTTGGATATATAAGGAAATAATAATGGGGAATCAAAAGAAGGTTGATAGGTAGCTGGGATGTGATGATAAATGATCAAAGGAAAAGGAGATGAAACAGTCTTGAGGTAAAAGAACCTCGAAAAATTCCTCATTTAATATTGGAAAGAAGAGAATGGTATAATAAACTGAGGTTGTCGATGTCAGTACGTTTATTTATGGTGGAAGGATTAAGGAAAATGTGGCACATGTATAGAAAGCTTCTCTTGAAATGGATATTTTCTGTACAAATAATTTTGACTTTTTTATAATCTGGTCTGTGGTTAGACGTAAGAATGTGTTGTGCTAAGGCACTGAAATTTTTTTGGCATCTAATATTACTCTTGTGAGAAGTTGGTCGACCTTTAAGGGATATACGTGTCTGGCCAATATAACATAGGTTACAATCCATACAGGGATTTTATAAACCACATTGATCTTTTCCAATGGGTTTAGAGGAGTTTTGGTTTTAGAGAATAGTTTACCAACTGATCTGACATTTTTAATTTCAATTTTCACTGGTGCTAATGTTAGAAGTTTTGAGAGCTTCTCAGTCAAATGAGGGAAATAAGGGAGAGAGTAGTAACGTATAAGGGAAGAAGGAACGTTATGGGAGTCGTTTTCTGGTGTGCCTACTGAGATATCAGGTTGACCCTGTACTTAACTATTGTCATTCAAACTGTGTCTTGACAATGTGTAGCTGGTAGAGAAAATAAATTTATTAATTACATATAATGGATAAGAATTCTGTAACAAAATGGACTTTAGAAGTCTAAGAGAATCCCTTCGGTGAGAAGAATGTGTCAACCGATGAACCCTAAAACTAAGAGCTTGTAGGAGGTTGTATTTGTATCTCATCACATGGCATGAGTGGTAATTAAAAATACAATTAGTAGCCATTTCTTTTTTATTTCTAAATGTGTGATTTAGATTGATGGATTGAATGCACAAGCTTGTGATTTCTTGGTTTTTACATCACTTTTATGAGAAATAATTCTGCTGTGTAATGTTCGAGAAGTTTCTCCTATATAAACTTTATCACAGTCTGAGCAAGGTATTTGATACACTACTCTAGAACTTTCATCAGTTGTTAAAGGATCTTTAGTTTTAGTGTATAAATGTTCTATGGTTTTAACATTTCTGGTGACAATTTTTATGTTTTCCAATCCTTTAAATAATTTGAGAAGTTTTGGTGTTAAGAATGGAATATAAGGTAAAGATCCAAAAGTTTGTGGTGTTATTGGTATTAAGGTGTTAACTGTCAGGCTATTGTTTATTTCTTGATTTGCCATTTTTACTGTGATTTGTTTTTTATTGTTGGCATTGTCGATCAATGTGATGGAGGTTGGAGAGTTTGCAGTACTAAAAATTAATTTATTGAGTAAGCCAACGGGATAAGAATTTTCAATTAGTATGTTTTTTAGTCTCTTTAGACTTTGTTCTCTATATGTTGGATGAGTTATTCTAGTTACTCTACTTTTTAGCCCCAAAATTAAGTTTATTTTCATTTTTGTAGGATGTTCGGAATAGTAATTAATGAATCTATTGCTAGAAATTGGTTTTCGATACCATTCTGTTTTAAGAGTATTGTCATGTGTGCGATGGACAATCATATCTAAAAAAGGGAGACTGTTATTTTGTTCTCTTTCTGCAGTAAATTGTAATTGGCTACATTGGTTGTTAAAAATATTTAAGACGTCAGTTATTTTGTCATTGGGTACAGCTAGGATCAAATCATCTACAAAACGTTTAACAAATGGAATATGAAAAGGTATTATTTTTAAACATTCCTCAATGAGATCATCAAGAGCATAATTGCAAATGATAGGTGATAAAGAGCTTCCCATGGGAGTACCTGATGTTTGTTTGTAATAACTGTTATTAAATTTGCATATATTAGTATCAAAAATGAAATATATTATTTCTTTTAATGTATTTAAATTTAATGTACAGTGCGATTGGATCTCATTCCAGTGTTTTTCTATACTGTTTAGAATTAAATAGGAAGGAATGTTAGTATATAAAGATATACAATTTTATAAATGATAGAAAAATTCCAGAAACATACATTTTAGTAAGTTTTGATGTGGTATCTTTATATGCTAACATTCCTTCCTATTTAATTCTAAATAGTATAGAAAAACACTGGAATGAGATCCAATCGCACTGTACATTAAATTTAAATACATTAAAAGAAATATTATATTTCATTTTTGATACTAATATATGCAAATTTAATAACAGTTATTACAAACAAACATCAGGTACTCCCATGGGAAGCTCTTTATCACCTATCATTTGCAATTATGCTCTTGATGATCTCATTGAGGAATGTTTAAAAATAATACCTTTTCATATTCCATTTGTTAAACGTTTTGTAGATGATTTGATCCTAGCTGTACCCAATGACAAAATAACTGACGTTTTAAATATTTTTAACAACCAATGTAGCCAATTACAATTTACTGCAGAAAGAGAACAAAATAACAGTCTTCCTTTTTTAGATATGATTGTCCATCGCACACATGACAATACTCTTAAAACAGAATGGTATCGAAAACCAATTTCTAGCAATAGATTCATTAATTACTATTCCGAACATCCTACAAAAATGAAAATAAACTTAATTTTGGGGCTAAAAAGTAGAGTAACTAGAATAACTCATCCAACATATAGAGAACAAAGTTTAAAGAGACTAAAAAACATACTAATTGAAAATTCTTATCCCGTTGGCTTACTCAATAAATTAATTTTTAGTACTGCAAACTCTCCGACCCCCATCACATTTATCGACAATACCAACAATAAAAAACAAATCACAGTAAAAATGGCGAATCAAGAAATAAACAATAGCCTGACAGTTAACACCTTAATACCAATAACACCACAAACTTTTGGATCTTTACCTTATATTCCATTCTTAACACCAAAACTTCTCAAATTATTTAAAGGATTGGAAAACATAAAAATTGCCACCAGAAATGTTAAAACCATAGCACATTTATACACTAAAACTAAAGATCCTTTAACAACTGATGAAAGTTCTAGAGTAGTGTATCAAATACCTTGCTCAGACTTTGATAAAGTTTATATAGGAGAAACTTCTCGAACATTACACAGCAGAATTATTTCTCATAAAAGTGATGTAAAAACCAAGAAATCACAAGCTTGTGCATTAGCTGAACACTCCATCAATCTAAATCACACATTTAATTTTTCACAAACTTCAATTCTAGAGAGGCAGAAACATGAACAGAAACGGTTATTTTTAGAAATGACACATATACAAAAAAATAAAAAATGTGTAAATAGAAGATCAGATATTGACAAATTAAGTAACATTTATTGTTGCATATTAACATATCAATAAATACCGTCAAGATCTTATTTTCTATTGACATCCTAACATTAAAAATTCATATGTGCTTAAGCCAAACTGCTGACTGGATTAATTTATATTTTTTATAGACAATTAAATAAATTATAATAAAAACTATTGTTACTGGTTTTGCTTTCCACATAAAGTAACTGTATTTTCATTCATATATGTCCATTAATCAAACCATGACAATGACATATATAGTGACAATATAGTTATTTTTAATAAAAAAATTTTTTTAATATATTTATAATGGTTTGTTTTGTAAAGTATAATAATAGTAACAACTGTAATCTCACGACTAGTAAGTAAGACAATTAACAATTTTAACTACAGTTGATTCAAATTCGACGTGCAGTAAAAGTAAACAAAACCAGGCTATGCTACGTAAGACTCCATAGGCGTGCGGTTTTGCTTTTATATTTCCTATTTCCTATCAAATTAATAAAACAGTATGTACAATTAAAGCTTTGTTTACTATGAACAAAGAAGATAAAATATACAATGTTAGTATTATTTTCAAGGAAATTCAAAATAAACGTCCCTACTGTAAAATAAAAAGAAACTTATGGTTTGACAAAAATAATAAAGCAGTAATTGCAACGTTGTTTTGACACTTAACTGATCGAAATCGAAACATCAAATACACTTATTTTTTAAAGTAAATTGTGTGTTAGTTCGAATCAAAAGTAGTAACTTATTATTATGTTTTCAGTTTTTATTTGAAAAACAATAAAATTCACGTGTAATTGTACATATTGTTTTAATAATTTAATACGAAAGCAAAACCGTATGCCAAATTTTGATTGATTGACAAAGAAGGCTTCTGGCTGAGTACAAAATAAACAACTGATCAAATCCTATCACGCGATATAGAAAATGAAAGGGGAGCTATAACGAATACTTAAGGAAAGAAAAAACAAACACGGCGACCCAAAAGGGCACTACGAAGCATCTTCGTTATTAATGGATGTATACTTTCATACGAGATATCATAGTGCACTACGGATGAAAAAGCGTCTGACTGAGTACAAGACAAACAACTGATCGAATACTCACATGCGACATAGTAAATGAAAGGAAAGGATATAACGAATATATTAAGATAGAAAATCAATTACATATCTTAATAGATTCGTTATATCGTCCCTTTTCATTTGCTATGTCGTATGTTAGGATTCGATTAGTTGTTTATTTTTTAGTCAACCAAAGGCCTTCTTGAAGTCAATAAATGAAAATTTGTTTTATAGTAAATTTATTTTCATCCATAGTGCCTTATGATATCTCGTATGTAACTATACGTCCATTAATAACGAACATGCTGTGTAGTGCCCTTTTGGTAGTCGTCTTGTTTGTTTTGACTATCGTAATATAATCTTTATCCCCTTACCTTTCATTTTCTATGCTGAATGATAGCATTCAATCAGTTGTTTATTTTGAACTCAGTCAGAGGCCTTCCTTGATTCAATAAATCAAAATTTGTCTTATAGTAAATCTATTTTCATCCATAGCGTCCTATGATATCTCGTATGTAACTATACGTCTATTAATAACGAAGGTGCTGTGTAGTGCCGTTTTGGTAGTCATCTTGTTTGTTTTATCTATCTTAATATAATCGTTATCCCCTCTCCTTTCATTTTCTATGTTGCATGTTAGGATTTAATCAGTTGTTTATTTTGAACTCAACCATAGGCCTTGCTTGAGTCAATAATCACTATAAATATAATGACTATAAATCATACGGTCGGCCGCAACTTATGCTACGATGTCTACTTCATATTTTCATATGTATTTCATAATACAGGAAAATATAGGTTTATACATCGTTAAAATCATGATTTGAGAGTGCCCCTCGTAACATTCATACTGTTGACGGTTTATTTATACTTATTGCAGCTCTATCTTGTATTTAGTGTAGAAATGTTTAGAAAGGTTTTCGAAGCCCCGCCCATTGTGACTTCAGAGATGAGGTAGTCCATTAATACACAACTGACCGTTTCCACTAAACAGACTCGAGTTTCAAAAACTCGTGACTCGAAAAACAAAACGAACTGTTTCAAAACACGTTACTCTTTAAAAAGTTTGTGAAAAGTTGCTATTTTGTTTTATTGGACACGAGTTTGTGTTTTATTTTTATTTTGTCCGTTTGGTGGGAAACCGCCATTAGATATTACATTTAATTTTAAAACAATTTTTACATATTTAATTTAATTTTATTAATTCAATACATTACAATAACGAATTCACATTATTATGTTGTTGGAAAACTGTATTGTAACATTTATTAATTTGATTTTATCTTTGTTATTCTTCTGATCATAAAATATAAATGATAACATTTAATATAACTATAAATGAATAAATTCAAGCAGTATAATTCCCTGACGCACGCCCTGGCTAAAATATTATCACTAGAACAACAGTGGTTCAACTAAGTTATAGCAATTCTTCCGCGTACAAGGACTACTAAATGATATGGTATGCTGTTAATACATGAGTTTCGTATACGATGTCTATGTATATAGTTTATGAGGTGGATATGATGTACGTTTATACATTGTAAATCATGATTTGGGATTGCTCCTCGTAATATTCATAATGTTGATAATGTGTCTTGGTTTGTTTACTGCTACTGCATCTTTAAGTTAAATTTGGTTTAGTTAATTTATATTTCTTTTTATAGATGTCTTGAAAAAGAATTAAATAAAATTCGAAAGCTTGACAGTAAGTCAAAGAGTTTTCTTTGTCTTGTGGGCCAAATAAACTGACTGCATCCTCAAAAATCAAAAAATATATTTAAAATCAACAGTCAAGAATACCACCATCTTATATATATATATATATATATATATATATATATATATATATATATATATATATATATATATATATATAATTATTTATATGTAGTGCGTGAGTTTTGGGACACCATTTACTTATGGACAGAGACGCTGTGCAGCGTCTTTTTTTAAAATTGTGTTGTGACAGAACGCTGTGAAGCGTCCTTAACAAAATCTAATATCGTGGCAGAACGCTGTACCGCGTTATATTTATAATATAAATACATGGTAACACGTAATCCACTGTCGTAGAATACCTATCTATACCTTCCAATCTGTTACCCATCTGGTAAATTATCGTAATATATTCTGGTAATAATATCGACAAAAAGGACACTGTACAAATTGACTATTTTTGAATAACTTAGGTGTCCATCAAGGTGTTAATCGAATGAAATATGTACCTGGGTTATAGTTTCGTGATAGTGGGTTATTTAAATGACTATACCCCATGACATTAATTTGGTTTATTGAAATGTTACGACAAACTAATTTGTAATATATGTGTCGTAATATAAACTAGTTGTCGACCTAGTTCGGTTTTAATTTGTCAAAATTGTATAATTGATTATTTGATGAAATCACGCCATAAATTTATTTCAGCATGTACACGGAGATATTTAGTATTTTAATGTTTGAGGGCAAATAGCATTTTGCGAATACATTGTGTAACACTGTTAAAATAATTATTTTAAATTTTACTAGATATGCATAAATATGTCGACACCTGATGTGAATAGCATTGTAACTCTACTAAATATGTGTTTTAACCATAGATTAAATAACATTTATAAATATAACCTTCGCTTTGGTCTAACTTTTATCCTATCGTATGTACCTAAATGTGAAGTTATTTAAAAAAATAACCTCATCTGCAAATTTTGATTCAGTTGGTGGAAAAAACGTTATAACCAATGTTACAATATTAAAAAATTTTATTATTGATAAATATTTTTTATAAAAACATTGTTCATTATATACAATGTTTTTCCCGAAAAACTGATTAACCCATTTTCTACCAGAATATCAATAAATATATTTTTTCATAAATATAACTGCAGATGACAATGGAATGAAACTAAATAAACGTAAAAATATGTTTTTATTAATTTTTTGTTACAAACATAAGAAAAAAACGCTGTAACCATATGGTCACACAGGGAGGTTACCTATATATACATTATGTATTTACTACTGTGTATGAAAAATTTCAAAACACTCAATGCAAAGTCTTAAATTACATTTTTTACATTGTGTACGTATCACAGAAGAACATCCTTCTCCTGCACACCTACGTCTTTTACCGTTAGGAACTGGAACAACAAGCTGGTCAATTTTGTCATTTCGTAGATTGTCGGGCACTCTATTCATGGACAGACTATTCTTGCTGACTGAAGGCTTACCAGGACGTCTAGGTGGTACTCCATATTTCCGCATATACATCTGTGCAATTTCTCGGCAGAAAACTATATTTAGTGTTTTTTTTCTCTCCTTTGAGGACTTCTTATAAAGCACCCACGGGTTATGTAGGCATACGTCAACAAGCCAAGTAAAAAGAGGCCAATACCACTTTTTACTTCTGATGCCAATTCTGTATCGTGCCACATCTTCATCCATTCTATCCGTGCCATCCATGAATGTATTATATTTTGCAATAATCAAAGGCCTTTGTACTTTAATAATTTTCTTCTGTTTCTTAAAATATCTCTTGACGTAACTTTGAGGATTGATACCGTAGCAAGTTGATGCAGCCGTAACTACAGCATTATCCATCCAGGTAGATCGTCAAGCATTTGAAGTAAAGGAGCTGTTGCACTTCCAAATTTTTCTACATAACTGTTATCAGTTGAAATCTGTTTACCTTGATATAACTGAAAATGAATCAAATAACTGTCTTCAGAATTCAAACACCAAGCTTTATAGCCAAAGCGTATTGGCTTACCTTTGATAAACTGTTTACAGCTATGTTTTCCAAAATACTTGATCATTGATTCATCATAATTCATGTGCTGGGTTGGTTGAAAGTACTTAAGACATTTCATTTGCCCCTTTTCTATAATGGGGCGTAGTTTCCACATTTTATCAGTCCTTCCAATTTTGCTGTTATCGGCAAAATGAATACATTTCATGATTTGATCAAATCTATTCCTGCGCATAAAATTTATCACCATGTGTACTGCCATGTCATTCTGTTGATCCCAATAATATGTTCTGTCCGGTAAGGGATGGTAGCCGGATAAAATTAAAATTCCGAAAAAACATTTTAATTCATCAATGGACAGATTTGGATCTGGAAAATTCTTGAACGCAGCATATTTTTTTGATTTTTGTAAAATATGTTCAAACATATCGTTGTCAAAAAATAGTTCGAATAGTTGTAATGGACTCATGTCATAAAATTTATAACTTTCAGATTTATTCTCGTTTTTAATTTTTTTATTATGTATCAAATCTCCCTCTATCCACTGCTTTATCTCAGTTTTTTTAGAAATTCTACATTTTTTATTTTTTCCCTCGTTTATCTGACTCACCTGTTCATCAGATTTTGTTGTCTTTATTTCATCCACAGAGTCTTCCTCTCCTTGTTTCATATTTTTGTTACGATTTATTCGAATTTCAGCTGGCGCTAATAACTATCTATGAGACAAATTGTCAACTAAACCACCATCGTCTTCGTCCCCTGAATCTTCATCCGTACCCTCATGAACATCTGGAGGACAAATAAACACCGATGTTTCATCATTTTCTATATTTCCGTCATCATATAACATGGTCAATGCTTCTTGTAATGTAAAACCACGTCTAAAAAGAAAAAAACCTATTAATTATCACATATTATCCCTGTGTGACGTTATGGTCACAAACAAATATTAGAAGCTTTAGCGCATTTGATACAATACTTTTGTGATAAATTATATAAACATGTCTTAAACACATGTCTCTAGATCCTATTTGTTCAAAAATATTTTTGTTTTCTTTAAAAATAAGATTAAAAAATATTAATTACTCAAAGCGAACGTCCATTTTGATGCTTTCTCGTTGTAACACCAACAAACATCAACTATAACACGACTTTGCCAGCGAATTGATCAGGTACCGGGTATGTCATTCGTTACATAGATATCTCTAGTCCGCGTGGTCGTATTACTAGTTGCATATATCGCTGTATGTGTTAAATATTGTATATTTAAAAGGGGCCATTTAGTGTGACCATACGGTTACGCTAGCAGAAAACGGGTTAAGTAAGTTTTTAAAACTTCATTGTTAGTTTTGATCCAAGAAAGCAAGGCAGTGGAATATTACTATACAAAACATTTAAATCCATTTACCAGGCTTTCCAATTAGGCCGATGACAGACAAGAAGTAAATTAAATTTTACCCAACTTATATTTTAAAAACTCGCGTGAAAATACTAGTTTAAAATTTCAAACAACGTACTATCACAAACACCTATCATTTACGCCCGAACTAACTTCTACTGTAAAAATAAGGTACTAAATGTTCGCAGTGCATTACATACCCAAAATACATCGACAGCGGGAACTTCTACATGCACCAAAGTTACAAGTTTGTCATTAAATACGTCTGGTAAAAAAAACAATGCAAAAAAAAAGAAAAATTTAGGAAGGGAGAGATAAAGGGATGCGAGAGGTTGGAAAATGAAGAAATTCTGGAGCTCTGGCCAGAAATATACTAGTAAAACTGGAAAGTTAACTAAAATTTGAGAAATAGAACCTGTATGTAACGAAAAATGTAACAGAAAATATAAATCGAAGTTATTTGAACATGATAGCTACAATTTATTTAATATTTTTGGAAAATGGCTGATCATGACAAACAAAGTAAATATTTATATAAATATATAAAATATTCTCAGACAAGACAAGTTGCAAATTTAAAAGAGTTCGACTCTTAAGTTTGTAAAAAGCATTTTTGGACACTTTCAACATAACAGTTATGTTGTTAACTACTCTATTCAAAAAAAAAAAAAAAATTAGTCAGAAAGGTGAAGGCTTTATACCTGAAAATATGCGTGAAGATGCGCGATAAGAACAGAGCAAATGATGTAGATAAAATTATTAAAAATTTCATTCTTGCGTATATAAACTTTATTTTAGCAAAAAAATCCCAATACGCAATTAAACTAATTTTATTTCAATTTTATAAATAAGTTAGGTATGAGTCTTCGTTTGAAGCTTTACATTTTAAGAATATTCCACATAACTCAGAAGACTTTGTACATAGGTCTTATAGAACGATACCTTATTTTTGCCGACAATAGGGAACTTGCACATGTTTTTTTATTATATAATAACGTTTAGTTTCATTTAAAAATAAGATTTCCAAAATTTCACGCCTCAAAAACTCATAATGACTTAGCAATACAAATTTAAAATCTTCCGTGTATAAAAATCATTTCAAACGATCGAAAAAGCGCGCGAACCCTTGTGACGTCACTTGGTAGTATTTTCTGTATGTCAGGTCTCCTGTCTTGTATAAAAGTATAAAGTGTTTTGTTTATATTGGTGTTTGATACAATTTTTTAAAGAGAGAGTGTTGAATTGTGTGTGTTTTTACTATGGAAAGTAAAAGTAAATACTACAAGTGTTGTTTAGTACCATTGTGTAAAAGTACAACCAATAAAACTCCCAACAAAATATTTTTTAGATTACCAGTCGATAAAAAACGGCGTTTAAACTGGTTACGTGCCTGTCGAAGGGATATTTCAGTTACTGCTCAAGCTCTTCATGTATGTGAAGATCACTTTAGATCAAGTACTTCCTCGGTTTCTTCATTAATTTCACAACTTACAGCATACTGTTTTTTCTTAACAATATGTTCAGGTGTTATTTTTGCCCTTACAATATAGATCATGTTATTTCTTTTTACTTGAACCCATCCTACAGCTGCATCTCCATATGATTTTCTGCCAGATCTAAATGCAAACGATGAATAAGTTAATTTGATTAAATTTCAGTACAATAGCATAAACATATAATAATGATCCTACTTAATATAAAGTACTAAGTTTTATCATTAAATACTTATTATGAGAATAATAATCACAATAAAATTAATTTAATGTAATAGGAGTATATGTACTTACTTATCTGCTTTAACTCCCCGAACTTCTCCCGTTTTGAAAAAATTTTCACCGTTTTGAAAATATGTGGCTACCATAAACATATTGACAATGGGTAAGTTATCAGACTGACCTTTGGAAAAACCCTCTTCGGTCATTTTAAAAAATATATCTGAACAAAAACACTCAAATATTATTAAATATATAGTTCACAGCAACTATTTAAAGATTTATAAAACTGAAATACACCATAAAATTACTATAACAAGTAAACGAATGTCAAACGTAATGAATTAATAGTGCCAATCTTTGAATATTCTGACTATATGACGTCATGACCAATGAGGCCCCGTTTTGGACTGGCTGCTATAATTTGAATTTTCTCTCGATTTTAGTAGTTTTTAGGGGCCAAACTAAAGACAAAAACAACTTTTTTTGTTCGATATATATTTTAAATTATGTTTTGTTATGATTTAAGGCATTTTTTTCGAATTTCAAATTTTATGCAAGTTCCCTATTAGAAAACGCAATAAAATATAGGGTGTCCCATAAGAAAATATATAACTTTGATACGCCGCACTTTATTGGGACGCCCTGTATATTTCAAAATAACTTTAAAATGTAGCCTCCATCAACCTTTAAACTATAAATTTATAGTTTTTTTAAACTCTTTTACCGTTTTGTAGTAACCGTAGTATTATATGTACAAAATAATGTTTATTTATTGAATTTTTTTGCCTGGATCTTTACCAATTTTTAAACAGCTTAAAAATTGAGGTTTTTGCTTTATAACCAAGCCAACACATGTGGTCGGTAATGATTTCTCCAATCTGTTTGATTATTCAGCCATATTAAAAGTAAAAGAATTATCATATTCGACTATAACGAATTATAACAGATAGCAAAACCTAAATTCGAAAATAAAATAACAAAAAAAAATTGATATTACAGTAACAGCTTTTTACCTTTACCAAGAAAAATGTGTTACAGAAAATTTGTCTTTAAAAAAGGCTTTTGCTGTCAGTACAGATTGGTATAAAAGTCTTAATTGATTGCTTAACTATAACATTATTTATATAAAGTCATATTTTGTGTAAAATTTATTGACTGATTTATTTCTCCTTTAATGGAAAGCTCAGGATAAAAAGATATTTTTACAGTATCATCGCATTTACATAAACATTAGCGAAATCTACGACGTTGGTGATAAAAAGTGCTACTTAAGATAATATATCGCATTTTATATATAGTGAGTATAAAGTTGGTGAGAAACTTAACTTGGTTTTATTTTCATTATGTTGAAGCTGGCGCTATGCATCATCTGCCTGGGTTGTGGCCAAGTCGGATAAAAGCACGTAACGGACGTAGCGGGTAGGGCGACACAAGATATACGTCTTTCTATAAAAGTGGTTATTTTAAAATGGGAGTTTTTAATGATTATTATATATACCAGATATAGAAAAATGCCGTGTCCATGGATGAAGTGTCCAAGAGAAGAAACTTTTTTATTTTTATATAATAATAAAAACGATTGTTGTGAAAAATACTAAAAAAACCACGTTGAAGAACGTTGAATTTCAAAATCAGTACAAAGTTCTTCTCTTTAGGGACACCTAAATAATGCATTAATAAATCCCAAAGATGCTTTGATTTTGTTATTAATAAATTAATTTATATATGTCAAAATAAAACTGCATATTTTTCCCCTGTTGTAGATTTTTTTAGAAAAACCTACCAAACGTGTAGGGAAGTACGTACAAAATGTCATATATAATTTTATTATTTTATCACAACTCTTGCTTAATAACAGACAGAACTTCTGATTCTACAATAACTATCACTTATTCTCTATTTATTGAAACTAACCATTAATTATTAGGCAAATTAAACATAAAAAAATTATTTTTAATTTATCTGAGATTAACCAAAAACTATTTAGTCCATATAATATGGACAAAATGATAATAAATATTTATTTAGGTACATAGCTCACAAATAAAACCAAAGACTGTATTGGCACACAAGAAGGACAGTACAGGTTGCAATAGGTATATGCATGGAAAGTCTTCCAGATCATCATCTTCAGTGTTGTTTAACTATTTTTTTTTCACTGTCCTCTTTAACTAATTATTTACTGACGTCGTTTTCTTTTTGCCGTATGCAAAAATCATCTTTAGGATTATTTTTCGATTTAAGTTCCTCCATATTAGCAGTAGAGATTATAACTACTGAGTTTTGACGAGTCTTGGGTTTACGTATTCTATGTCCACTAATAAATCTACCTCTTAGAGACGAAGAAAGTTCCACTATAGAAACAGAAAGAGTGGACTCGAGACACGTTTTTTTTTTGTCTGTAGACATTCTGTGAAATGCGTTTTGTAAAATATTAGATACTGGAATTTGATATTGAATCATTATAGGGTTCTTGCATGAATGTACGCAGCTTGCACTAATATTGTGTATTCGGAGTAATACTACTACTACTATCGGTTTACAGCGTTCTCCGATGCCTTCCTACTCCTAACCGCCATTCTTCTCTACTCAACCATAGGCCTGGAGGGATTTCTCTTTCATCTAGTTCTTTTTTAATTCCCTCTCTCCAGCTTCTTCTCGGTCTTTCTCTTTTGCTTCTCCCTTGTGGTGTCCACGTCAAAATCTGTTTTGGAATCCTGTCATCTGGCATTCTCTGTACATGGCCGTACCATATTAACTGTTTTGTTTTTATGTCATCAACTATTGTATGCTTGACTTCCATTATTTCTCGTATTCTCTCATTTGGTATCCGATCTTTTCTTGATTTGCCTGCTGTTCTTCTCCAGAAGTCCATTTCTGTTGCTAGTAACAATTTCTCTGTTCTTTGTTTCATTGGCCAAACTTCACTGCCATATGTGATTACACTTTTAAGTATGGTGTTATATATGAGTTGTTTGTTCGCTGTAGATATTGTTTGGTCCCATAGAATGCCGTTCGTCATGAATATGGCTTTTCTACCCTGTATGTTTCTGTCTTTTATAGCAGCATCGAGTGTTCCATCTTGAGTTCTCTTCATACCCAAGTACGTGTTTTCATCACAGTTTCTAATTTTTACCCCATCGTCTAATATAATCGACTGTTTTGTTCCTCCAATACACATGGCTTCAGTTTTCTTAATGTTGACTTTGAGACCCCATTTGTTATATTATTCTATTCCGAGTCATGTAACTCAAGTCGTCAGGGTCCTGGCAATCAGTATTTGGTCAGTGTGTCGGTGTAGTCGAAGTAACTTGTAGAATATTTGTTGCAGAAAGCGAAAAGATTACAAAAGCGTTACAACCATTTTGCACTGTAGCTGCTTTGCCGAATGCTTCTTTGAACAAGCCGGATATCTCTAATTGTGTAACAACTTGCCCAGGATGTCCTTTCTACCACTACCAAGTGGTACCACTTTCTACCACTTGGTTAATGTATGTTTTTAAGGGTGCGAAAAAAGCAACATCAAGAGCCTGCATGAGACGGGTGCAGTGCGGAGGCAGGGAAATTGATGCTGTTTTAACACCAAATGTTTTTGATGCAAATAACAACCCATTTTCTTTTTTCGAACTGCTTCTATAGCTCTTTGCATTAAATATTTACTCCAGGATTGACAATCAGTCTTAGACTTATAATTGAGGCGTTTATTTTAGAAACAACAGAAGTCCAAAATTTTGATTTTGTAGAAAATGAAAAAAACGCTCAAAATATTTTACCAGTAACGAATATAAGTTAAATAAAGGTTTTCTAACCATAACTTCTTTGATAAAATCTCATGATATTAATAAAAAAAAAACAAAAATCTTGAACTTATGTTGTTTTTAAAAGAAAGAAAAAATAAAATAAAAGTAATGTTATAAACTTAAGTTTTTATTGAATTTTAAAATGCAAAAAATAGTAAGGATCCATCACAACCACTACCGTTGTCATCTTCATATATTTCCAAGGCATCATTGCCCTGCAGATTTTGTCGTGTAAAAATGTCTTCATAAAAGCTTCGATTTTTTGCATTCCCTAAATACGACAAGAGATCCCTTAAATATTTCAGTTTAGCAGATGAAACTGGTACAGCTTGCAGATAACTTGGTGTGATTTTTATTAAACTAGTTGCTACTTTACTTCTGACAATAGAGGATCTCCATGGACCATTGTAGGTATCCTTCAACTTCTTTACAGCAGTACAGTAATTTCGAACATGCACACTAGTTTTAGAGAAATTGGCGATTTAGCTGTTTTTAAAAAATATTGATCGGTGACTAGCTTCATGTCAAAAAACTTTGAGGGGTACATTTTGACTTAGGAAAATTTAGAGGGTTTACTTCTTGCTGACAATATCACTTTGTCCCACTCTTCAGGTGTCTCTACGCTTTGCAAATAGCGTTTTTTTTTTCGATCAGCGCAAAGTCCTAGTCGTTTGGGAGATAGGAATGGCCCCGAACCGGAAACAGGTACTTAATTTAGTTGCAAAACTGAAGAAACTACTTAAAATATAACACGAGACTAACAAATCAACCGTTCCGTAATAAGACAACGTGTTTGGAATTATTCTGAGTGAATCGGAATAATTCCAAAGAAACAATCCATTTTCCATTAATAATCCGATTCCCATTAATAATAGAAACATTGTTTTTATTCATCACAACTTACCATTCTTCTTCTTTAAATTCCACTTCTATCGGAGATTGGAAATCATTCTGACAATTATAATTTTGTTGGGTACGCGCCTGAATAGTTCAATTGAACTGCATCCAAACCATTCACGGAGATTGCGTAGCCACGAGATTTTACGTCTTCCTACGTTTCTTCTGCTTTTGATTTTACCCTGCAATATATTCCTTAGTAGTTCGTATTTTTCACCTCTCATGATGTGTCCCAAGTATTCCAATTTCCTGATTTTTATGGAATTTAAAATTTCGCATTGTTTTCCAAGATATAGTTGTTCGAGAACTTGTTCGTTTTTTTTTGCGGTTCATCCATGATATTTTTAAAATACGTCTTTAACACCACATTTTGAATTCTTCTAGGTTTTTAATGTTGTATTTTTTATTTGTCCAAGCCTCAACCCCATAAAAAAGGGTAGAGGAAATATAACATCGAATCATTCTTATCCGGAGCGATATATTGATATCGCGATTACAAAAAAGTTTTATCATTCTATTAAAAGTTGACCATGCAATTTCAATGCGGCATCTTATTTCTTTTGTCTGATTAATATCTTCTGTAATCGATATTCCAAGGTATTTGTACGAAAATATTTGTTTAATTTTTGTATTATCTAGTACTAGCTTATCTTTGACGTTTTCTGCTTTTGTAAATTCCATGAACTTGGTTTTCTTCAAATTTATTTTTAGTCCATAATCATTGCAATATATATTTAGTTGTTCAGCAAAGTGTTGCAGTTGTTCTAGTGTTCCTGCCAGAAGGACGGTGTCGTCAGCATATCTTATGTTATTAAGTGGCTCACCGTTTATATAAGGCCCTTACTGATCTCGGCAAGCGCTGGTTCTCACATGGCTTCACTGTATAAATTGAATAACAAGGGTGATAAAATACACCCTTGGCGGACCCCGCGGCGAATCTGGATACCCTCGGTCAGTTCATTTTTAACTTTCACTTTTGCTGTTTGGTTTCAATAGAGGTTACATATATGATTCGAATATCTCTACTGTCTATGTTTTTATTTAATAAAATTTCTTTAAGCTGTTTATGCTCCACTTTGTCAAATACCTCTTCAAAATCAATGAAACAAGCATATACTTTATGATTAATATTTAAGCATCTCTGTGAAAGAACACTTACTGCAAACAGTGCATCTCGTGTTTCCAGTCCTTTCCTAAATCCCATTTGTGTATTACTTATGCCTTCATCCAATTTCTTATGTATTCTATTGTAAATTACATTTAAAAACAATTTCAAGACATGACTCATTAAGGCTATGGTGCGATTTTAATTGCACTCCTTTGCATTGGCTTTTTAGGGGAGCAGTATGAATGTTGATTGAAGCCATTCTTTAGGTATTATAACTTACCATTGATAGATTTCAATTATTATAATGATTTGTGAGTTATATTAAATAATATTTTTGAATATTTTATGAGCCTCCATAACGAATATTTGAAAAAAATAGCCGAATAGGCGGAATACCGAATAGTAACCAAATATTCGTGCCATCACTAATTTTTACCTTAAATAATGCCACTAATAATTTTCTTATTTACGTAATGATTCAAAAGTTTTGTATCCATTGAATAATCCATCAGAAATAGTCACATGCTAATGGGTAATGATATAACTACCTTTGAAAGTTGGGAACCAATGTGTAACATTAAAACTTAAAACTTTCTTTTGGGGGCCAATTGTTAGGCCTCGTCTAGCTTAGTTAGTCTTAGGAGTGAGAGCGTCTTCTCTTAAAAGGAAATCAGGAAAAAGGGTTTAATTGGAAAAAATAAACTAAGATATTTACTAATTATATATATATATATATATATATATATATATTATATATATATATATATATATATATATATATATATATATATATAATATATATATATATATAATATATATATATATATAATATATATATATATAATATATATATATATATATATATATATATATATATATATATATATATAAAATATATAAAATAAATTTAATATTTAATTAAAAACAAAGCAAATCTTACCAATACCTTTACAAAAACTTTAAAATTTATACTTATTGCTTAATGTGGTTGACATGATAACATGCTGATGGCTTCTGATGATAGCTAGATAAATTGTAGCTTAATGAGTAGCTTTCAAGTTAATGGTGGGTAATGTCGGGATCAAGTCCGTTGTAGTTCTAAGCAGCTACTGAGTTCTGCATATCTGCTATGTTGCTGCAGTTGTCATCCATCTGTATGGTGCAACATGTGGTTCAGAAAGTTCCTCCTGACAAGGGGGAATATAGCGACTGTATACGTTTTAAAATATTTCCTTGCTATATGAAAATTGTAAATATTTACAATATTAAATAAAAAATAGCAAATTGGCAAGGATAAAATAAATAGAATTATAATTAAATGAATAAGTTAAATTATATTAAAGTTACTAACTGCATATGGGACGATTTATAAAGTTAAAAGAAACACATGGGTTAAAGGTTATGAAAAATAATTAAGTCAAATACAGGAAATTGTAAAAAGGCAGATATAACAAAAATTGATTATTAAGAAATATGAAATGTACACTCTCCAAAAAAAGATTTAACAATATAAATGAATTTTTACCTAAATCATGTCTTTTTATAGATTAAAAAACAAATGTTTTCTAAAAACAATTTCTCATTTTACAGAATGGAAGTGACATCGTAGATTAGAGTTGCCAACTGACAGATATACTTTGTCGATTAAAGTTGTAGCATTTAGAATCACCTTGTATATGTTAAAACACCGAAATAGTTTCACAATCCTTTTGCGTCATTGAGATTGAAAATATAAACATTTCTGGTTTGTATATAATAATTTTAATGACACTTAGACTGCTGAGAAAGTTATGGGGTTAGGTGAACGATTTTTAAGAATGATATCACTCTACGATAAGCTGCGGAAGTAGTTAGTTATTGTTAAAACTTGGATTTTTCTTCAAATTTTTTATGGTTTTTTAGTAAGTTTGTTATTGGTTTTTGTCATGAAAATACATTGCATAGTGCAAATGCAATCTGGCAATTTTTTATTGAGTTGTCTATTTGTGTTCCCTGGTCACTTCAGACCGATTTCCAGTTTAAGTGGGACACAGTTGTGGGTCGCTTGCAGGGTTTTGGAGTCAGTTCCAAGTACAAAAACTTTCTTAAAGGAAATACATCAGCCTGTGATACCAGGTACTTTTTGTTAAACATTTTTTTTTAGTTAAAATAGACATATTTCATAAATAATAAAATTTGCTTTCATGACAACCTAAAAAATTGTAATAAATTAAAATATAAGTTTTGTGGATTGGCTAGTTGTCATAATATTTTTCTTTTAGGTGCAAATAATTTTAAAATTTAATTAATGTTCCAAAAAGGTTTCTCACTTTATTTTGACATATGACAGCAAGGATTATCTTTTTCGGACATTAAATAGATACACATAACCATAAATTTGAATTGTTTGTTTGAAGGTTAACCTTAATGTAAGCTTTGTTAAAAAATCTAGATATTTTTATTTTAATAATAACTTAAATTCCTATAGCATTCCCAACGTCTGAAGTTTGTTGTAAATCGTTACAAATAGCGCCATTGTTAATTTTATTTTTAAATTGTGTTAATATTATTTGCAATACCTGTAGATGTGAAGTAATAATAATAAATATGTAATGTTTCTGTCTAAACTAAGTGTTTAATTATTTCCTTAATGAGGTTGTGGTAATTAATAAACTAATACATAAGAGACAACTCAAATTATTGAGGGAGACTGCGTTCCCCAGAGACTTGACCATCAAACCTCATTATGCTTCTTTACCATACCTTTAAGAACGTCTTTCTGGAGATATTAGATATATACTAAAAAGATCTTTTAAGAATACCCACATTTCTTTTAAAGTCCCGAACAATCTAAGGCAATGTTTAACCAATACAAAAGATCCCATCAACTACATGGATCGTAGTGGTGTTTATAAATTACAGTGCTCTGATTATGATGCTACATATATAGGTTTAACCTGCAGATCACTAACTTCCCGTTCTTTAGAACACACTAAAAAAAAGAACACTTCCACCTTCTAGCAACATCTCGCACAACATAGACATACCCTCAACATCCCAGAAGACGTCTCTTTGTTACATAATATCCCTTAAAATTTTTTTCTAAAATTAGATCTATATGAAGACTTGGAAAAGGTCAAAAAAAAGCAAAGTAGCCCCGATTGCGTTAATCGTCATGTATCTTTCAAACGTAACCTTCAACCCTTACATCGACAACTCTTCTCATAGTCCACACTTCACAATATTACCCCACCTTCTTTGCCCGACTTTCCTATACAAACGTTCCTCTCTACAAACACCTTTAATCCTATAAAATAATTGTGTTTCTTTAAACAACCATTCTCTACACTATTGCCACACCTTCCCCTTATAAATTTTTGACCCTATTGTTAACTTCAGAATCATCCACACCCACCATATCACAATATTTCATCATTTTCTCCACTCTTCACGTCTACATCACATTTCTGTCCATTCTGCTCTCTTTCATTATTTCTTGGTCAACTCATATATCAAACATGTACTCATTAGTTTTAAACTTAGTAGCCATTTAAACATTATCTAACAATCTATCAGAATTCATAATTTTCCATATTACAAAAATCCTAATCAATCATTGCTCACCCTATCTTGGTCAACAACTTAGTAGCACATTCACATATCAAATTTTGGGTTTTAATAAATCGAATTTAATACAACCAACATAAATTTTGTTCAGGGTGCTAGATGCTTTAAGCATTAAGGACCTCTATTATCCCTAACTGTTGATTAACTCTTTCTCTTCTTTAACCCTCCCCTTTTTTTTCAGTCATTTCCTTTACTTTTATTATTATCAAGTCTCTGAGGAGCTCAGCCTATTCAATTTTAAATTTAATCACATAGGTTATAACTTTAATTTCTTCAGCCAGTAGATTTCTAACCCCTTTTTTAATTTATTAAACTTACTTTTAATAACTTTTTCACCATATGAGCAGTCTTAAACAAAGTCATTTAAATACGAGGTCTTATACTAGCTTCAAATATTTACTATTCAATTTTACCTTGTCCTAGATGTGATAAACATAAAAGGATAATTTCATGTATCTAAGCTAATATAACATAAAATACACTTTTAGACCACCTTCCATACAACAAAGAGTAACATAGGTTGCCTAATGCACATGTCGTTCTCTTAAATATGACCTTTAACACTATCGGTAATTTCACATCTTTTATACCCTAAATTAATAAATAAAAAGTTTTTAAATCCCAACACCTGGATTGCTGTTATTATTTTTCAACATCATCAAACATTTTTGAATCTTTTGGCTGTAGTAATACTATGTTGAACTAATATAGTTTTATGTTACATTGACATTTTGTTTTCGACACCGTTCATAGGTATCTTGCCAATCAGTTACCAGCTGTTGTCCGTTTGAAGACGTTTACTCTCCGAACACTGGAACTCACTTCAACCATGGGTGTATGTTACCTGAAGTCAAATTTAATTTAATATTTAACATTACAGAGTTATAACTACATTATGTACAATCTTTTACAACTGCATGTAATTTAAAGGGTTTCTACCCTGATATTTTGGTGGCTCAGGCATGTTAACCTTGTAAGTATAACCATTTTTGCTTTTTAACCCTAGTCAAAATTTTAAACCACGTTTGTTTCAACTAAATGGTTTATACTTATTTTAGGCAATTTTAAATCTGATGATGGAATGTTTTTTTCCGAAAACGTTTGTTTTTTTGTGTAGCCCTTTTAATGGTTTTTTAAATATACCCATTTGCGAAGATTAACCTATTTTTTTTGTGATACGTGGTATACAGCCAGCTGCAGGAATTGTTTTCCTTGTGGACTTTCCTTTAAAAAGATTTTTACATTTTAATATTCTTTAAGGAAAGAAAAGCCTTTCTTTCCATCCAGCGAAAAGATTTTAGTAAACGGCATTCTTTTCAAATAGTTTAGGAACCTTTGTTTGTTGTGTTGCCCAGGAAATCTATGTAAGTTTTTTTTTATTCATCTTTTGTAGTTACCCTTCCTAGTACCTCTTTTGTTCACTTACGACCCAGCTCTCCAACCAAACCAAGAGTTGCCGTTAGCAAACGTTCCGGTTTGTTTTCTTACCATATCTTCAGTCAATTAATTGTTCAGTCCTCATTTTCAACTCCCTATAAGTGATACCCAATATAACCGCTACAAAGTGGAGCAAATAAATTTTATTTTGTTTCACACCATAGAACATAACGAAACCTTAATAAAATAAATTACAATATTAAGAAAAGATTAAAATTGGAGTTTAGATTACAGCAGAATATTTAGTAAATAGAAAGTTGATTGAAGAGTTAAAGGCCCACTAATTTTTAGAATAAAAATTTAAAGTAAAATATAGGGAAATATTTAAGTAATATATCGAGAAATCTAGGGAATTCAACATCCCACTATACATCTGTTTTATAGATTACGGTAAAGAGTTCGACAGGGTCAAGTGGAGACACTTATGGCGAATACTAAAAGAAGTAGGCGTACCACAACATCTAATTACGCTTATAACTGAACTATATGAACACACTACTGGATCAGTTAAAGTACTTGACACACTTTTGAACGAGTTTTATCCAGAACGGGGTGTCAGACAAGGATGTATACTATCTCCACAATTATTCAACATATATGGAGAGTATATTATGCGAAGAGCACTTGAACGATGGGAAAAGGGCATCTCAATAAATGGTCATAAACTAAACAACCTACGTTTCGCAGATGACACAGCCCTTCTTGCAAATAGTCAAGCAGAGCTGATGGAACTTATACGACTGATCGAAAACGAAAGTCAAATATTTGGTCTGCAATTAAACATATCAAAGACAAAGATCATGATAGTGGATAGACTACACAACAATCATCCACACATAACCACAATTGACCGGTTCGAGGTTGTGAGCTCATACTTATATCTGGGATCATTAATCACAAACACAGGGTCATTACAAGAAGAGATTAAACGTAGATGTGATCTAGCAAAAGTTGCCACAGCAAAAATGACCAAAATATGGTAGGAATGTCAAATTTCAAGAGCGATAAAGATGAAGTTGATCAACTGCTTAATATTCCCAATACTGACCTACGGATGTGAATCTTGGACTCTGAGACAATCGGAGAGAAGAAAGATAGACGCCACTGAAATGTTCTGTTGGAGACGAATGTTACGAATTCCTTGGATTGACCTTGGAAAAAATAATTCAATTTTAAGAGAGTTAAAAGTTAGCCAACGACTCTCTAGTAAAGTCCATCTCCAACAATTAAAATATTTTGGGCATGTTATGAGAGCAAACACAAAAAACATGGAAAGACTCATAATACAAGAAAAGGTATAAGGCTGAAGATCACGAGGAAGATCCCCAACAAGATGGATAGATCAAATTACAGGAATATGCCAAAGACCTATGTATGAATTAAAAGAAATGGCCAGAGACAGAGATTTCTGGAGACGGACAATACACGACATCACGCCGACCACTACACTCCCCCTGGGGGGTCAGGATTGAAGAGAGAGATATATATATAAATTATATATATATATATATATATATATATATAATATATATATATATATATACAAAAATTACACAGTAAACATTTCTAATTGTTTACCTACAATAAATAATCGGTATTTTTGTATGTGTAAATAGCTCCTTTAGTAACTAATAGCTAAAAAAATTATAATATTTTTTCAATTTTTTTTGTTTAGGTAAATGTATGCGATAGTATTTCTTTAAGTCTTCCACGGTCGACCAAAGTACTTATGTCGGCAATCTGCAATCTCGGAAAAGTTATCTGAACTTCGACTAATACCAAAACAAAGTGAAATACAAAGTTTCGTAGAAGTACTTTAAAGAGGATGCCAAAATAGCATTAAGGTGATATTGTCAGTTCTTAAAGTTTTTTGTCGAAAATGAAGACATTTCAAAAGTTGCGTAAAATATGTCTGCACCGGTAAGATAACGAAACTTTCTGAAATACACTCTCAAAACTTTTGAAATAAGAACACCGTTTATTATTTCATTGTCTTTTTGTTGGAGAGTTTGGAGAAACTTGCGAAACATTGTCGCAAAATTAGTTAATTCAATTTAAGTTTCAGTTGCTTGGAGAAATATGATTTATACTGATCGACTTTGGCTCCTCTTCCACTCAAAAAGTTCGGTGTGTACCTGTGTGAGGTGAGTGTAATGGCTTGTTCGAAACTTTTACACTCTTCTCAAGTGGAAAATTCAGTAAACTTTTCATAACTTTTTAATGTGGTAAAGTCAACTTATGCGTAATTACAAAAACAACAAGTTTATATACAAACTTAAACAGTTTTTAAACGTTTTCTTTAGATATTATACATCGGGTCAGCGAGATGTATCCTGATAAGAGCAGGCTGTGAACCGAATATGCTTTTAATTCGCTTATTTAGTCATTTGCATAAAAGGATGTATTACGATGCAGTATAGCTATAAAATATGTAAAATATCATAGGTAATGCACATTTTTGTTCTTTTTTGATTTCAACTTTATATATAACTTATAATCGTCTTTATTTTACTTTAAAATACAACGGTGAAAAATATGAATTATTAGACTACATTAAACTAGATAACTGAGATCCAGTCCTTGAGAGCAATAACAATACACTTTTATTACAGCTTCAGAAAAGTTCAAATTTTTACTTAAATATAGTTATTGTTTCAGTCAAATATTTAATGTAGTGAGTAAGTGTAGTTTCAATGCATCTTTCTAACTAAAGTACGAAAAACAATATTTTATTTTAAAGTAAATAAACAATCTAAACAACAAGTGAGAAAAAAAAAACGAAAGATAGTGTAACAAGTCCACCACTTCAATAATTATTTAATCACTTTTAAATAAAATATTTAAATCTATATTCCAATAATATTTCTAAATTTTTATTTTCCAAGTTAATAAAAGCGACTTCAAGCAGTTTGGGCAGACATGCTTATCCGGCTAGCTATTAGCGTTGACTCTGGTTCTAATTTTTGGGAAGATACGCTGGGTTACTAAAAAGTAGGCGGCAGGAGCAGTGCTAAATTTGATTTAAAGTGGCGGTCACAACGGCGCACAGCACATCGCACTGCACCTAGCCTTGACCAAAACCTCGCTAAAGCAAAGAAAAAACAAGCAATGCCGTAAATGCGCGTGGTCATAACGACGCACCGCTCCTTTCTCCGCACATCGTTTAGTAGCTTAGTACTTTTTGATCTTCGCACATAGCGCAGTGCTTTTTTTAGGGATTAATAAATACAAATTTTAAGGATAGATAAATAAAAAAAAAAAACGTTAGGAAAACTAAATAATGATAGCAAACAAAATTATATACAGGATGACGGTATAAAAGACGAAGATGCTACACTAGATAGAGTAGAGAAACTCGTGTATCTCGGCAGTAATATCAATGAGGGCTGGGATCCAACCGCAGAAATGAAAAGCCGAATAGAACAAGCCTGAGCTGCCTTTGTAAAAATGAGAAACGTACTTTGCAATCACGACCTTAGCATTGACCTTGGAGTTTAAATCACATTTTTCTACATCTTCCTGTCCTGCTGCATGGAGTAGAAGAGTGGACTTTAACTGAGGCTATCCTTAAACGCTTGACAGCCTTTGAGATGTCCACAGGTATACAGACGACTACTAAAAATAAGCTGGGTCGACAGAGTTAGAAATGAGGAGGTTCTTAGACACCTGAACCAAACAACACAGCTGGTCAATATAATAAAAAAACGCAAGCTAGAATACTTCAGTCACATTTTGAGACACCCTGAAAAATATTATCTTTTAAATCTGATCATTCAGGGAAATATCCAAGGCAATCGTGGTCCTGATAGAAGAAGAACATCATGGCTAAAAAATCTAAGGCAATGGTATGGAAAATCAACTTCATCGTTATTTAGAGCTGCTGTCAATAAAGTCACGATAGCGAATATGGTAGCGAACATGATATCCAACGATCAATAACGGTCATGAAACTAGACGAAGAAATACAAATTAATTAGTTGGATGTTTATGTGTGAACCAATGTGGAACAAAATAAACAAAAGCCACCACTGAAAACATAATACAAAATATATTCAAACGTGTTTGTCCTCATTCTCATGTGTTCAAAAAAGCGTTGAGAATATTTTCTAAGGTCTTTATAAAGCTTCTCATTTAGAGGATGCAACGCCATTTTTGTTTGTTCTCTACATAACCACCATGTCTTAAAATTAGAATTTAAAACAATGCTTTCTTCGTCCGATGAGGAGGATGACGACGACATGATTAAAGAAACAGAATAAATGTGCGGTGCACAGTGCGTCAATACGGCCACTATTGTGCAAAGCAAAGGCTAAGCTAGGTACGAAGTATGGTGCTGTGCGATGTACTATGCGATTTATTACGCTTATTAATATTTTCTTAAATACATATTCCTGAATTTTTATCTTTCTTTTGTCTACTGCTATGTCTAACGTGACATACTAATGTTGCCAACTAACAATTAAGCTGGAGTAATACACAATAATTCACTCTATTTTTTCAACTTATCACTCACTGGATAAGAGAAAAACATATTCAATACCCTGAACAGGTTATTGTTTGGGGAAGAATTTTCTAAACTTTTTATTGCTTGTGTGTTATTTTAGTTTAAATAAAATATTATATAATATTAATAATAATATAATAATTAATAAATAAAATTAATAAAATATTATAGAAAGTACTTTACGATGTTGTTTACTGCATCTTTATTCTTTTGCGTAAATTAATTTTTATAAATATATTTCTATACACTGAAAATTAAAATTATTCACCGTTTGTTGTTTCTTACTTATTCGAAATATTTCATATGTTTACGATACCAAAAATAAAAGCAAACAAACCAATAGTCATTATTTATTCAAGTTAAAAAACTGTTTCAAATAACTTTTAAATATTGGAAGGTACGCCGCTGACTAAAAGGGAAATGTCACAGTCTATCACCTCGTCTCTTTCCTTGCGCCAATAAACTTTTCGACTTCAAATTTAGGTGAACAGAGTGCAGGGCATGCCTAATCCATCTTTATTTATACGTCCATGTGCATCATAAATTAAGTTTTTTGGAAATTTTGCAATAGAGCCTACTGCATCAACACGTCAAGTATCTGCAATGACAGGACTTTCACATGAGGGCTAGAAAGATGTTAAAATTACATAAGTTTCACATATACAAAGCATAAATTCTTCAAGAACTAGGCGATGATGATCCAGACCAACGAATTAAGTTTTGTGAATTCATGACTGAAAGAATTCGAGTTGAACCGAAAATGTTAAATATTTGGTTTACTGATGATTGTACTTTTATGCTGAATGGTAATGTAAATTAACAAAACTGTTGGCATTTAAGTGATGCAAACCCGCATCGATTCAGAGAAGTTAACACTGAATATCCTGAAAAACTGAATGTTTGGGCAGGAATATTGGGCGATGCTATATTTGGCACCTTTTTTATACCAGGCAATTTAAGTGGCGGCATTTATCTCGATATGCTGGAAAACACCATCGAACCTTTAGTTATGTATAATTTAGAGAACCAAAGGGACGATCAAGGCAACCAAGCTCTAGACGAAGATTTGCTACACTTCCAATAAGATGGAGCACCTCCTTACTATGCAGCTCCAGTTGGACACTGGCTGGATACTAATTATCCGCAAAAATGAATTGAAAGAAGAGGTTCTATTGAGTGGCCACCAAAGTCACCAGACTTACCACTACCTGCTTTTTTTCTATGAGGTTACCTTAGTGAATTATATATACGCAAGCATGTAGGGCTATTACTAGAACATTTGCCAAAGGTCGTACAGAATTTAAAAATAGGCTGTATTATTGTTTATAAAACAAAGAAACCCACTTTTAACATTTACTTAATTGAAATTTTAAACAAATTTGTAATTTAACAAAAACCTCATTAAATTTTCCATTTAAGCCAAAGTTTCACAATTATTCCTTCACCTAGTATAATTATTATTTACACCATTGGATAGCATGTTTTATAGTCTTTTCAATGATGTATCACCAGTAGAGGTTTGCAATTTAAACTTTTTTGGTTGTGGTACATGAGGCCTAGAAGGTTGGTGGGGTGAGTTCAGTTTCATGTCATTTTAGTTCCCCCTTACTGTCCTAGAAACTGTTTCAAGAATTTTGGATATCAACTTGTGTTTGTGAGATATAGCCCATTGTAGGTTTTAAAATTGACACACTGTATATAGGTTTGATGTGTTCTAAATTTATGGAAGTGCGTGTATATTACAAAATAATTTTAAAATTTAAAGTTATAGAATGCTTATAATTTTGTCATAGAACTTTTGTTAATATCTTTTCTTAAAACGGAAAAATACCTCCTCTACATATTCACAAAAATTTAAACCTCAAATATTGATATTCAAAGCAGCATTACTTTCTATATTTTTCGTTTTAAAATTATTATCCTTATTTATACCACCAGCTATCTGGATTTGATAAAACCGTATAATCTGTTTAACCTTGTCCTTTTCGGATTACGTATCTTCGAGACAAATGACCCGGAAATAAAAAAGTGTCCGCCATGTTGGCTGAATTAGCTATTGATGTATGTTCGTTCTCAATGCAGAAAATTGTCCTTCTCGATAAAAAGAACAGGGCAGATCAGATGCCGGTGTTTAGGGGACCGGATAACAAAGGAAATTCTTGAAGCTTGCAGGAACCGTGATTTGGGCTTAAACGACGGAACAGACAGATAAGTGACTAACTGAAAACATTTTTTAAGATCAAAAGAAACAAAATATTGGATTTGTTACAGTTAGACATTTATATAAGTATATGATATGGTAAACATATATAAAATTTAATATTTTTTTAAATACAGACGATATTCTTTCCTTAAAAAAGGTAAAACGATTTTCTTTGAATTAAGAAATATTTTGTACAGTTATAGTATAACAGAGATAATATATAATAGTTTAGATTTATTGGCATTCATGTTTAAAAAGAAACGAAGAAAAATCTGAAGAAGGTATAACAAATTATTTTAAATAAAAAAAATTGATTCAATCAATAACAATGGATTAACATAAAACAAGCAGAAACTTTGGAAATAGCAGCTTCGTCTCCGCATATAAAAATGGTTTCAACACAGCCAGTTAACATTAAATTTAAAAACAACTAAATACTTGCCATTTTCGTCATATACGACTGGGTTAACAAACTTTCAACAATTCCAGAAGCAGAAAAGATTAAGTACCTTGGTATTGTAATAGACAGACACCTAAAGTGGGATTATCATATCAAATATGTAGTCCAAAAAATAAGAGGTTTACTCCCAAAATTCAAATGTCTTCTCGACTTCTTAGATGTTCACCACTTAAAGATTTTGTACTATTCTCTGGTACAATCACAATTAACCTATGGGATTATTGGATGAGGTGGAGCCTACAATGCTCACCTTAAAAATCTAAACGTTATACAAAATTGGATAATTAGAATAATATATAGAGGGAATATAAGATCTTCAGTGGACCAATTACTTACAGACAGTTATTTATAGGATTTAAACCAGTTGTACTCCTACAAATCATTATTATATTTACACAGTGAGAAATCATTTCTGAATCTTACCCACCATACATATCAAACTAGAAATAGACATTTAACGATATTAGTACGAAAAAACGAATAACCATTGGCCAACGTTGCATTGATTTTTTGAGGCCAAAAATATTTAATTGCTTACCATCTACCATCAAAATAATATACAACTATAAAAAATTTAAAAGAAATTAAAACAATGGATCCATGGTAATAGATATAAATTGCATGAATTAATGAACAGCTATTAATGAGCTTCAATTTCAAATAAAAGTTATATTTTCCTAGTTGTAATTTGTAAACAGTTTGTACGTTACGACTTTAAAAAAATTTATAATTGTAATTTGTGCGGAATCTTGAAAACAAATTTCAACCCTCAAGTTGTAGTCCATGTGACACACAAATTCTGTGAGTAGCTGGATTTATTTATTGTAATAAATATGTAAATTTACACTGTTTTTAAATCACTGCAAATATTGTTACCTTACCTGTTCGTTGTATATTTTCCACATTCTGTTTCAAGAATATTTTTATTAGTAATGACTTGACAGCATCTTATATACTAAAAGGCTAAGCCCTTTTCTTGTGCGCAATACTCCTCCTTAAGAGAGGAGAGAATAATTTTTAGGAGAATAATTTTTTCGATTAATGAAACATATTGTTCAGTAGATTCCCCCTAAGGTTTGAAATTTAAAAAAAATTCTAACCTGTTTAAAAATGGCGACCATAAAGTGAATTCTTTCTATAGTAAAGTATAGGAATTTTACAGGTTACATTCTTTAAAATTTACAGTCCTAATTTTCAATGTATTTTTAAAATATGACCGCATCTACTTTTTTCTTATACTTACTGATTAAATTCAGAATTATGAAACTGGAAGTATTTACTTTCCTACATCCGGATTTAGTTATGAAAATTATGGTTTCTTTCACGGTGTTTCAGAGCATATGGACGGGGCCGCGAGTTCTCAAACCGAGTTCTTTTTTTTAAACGTGGCATTTTACAATCTAAAATATGCAAAAAAGGTTACTTCCGGTTTTACTTCCGTTTTTTATTTAAGAGGAGCGGAGTCTAATAATCATATTGTTTCCGTTTCCTAATGTATATCCTAAATAACTACTGTATCGATTTTCAATTTAAAAAAAAATTGGCGTCTATACAGTTTATTTTTACGATTTTTGAAACATTTATACCAGGCGACGGAAACGATGGATCGTTAGACTCCGCGCCTCTTAAATATCAGCAAAACTTATATCAAAACTCGATGTCGAGTTGGTCCGCTAGTTTACATATTAAAATATCTTCTTTAGTTACTAGATACTTATACTAGATAGACACTAGATAGTAATATTGGTATGAACTAAATAAAGTGAACAAATTTTGACTTCGTAAGGTAAATCAATTTAATTTGTTTTAATTTAGGCTCAGGTCCTACTTGTTTTCCCTTGTAGTAATAACTTTTTCTTTAACAAACTGTTTTATATCACGCAGATAGCCTTTAACACTATTATAGCGTAATCATAGTTTTCTTGCTTGGAGATCTGCTTTCTTGAATTCCCACCTGAGATCTTCTTCGTTGTGTGCCGTGCTTGTTTTCAAGAATTCGCTGTCATTGTATTATCAAGCTGATAAAATATTTCTTGGTCAGCAGCTAAATATAACAATTCCTCGACCGTTCGATCTGTCCATTGTCCGACAGCGGTTTTCTTCGATTTTGCCCTGAAAGTTCCACCGGAGTAAGCGATCTTAAGGTCTTATCATTATATGGCCTAAGCATGGGTCATTTCTAATTTTGATGATGCTAATCAATTTCCGCTTTTTGTGCTTGGTCTTTAGCACCTGGTCTGAAGCGGCTATTCTGGCCAATGTAGCAGTTCTGCACAAAGTATATGATAGTTTGTTATAAAATGCTCAGTGGAGTTCGAAAATAACTTTCCTAAGGTTCTAGTGTTTTTTAAGGCTATTTCAACAGGTAAGTTTTTGAAAAGTTTGGTAAGCTTGTTCGTGATTTGTGGGAAGTAGGGAAGCGAAGCTTATTTTTTGTCTTTTTCAGGGTGAGTGGGGAATTATCCATCAATATTTTGTAGGATGGAAATGTTATGTGTGGTCCATCCTATTGTATGGTGAGACATCAACGTTAAAAATCACAATGCTATATCACAATGCTATATCATAAAAATCACAAATTCGAATTGTGGTGCTATAGACGAATCCTAAAGATATCGTGGGTTTCGCACACCTCCAATAAAGATGTTCTCCAAATGATCAATTCAGAACGTCTACTCATAAACACCATAAAGAGGAGAAAAACAGAATTTTTCGGCCATATAATTAGAGGACCCCAATACCATCTACTTCGCCTTATAATACAAGTAAAAGTGGAAGGAAAGAGATAGATTGGTCGAAAGAAACTTTCATGGCTGCGTAATAATAGACAATGGTGTGGTTTCACAGTAAAAGAAATATTTCGCGCAGCAGCCGACAGAGAAAGGTTTCAGGAAATTGTAAACATGATGAGGGCCGACGTGTGAATACGGACACGGCACCCAAAGAAGCAGATTTTATTGGAAATCGGAAAAAGATCAGACATCTGCACTGGATGGGCCATGTTGAACGGATGTTGGACACTGAAACACCAAAACATATAATGGGACAAACAGCAGTGGGGAGAAGATCCAAAGGAAGACCAAAATAAGATACATGGAACAAGTGAAGCAAGATCTAAAAACACTTAAGATTACCAACTGGAAAAACCAAGCAAGAAACTAAACAGAATGGCGGAAAGTCCTAGAACAAGCCAGGACCCAGAAAGGGTTGTTGAGCTACTGATGATGATGATGATTTTATTGGAAATGGACGCCAATGTTAGCCCGTTGGGTGTTTCAGTAATGGACTGCCTATAGCTTTTGAAATATAGACGTTTATTGATGATGGATGTGGGGTTGGAGTTATCTATGAGAGTGGACTTAAATAGGTTAAAAGAATTTTCTTTGTATAGCGGGTGTGTCACCATGTGTACTGTACAAATTTACCATACATTTGTACATTGTAAAAATCTTATATTTTCATAAAAAAAACTCCCCTTATAACTTGGACTAGTCCCAAAAACCAGTCCATTCTCGGTCCTGAACTGTTAGCAAGACCAACAAGTTTCTAAAAATGATATAGTCGCCAATCAACCGTCTTAAGGGAAGGTCTGACAAGCAAGAGCTTGCGACCCGTCAAATTCATTTCTTTATTTATTCATTATTTCCCTATTTTCCAAATATCTATTTTTTGTTGCCAGTATTGTTGGCAGTGAGTGCATGGTAACAAGAGTTAGATGCTGTGCCTTATTTTAAGTAGAAAACTTATATTTAATCTCAACTTTGCAATTGTTCCAAGTCGTGGTGTTGCCATATCGTGCCGCGAGTGCATAAACGATTTGCGATCCAACAATTTTAACATTTTAACAACGATTTTAATTTAACTGTTATACAAGTTAAACATTTACTTTTATCCATAAACTATTAAATGCTATTTTCTACAGTAAAGTAGGCTATTTTTCTTCTTGAAATAAAGATACATTTTAAGGATTTACATATTTATTATTTACACCTATCCCTTGTCAAGGGAACAACCTTTCAGGTGCTTGATTCTCCAGCTAGTTTTTGGAAGCTAAGGAGTATCTCAGAAGCTTTGTACGATAAGACAAATCTTTCTCCGAACCAGCAAAATTCGCTAAGACGAGCTCCTTATTCGTACATGTACTCCAAGGCTGAGGGCTTGTACCAGGTAACGTTTATATCTAATTGGGTGTGTCTATTATATACCCTGTGCAAAATGCAACTCCTGCTATATTGGCCAGACTAGCTGCTCTCTTTAAGGTCGACTAAGGTCCCACAAAATTGACATTAGGATTTCTAAACTAGCTTGTGCCTTTGCACAATATGCCATTTCAACTAAACAGAGTATCAATTTCAGTAATACCAAAATACTACGCAAAAAATAAAATTATCATAAGCGATCCATCCTTGCAATATGCCAAATACTAAAACATCCAGCGTCTCTAAAGGAAACAACCGACATCTATAACTTGAGCCAGGTATATCGCCAAAAATAAGACCTTCATATCATTATTCTTCTCCTTTTTTGTAACTTATGTTATAAATTGGTCCATTCTCTATTAAATTTAATACATAGAAATAAATAAAAAATTAAATGCTTTTTAAAAAAACTTCGCTTTTTTTTCTTATACGAATTCCCTCTATAATCGTACCTCAATGTATTGGAAAAAATACATGTACTAAAGTAAGTCACATGTGGAATTATAACAATCAACAACGGATAGCAAATAACTGAAAATATACTAGTGTGGTTTGACTCTTACAAGAGCTTTAACATAACATTCGAATAAAGCCATCATCGGTCAGAATAAAAAAATCACCAAAAATGAAATAAATCATCAATAGTATTCCATACAGTTTTTCTTGTGTTTTTAGTTTTTGTTTATTTTTTCTCATTTGGTTTTTTAATTTTTAATGTTTAGTTATCGTAGAGTTTTCTCTTCATAAAAACCTACAAATTATTTTTTGAGTATAAACCCCGTTCGTTTTTATTTCGTAAGATTATTACTTTTTGTAGAGCACTGAGGATGTTTTTAAAAAATAATAAAAGCGAAACGTATTCTATTTAATCAATGAAGTAGTTGATGTCTTTATTTGCCAATAATTTACCGATCAAACCTCTGCAATAAATACACATATATAATTTCCCCTTGGTCTCCCCTCCATGAATCTTATTGACGCCTAGTTTGTCGGCTTAGTGACACAAAAATGTATCTCAAAAATGACTACTTTTCAGGAGAGCATATTTAAGGTTTTTAAAGAGATGATTTGCATTTTGTAATGACCTGCAGTTTATTCTCAACTTTTTTGTTCCGAATTATTAATCTTAGGAATGTTTTTATTGCCGTAATACAATCATACGCAACAATGAATAAATTGTGTTCTCAAAATATCAAAAATATAATAACAATTAGATAAAGTAGCG
Organism: Diabrotica balteata; assembly: GCA_918026665.1. Taxonomy (NCBI): domain Eukaryota; kingdom Metazoa; phylum Arthropoda; class Insecta; order Coleoptera; family Chrysomelidae; genus Diabrotica; species Diabrotica balteata. The sequence continues at coordinate 98,236,781 of OU898276.1, read as the reverse complement.
GAGATACATTTTTGTGTCCCTACCTGAAAAGTCTATTGAGACTTACGTGGGTACCATTTAATTTTAGAAAAGCTTAACCTTAATCCTATTAGTCATTTGTATTGGAGTGTTATCGATAAATTTCGAGAGATGAATAAACTGAGTGGCAGGTATAATAAATAAAAGTACTAATTACTATTTATAACTGGGAATAAACCACAATTAAAGATAAAAATACGTTTATTGACGTTTCAATTTCCAATTCGGAAATCGTTCTCAAAATACAAACAGTAAATTAAACAAATTTTGTTTTTTGTTACATAGTGAAAAAATTCTTCTAATAATTTAATTTAATCTGACTCATTTATATTGACAATTCAGACATACATTATGCATTTTAAAGTAGACGACTTTAAAATGATATTGCCAATATTGTTGAGTTGCGCTCCTGGGACGACTTTACTTATAAGATAGTTCATTCGATTACATGAAATCAACTTTAACTTGAGAATATCCGTCAGAAAAAATCACAGCATGTAATTCGTCTTTAAAAAGACAAACACATGACATGATGACAGTAAAATTCTCCTGTTAGTGATTCCATAGTAAATTATGAGGGAAAAACCAGGAAAAAAACCTCATAATACTATCCCGACATTGTAAGTATTTGTTCGTGAATTTAATTTACCTTCAATAAACATCAAAAATTCTGATTTTATATGTTACGTTATTTAAAAAACATAAATGATGTATCCTTTATATGTTATTGACTTACTAATACTGGTATTTTCTTATTAATAACTTCCTCTTTCAATATTGGTAACCAGATCCTACTACATTCTGCCGAGGAATTTGCGACACAATTGGCCTCATTTAGCATAATTAGAGCCGATTCTTTGATTTTTCTTTTTTTACCATCCGTTTCTTTTAGGACTATATTTGAGTTATTCCATTGAACCCTATGTTCATTATCCCATGCGTGTTTACATATTTGAGATCTATCAAATTCTCTATTTTTAATATAAGATTGATGTTCACTTATTCTAACATTTAATGGCCTTGATGATTCACCTAAATAAAACTGATCGCATTCACAAGGTATTTTATAATGTTTATTGAAGGTAAATTAAATTCACGAACAAATACTTACAATATCGGGATAGTATTATGAGGTTTTTTCCTGGTTTTTCCCTCATAATTTACTATGGAATCACTAACAGGAGAATTTTACTGTCATCATGTCATGTGTTTGTCTTTTTAAAGACGAATTACATGCTGTGATTTTTTCTGACGGATATTCTCAAGTTAAAGTTGATTTCATGTAATCGAATGAACTATCTTATAAGTAAAGTCGTCCCAGGAGCGCAACTCAACAATATTGGCAATATCATTTTAAAGTCGTCTACTTTAAAATGCATAATGTATGTCTGAATTGTCAATATAAATGAGTCAGATTAAATTAAATTATTAGAAGAATTTTTTCACTATGTAACAAAAAACAAAATTTGTTTAATTTACTGTTTGTATTTTGAGAACGATTTCCGAATTGGAAATTGAAACGTCAATAAACGTATTTTTATCTTTAATTGTGGTTTATTCCCAGTTATAAATAGTAATTAATATACAATGCCACAAGAAAATAGCTTCAGAACAATAAATAAAAGTACAATAGATTAAAATTTATTAATCTCTACCTGGTCCGAAAACTTAACCACGCCATTTAAATACAAATGATTTTTAATAGGATTCAGACTAAGCTTTTCTAAAATGAAATGGTACCTACTTGTAATTTGTTGCTATAGCATTATAACCAATATCATAATATATAACAATTTACTAATAATAAAATAAAACTAATAATCGTAATTCATTTTATAACTTTTTATTGTTCTGACGATATTTTCTTGTGGCATTAAATACTATTTAAAAGTCTCGATGGAAATAACCACAATATTATTTATTAAAAAAAGAAACTTTATAAAATGTTAGATAACGATTTCTGAATTAGATGGAGAAACGTCAATAAAGTTTTTTTTAATAAATAGATTGTGGTTATTTCCATTGAGACGTTTATACCATTATTTAAATCATAAAATATTTTTTTTTAATTAAGCATAAATTTTAAAAACATTTTCAAACAATAATTCTAAGTATGTTAATCACTTTGCACATCTGATTGATTGTCCATATTGTTGGTGACCAACGACTTAAAGAAGAGATGATACTGGGAAGGAACAACTCTTGTTCATATCCTGATCCATTAGGTTCACTGGTAGAATATGCGAGGCACTATTTGAATGTATCACTTATGATAAGAACGGTAAATTATGAATGTGTTTAATCAGAATCGACATCAAAAAATATATTCTCACTTTGTTCATACGCTGATAAATTAGGTTCACTGGTAGAAACATGAGAGGCACTATCTGAATATGTCACTTGTTGTGATGAAAGCGCTAAATTATGACTATGCGTTTCATCATCTCGTACCGATTTGTTAAGAGCTAACAAAACTAACTTCTTCCCTCTTGAATCCATTATTGTGTAATAATAAAATTATAAAACAGTATTATAACGATAATTATAACAATCTCTACTATTATTAACTTAAAGCTGATTCACGTGTTTACAACGTCTTCACAGTCGTAACAGAACTGGAAAGGCAACGGACCACCCTGAAAATATAATAAACAAATTATAAACTGATTCACGTGTTTCACAGCTATAACAAAACTACAAATACAACAAGCCACCCTGCTAAACATAATAAACAAATTATCAAATCCTCAGTTACTACCTGCAACCACCATTCAGTGCAATAAAATGTATGCCACAAAAAGGTAACTCAATATCATCTTATTTATAGTACGAAAACTTAGTATCACAGAAATGTAACAGCACTTACATTTCTGTGACACTAAAAGATTACTAAAAAATGTAGTTACGAAAACTCCTAATTGGGGTTTTAAGTGCCTGGAGAGATATAATTTTGTGTCACTCAATAGAACTCACTAAGGTAAGTTCAGTGGTGTAGATATCTCAAAACGGGAAAAAATGTAGTTACATTTTTGTGTCACTAAGGCGACGAATTGTCCATTAGTGAGACGATTAGTTTCGATCAGAGATATTTTACATATTCTTTGGTTCCGATCCTAATATAGCGAAGAAACTAGACGTGGGTCCTCTAGTTTTTTAAATTTTAATCGGAACCGTTTTTCTTGAACTGTAACTAGTTGATTTTTTTAGCAGTAGTCAAATTATCGAGTACACAAACATATTGGCTATTATCGTTTATGTGTATAAGTATTAAAGTGAGGAAAACTAACGAAGGATATATTTATTATAACTTGAAAAATAAATTAAACAATACAAATATTACTTACATTTACATTTAAATCGTCTAAATTGACATTTAAAAACATAAGTTTTTTCACTTTTCTTGTTAACCGTGTTTTTCTTTTATTTAAAATAAAACCAGATTTTGAACATGTGTTCAAAAGGAACAGATTTTGTTGCAATACCACAATATTTTATAAATATAGTGGTTAAGTTAGGATATACATGGCGATGGTTTTTCCACCACGGTAATGGACAGTTCCAATCTCTGTTCGAAATTTTTTGTGGGTAATAATATTAAGTCGACATAATATAAGAAGTCGACATTTATTTGTCTGATGATATTATTATATCATCAGACAAATAAATGTCGACTTCTTTTATATCTCTCCATACAGGTGTATGTTTAGATGAGTCATGTCCAATTAATTCATCAAAAATACACCATGGACTTTAGTCATTTTTATCAGTTTCTTTTTCTTGTACTGGTTGATTCTCAAGATTGACTAAATTTATGCAAAGACTCGTTCCATCCGTTTTCCATAGTGAAAGAACGAGCTTCTAAAAAGTTTGCAGGGTGGATTCTTGGATATAAACCGTCAACAAGAAAAACTTTGTCAGGTTCATTACTTCAGGAATGTTCTATCAAAACTGAGTAAATTATTAGATCACAAGTTGGTAAAGAAGTAGAAAATATCTGTATTACTACTGACCTCTGGCCATCTGGAGTAACTGAGAGTTACATCGCATTAACAGGACGATATTTAAACAAAAATTTAGAATTTAAAATAGTTTTATTAGGCTGCTGCCATTTTTATGAAACCATAATTCAGGAAACATCGCTTCTGAAATTAGTGAAATTCGAAAAAGTAGAAAGTGAGTAGAAATTAGGGAAAACGAAAAGTACATTTTGCAGTAACTGATAATGATGTTTTGGAATGAAAACATTTAAATTGTTTTGCTTATACGTTAAATTTATTGGTGGAGGACACTCTTAAACGCTGTCGTGTACAAATAGATAAAATAAAAAGTGCTCTTTTCGACAAATTTCGGCAAAAAACACATTTAAAAAAAAAATACCTTATCTTCAGAAAGGCTTTTAAAGTATCAGTTACAACATAACAAAGTTCCCAAACGGTCAATCCAAGACGTGGAAACTATGTAGAACTTTACCTATTATATGTTAAAAAGAATGACCGACTTAGAAGAAACAATCCGTTCCACATTGGTATTAGTTAATACAGACTTAGACTTAGACCAAATCTAAATAAAGAACACTGGATTATTTGTTCTCAACTTTCCCAAATTTTACGGCCGTTTAAAGAAATAACGAGTACAATGAGTGGCCAAAAATACTAGAAGGGTAGTTCAGTGATTGTTATGGTACACTGCCTGCAACAATCTTGCAATAAAATTTTAGCAAACGGTAACATTACATCTACAGTATCCGACGTAGTATAATTACTAATATCGGGTTTAGCAAAAAGATTTAGAGGAATACAACATAGTGGTACATTGTCATTTATGGATTCACGATTTAAAGTAAAGGGTTTTTCAGATAAAAATGAAGCTAAAAAACAAAAGAAAGAGTTAAGAATCTGGTTACTTCTATAATTAAAGAACAAGAGTATTGTATTATTAAAAATCCACCAGTACAAGAAAAAGAAACCGATAAAGATGACTTAAGTCCATGGTGTATTTTTGATGAATTAATTGGAGATGACTCATCAAACGTAAACCTGTTTCGAAAGTCTTAACCACTATATTTATAAAGTATTTTAAATGTAAACACATGTTCAAAATCTGGTTTAATTTTAAATAAAAAAAGAACACGGTTAACAAGAAGTAAAGTAGAAAAACTTATGTTTTTTAATCTTGATTTAGACGATTCGCGATTTAATAATAACGTGCAATTTAAGTTTAAGTACGATTTACTATTTGTAATGTTTAGTTTATTTTTTAAGATATAATAAATATATCATTAGTTTCTTTCACTTTATTTATCGAAATACATAAATAAATTGAATATATTTATTGAAATACAGTAAATATACACATCAACGATAATAGCCATTAGGTTTGTTAATATAGGTATTCTCTTACTTGAAATTACTTTTAAACAATCATAGTTACTTGTTTACGAAAATCGGTTTAGTTGCGTTAAGAGCGTAGGCGGAAACTTTGCCAATGCTTTTTAAATGCATTTATTTTTTTTTGAATTCTGAGAAAACTAACAAATTTACCCTACTTTGATTCGGTGCTTTGATCAGACAGACGTTGACAAATAATTATTGTGAATGAAGATTTTTTAATGTGGCGTTATTGTATGCAGTTTATTATTTCATATTGGGAATAAGGCACAATGTGATTTTAAAATAAGCTTATTTTGATGATTAGATTTTTAATTCGAAAATCGTAATTAAAATACGAAACACTAATTAATTTTATTTATATAAAACGATTTCCGAAGTGGAAATCAAAATGTTATATTACACTTATTGTAAAGTAAAGTTGTGGTATATTCCCAATAAAAAACAATAAGCTGCCATTTACATCCATTTCGTCCAAATTTGATTATATTAGAACATTGTTTAAATACTAAAAAGACAACAGGTCAAGTAAAACCAATCAGTTTGGCAACGTTTAAATTCCCCTTTTTTATTATATCCACGCATGCATGTTTGGCGACATAAAGGGCGGACCTAATATACCTCTCTCATTTTAAACAGCTGTTTCTCACTCCATTTCACGTAATTTCCATACCGCCCATAAACTTTTTCCTACACTGTATACATGATGTCGGAATACCGAAATCCAGAAAAAACGTTTTTAAAGTTTAGTTTTTTATTGTGAATTAAGCAGTCAGCTTGTTTTTGATATTAGGTGTTCTAGTGAAAGATGCATATATCTGAAATGATATTCTATTATTAGTTTGAAAAAGTTGAGGCACCTATCCGACTAATCCTAAATTTAAGTAGGACATGCTATCACTTACCTGGTTTTACCTGTAAATCTAAATAAATCAGTTACTCTTTAAATACCATATTTAACACAAATATAATAAACCAAGTATAATATTTTCCAGTTTTGTGATCGAGATACGAGGCTTTTACTAGGTAGTACCACTGTTTTAAGGTGTTAGTCGATATTTATGACATTTACCTGGTTTTCCCTGAAAATTTTGTTGTTTGTACTTATAGTTATTATTCAAATTAAAATATCACTCGTGATATTCCTCCTGTATCACCTTCTTATCACATAGCTGTATTAAATCTCTCTTTTTTGCTATGCTAATTGGAAAACGTGCATCATAAAGTTACTTAAGTTCTTCAAGATTGCTTGTATTAGTTGAAAACTTAGCGTGCTTTTTTCTTGTTAAATGCCGTAAGGAAATAATTGAAGCTTGTTGACATGTCATAATTAAAATAGATTCTGTTTGTCTCTGCTTTTACAAGTCTCAGTCTTTTTATCTTCAACCACATTATTTTTTTGCCGTTTTGGTCTTTTGTCCGGTTTTTAATTAGAGTGTGTGACAAATTTTTTAAATTATAAAAGTCGTAGTGTTTAAATTCTTTATATTTATATGGTTCTATACATACTTTTTTATCACCAACCTTCATATTTTTAGTTCCTCTGGCATTTTCAAAAACGGACAAGTAATCTGGCATCCCATAGATAGATCTGTGTTTGTTAGCGGTTTAGATTCTACTATGCTCCACTTCCATATATGAATGTCCAGACTTTAAAAATTTGTGTTTAATATTATTTAAATGGCCTATGTTTTGAACAGCCCATTAACCGTTAATTTCTAACCAGACAAAACAGTAAGCTGTATTTGGTAATGTGGCTTTATATACACACAAATTTTAGACGCCTAATTTTTGAGAATAATATAGTTGTCCAGTCAATCCACTTGGAATCTGCAGTACGAGATTAATTGAAACAAAATCCCGTTGTTCATTAGATCTTTTCTTATCATTTTGTTTTTGCAGATTACATACTTCTTTTCGTTTCTGATGTTCTCTGTAACTGTCTTCTAAATACGATTTGTCAGTTGGATTAGCCATACCGTATTTATTACAAACCAAATATTGATCTTTTTTAGGAACAAAAAATCTTAAATTATAGTCGGTATGTAAATTCGCTAACACCTTCCAGTTTCTTATGCTCACAGTTATTTATATTAAGTTGGGACAATTTTCTTATACTTAAATTTTTGTCCAAAAATCTACGCTTTGAACTTTGGCGAAAATAATGTGGGTAAATGGTTGGGAAAGACTCAATATGAGCCTTCATGGTTTTTCGGGTGTCACTGCTTATTTAATTTGGCGGTGTATGCTTGTCTCTTTTATCCGTATCTACATAACAGCCTAGAATATTAGTTTTTCTTACATCTTGTATTGACGACGCTGATATAGAAAGTGTCCTACAAAAAAACTTCTCACATTCCTGTATGTCTTGACCATTCAAAAAAAAAGTAACACTTTTTGGAAAATGCACGTGGTTTTGATAAACTTGGACGAACTGCCACAACTCTCTTTGGTGGCCCCGTTTTAATACGTGCAATAAAAAAAAATTCTAGCCTATATATTCTAACTTCCAATAATCACGACATAGTCTTTATACTCTTCGCTGAAATAACTGGCACATTTGTAAAAGCTACCGGAACAATTAACTGGTTTTAGCAATTATGGGAGTCTATTCTTTTTTTTTATCTTATAAGGCAAACCCTTAACACGCATCCTTTTTGCAACATTTATTACCCAATCTTTGGAGTTAGCTTTTCTCTACCGTCTTAGTGGACGTACGTCTTTCCATACTTTATCAAGAAGTAGATTTAATATCCAACTAGATATTTCAGTAGACACTTAATTGTTCGTGGGTGTACCTATTTCAGTATTTTCTTTCTCGTCATTTGGGCTATCAAGGTCAGCTGTTTGTAATTCGTATAGACTTCCTAAGGAGAGTGATCTCTTTTCACCTAGCTGATATGTGGGGTCCATATCTGAAAAGTCACTACCAAAAATTGACTCCGCACAACAAGTAACTAATTAATACCTATTAACAAAGTATTTCAATACTTTCTTTCTAGTCACAAATATAAAACACAAGCAATTTTACTTAATAGTCTGCTTAATTTTAACATAGGTAATCTTATATTATTATCTTAATTTATTAGCAGATACATTATATTATATATATATATATATATAATATATATATATATATATATGTGTATATATATATATATATATATATATATATATATATATATATATATAAAATATATATATCTTCTAAAATTGTGATTTGGAATCCTTGTACCTGAGAAAGTATATCCGCTTATTATCGATAGACAACAAACTCATGGAGTGACGCTTTTTATTTTCCAGTAGGGAGCTGCTTCCACGCTAAAACGGCTTATTAAGACATGTTTCGCTCTGTGGTATTTTATACGGTAATCGCAGTGTGTGCTCCATTTAATGAGAAAGCTTCTCTGCCCTGTTTCGTCGCTATATTTGTCTCCCGCTACGTATGTGGATTAGCCATTTTCTTATATTAAAAATTAAGATGGAACGCGAAGTTTTGTGATAATAATCAATTTTGTATTCGTAAATTATAGAGGAGTTAATAAGTGCAGTAATTACCATGTGGTAATAATAGATTTTATTTATGCACAAAATTTTAAGTTTGCTTTTCAATAATCTTAAAAAAACAAGTTAAAGCAAAAAATTTATTTTTTTATTGTATTTAGAAATCTGTTACATCCATAATTTGATCAAGCCATTGTTTTTAGATCCGTCGATCGTATCGTATTTTTTTGTATTCAATCATCTGCTTAGATATTTTGGTGCTGTCTATTCTGTTGATGTGTTCATGTTAGTTTCGTCGTTATTGTTACTGTTTCTTTGTGTTACTAACGCGGACCTTAACTTCTTCATCGTGTTATAAACGAAGTACCTAGTTTAAATGCGACACCTTCTTGGGGTACACATAGGAAATGCTAGTAGTTTACAAGAAGAAACCATAACAAATGGAATTTAACTTCTACAAGACCTGCTTTTATATTATTCCAGCACTTATTCCCAAGTGATATGTATACTTGATTTTTGCACAGGGTCAATTACATTGGACATGCGTATATCAAAGTACAATAATTCTTTCATCATAATTTCAGCCATAATGGTACTGGTACAGTACTTTGTTATTGACCAGGTGAATTTCACAATTCCATTTATTTATCTCTATGTTGATGACTTAATTATGGCCATTCCACATGATAGGGTACAATATACACTTAATATCTTTAATTCATACAATTCATACTTAAAATTCACAGTGAAGGAGAAGTCTAACTCATCGGTCCCTTTCTTAGATACTTTAGTTGTTAGAACTGAAAGTAATTTGATTTGCCTTGATTGGTATCGTAAAAACAGTAATTCCGGGAGATTTATTCCATACAATTCCTATCATCCCGAAAAACAGAAAATTAATGTTGTTATAGCAATGAAAAATAGAATTACTGAGATTTGCCATCTTAAATTTGTTAACAAAAACATTAAAATTTTATATGATATATTGTTATCTAATCAATATCCAAAAAAACTGTTTATCAAATTGTTATTCTCTAATCCTATTGTAAACAAAGATGCAAATCAGAATGTTGCTCTAGTTGATACTCATACGAGATATGGTAAACTACCTTTTATACAAAATCTATCTAAATCACTCATTAGTTTATTTGGTGAATTCAATATAAAAATATCTACTTAAAACCAAAAAACACTGAACTTGTTTTCCACCCGATTAAAAGATCCTACTCCTACCTTACAACGTTCCAACGTAATATATGGCATCCCATGTGAATGTGGCTTAGTTTATATTGGTCAGACTGGCCAAAGGTTAAGTAAAAGATTGGCCCTTCATAAAAGTGATTGCAGACTCAAACACACAATCTACAAGTCTTAGTATTCACGTCAATAGCAAAGACCACAGAGCCCTCTATAATGACACATTCATCTTAGATGTATCTAATAGAGATTCTCAGCGTAAAATACTTGAGATGTGTTACATTTGTAATGCGAAAAATGCCATCAATCACAAGAAGGATGTGGATAATTTAAATTCCATCTACACATTCCTGCTTAAACAAAATATTTCAGGAATAACAAAATTTTCGAATAGATATATGAGTGATATAGGTTAGATTTTTAACTATTTTAATTTAAAAATATAAAAAAAATTCTATATCTCCATCATTATTATAAAAACATTCCTCATCTGTATTATTTTATTATATTTTCCATCAACCCGTTTAATGCCAATTTTAATTATTTTATTTTTTATATTTTATATTTATTTCAGTATTCGTTGTTAACATTTTAGATTATATATGTCATTTTTACATTTTAAATTATCCCGCTATTTCAAACAAGTTTCGTGACACCGCCGTAATTATTTTAGATTGTTTTAAACTACGTATAAATTTTTCAATTGTTTGTGTTTAGAATTAAAGTAAATAGATCGTTATTAATTAAATAAAAAAACATTGTGAACTATGGATACCACTTTTTATGTATCTGAAACTATGTTTAATATATACATAGATAATACTTTCTTTGTGTTCCACCCAAGTCACTGAGTTACTTGCTATAATTAGGGTAAGTGTTTTATAAATTTGTATACTTAGTTTCCACTTGTTCATTGTTTGTTCTCTCGTTTGTTTTTAGTTTACTCTGATGATGTCAATAATCATTGCCGAAAGCTTAGACCTTTAATTAAAAAGCACATCTAACGAAGCACCCTAGTTTTATTTTGCTTACTCAGTTATAAAAGGGTATCTCCCAGTATTATCTTCTTTTCACTACATATTACTCGTACCCGTTATCATCCTTTTAGTTATATATATATATATATATATATATATATATATATATATATATATATATATATATATATATATATATCGCAAACATATTACCATCTGCCAAGACAAAGATTCCCCTAGAAAAACCAAGGAGTATATAAAATTCCCTGTGGAGAATGCGATAGAGCCTATATTGGACAGACAAATAGAAGGATCCAAGTAAGACAAGAAGAACATCGCAATGCCATCGAACGAAAAGAAACGACGTCATCCCTAGCCCAGCATTCTTTAGCTACAGGACACAAAATTGACCTCAAACATACGGTAATGTTAGCGAATGTCGAAAACAAGAGGAAACGAATTATCAGAGAAGCCATTGAAATAGAAAAACAAGAAAATAATTTAAATTCTCGAGACGATGCCCAAAGATTGCCAAAAACATGGAAACCAATTATCCCGAAGAATAACGCAAGAACGGAATCGACCAAGACCCCGCCCACTGACCTGCGCACTGGACCAATTACAAGAGCGCGCGCAACGCACAGTAACTACAAAAGCCAGCTGCCTAACACCCGTAGCGTCACTTCCACTCGAACATCGACAAGAAGCAGACCATCCAGAGAGACTTGAAAATGGCATGTATGTATATATATACATGTATATATATATATATATATATATATATATATATATATATATATATATATATATATATATTTATATATATATATATATATATATACATGTATATATATATATATATACATGTTTATATATATATATACATGTATATATATATATATATACATGTATATATATATATATACATATATACATGTTTATATATATATATATACATGTATATATATATATATATACATGTATATATATATATATATATATATATATATATATATATATACATGTATATATATATATATATACATGTATATATATATATATATATATATATATATATATATACATGTATATATATATATATATACATGTATATATATATATATATACATGTATATGTATATATATATATATATATAACATGTATATATATATATATATATATATATATATATAATATATATATATATATATATATATATATATATATATGTATGCAATAAAACTAGTTTTAGATTTTAAAGGACGTCAACAGTGTGAAACATTTTGTTACAAAAAAATGTTCCTGGGAGAAATAGGCAACGCTTATCTAACGTTTAGTGAATTTTCAGAAGTTTATAGCCGGAATGAATTCTAGTAAGCTTATAGGATCTAATGAATTTTAATTTAAATTAAAATTCGTAAGAAAACTGTTCTTACACAATCTTTTTCATTAATCCATGTTTCAGCCAGACAAGAAATATTAGTGCTGGTTTAACTTAGCTTTTACTTAATTCTTTTTATATTGCCATAAAAAAAATATTTCTTTTTTATCTACAAGCACAGGTTTTCTATCGTATTTCTCTTAAAGACCAATTAGCGCAGTTTCCATAATTGTCTTTTTTTATATTGGCAAAGTTTCCTAGTTCTTCTCTTTCATTATTTTAAAACTGTGTGAATGATTTCTGTTCCCACTCCGAACAGAAAAGCATTTACATGTACTGTTAACCCTGTGCCGCTCCGGTGTGGAGAGGTATTACTCTGTCCCAGTGAGTTTAACATGTGGGCAAGTAATTTTATTTACAAATTATCATAACCTGCGTTTCAGTACCATACGTTAAAACCTTAAGTCCCATCTGACACTTGCCAATTTACTTTAGAAGTGAAGGTAATCATAATTATTTTAATCCAAACATCGCTGGGGTATCGTATACCAAACCATACATGTGAGTTAATATATTGCTGGTAATATTGTTTTGATTTGTTAGTGACACTTTAATAAAATTTCTGATGAAATTACTTCTAATATTGTATTGAAACGTACAATTTTATATATAAATAAACCAATTATTTAGTTTTTGTTTTTAACTTTGTATTAGAGCTTGTCGATATGAACGGCAGAAGACGAAGCTGTTGGCTTTACGAAACAATTCTTAAAAAGAACAAATTCTTAGAAAGAGAACAGTCCAAAAAGCGGAAAAGATACTAATAAAAGGCAAACAAAATACCTATATAAGCACATTAAAACGAAGTAAAGTGAATTGCAAAAGAGGCGAAAACTTAATTGGAGTATTTTAATTCAAGGCAAGTCAAATCAAATTTATTGATCACATGCCACATTATAGTAAGTACATGTATGAGACAAGTCAAAGTTACAGACATACATCTTTAAAGTATATAAATTAATAAATACGATAAAACATAATTAAAAGTTATTTTTAGAATATGGCTCTAGCTCACAAATGTATTGATGTACACACCTCCGAAAGTTTGGCTGATGTAAATTCATTCCTATATCTGATGGTATTTTTTTAAAGACTCTTGCGGCTGCATAATGTGTACTACCTTCCAACAAAACAGAACGATGTTGTGGAAGCATAAAGTGATTGTCTCTGAATCTTGTTGAATAAACATGGTTAAATTGAAATTTATTAAATTCATAAATTTTGCTATGCAAATACATTATACACGAAAATATATACAGACCAGGAATTGCAAAAATATTGTTTTGTCTAAAGATGCCTCTACAAGAATCTCTAAATTTCATTTAATACATTATCCTAATAGCTCTTTTCTGAAGTACGAATATCTGCTCTAATTCAGAGGTATAACCCCAGACTTCAATGCCAGTAAAGTGGCTATTGAGTAAAAATGGGCAAAGTATACTGTTGTTAATATTAATGTATGAAAGAGACGTGAAAGAATTCTCAATGCACAACATGAGCTACTTAACCTGGACTTCAAATTAGAAATGTGGTTTGACCATTTACAATTACTGTCTAGAAGTACCCCCAGCAACTTCGTGCAGTCTGTTTTATCTATTGCTGCTTCTATAGTGGCTTGATGGTTTAATAAATTATTTGAGGTGAAAATCATATACTTTGATTTCTCTATATTTAAAACTAATTTGTTGGATAAGAAATATCTGTTGATGGTAGATAGTATCTGTGTAGTTTTATTTTGCAAATTTTGATCAGACGTTCCTGTGGTTAGAATGTTGGTATCATCCGCATAACTGATGATGTTAATTCCAATCAGTGAATTAGTTACCAAAGCTATATCATTAATAAATACTATAAAAAGTAGAGAACGCAATACACTATCCTGAGGGATACCATAATGGATATCCAATGTGTTCGATTCGTTTACAAGTTCATTATATGTTATCTTTACTTTTCGTCTTCTATTCTCTAGGTGGGAAGTAAACCATTTTAGAACTATACTACGAATACCAATCCCCTCAAGTTGTATTAGCAACAAATTATGATCCAAAGTGTCAAAAGCCTTGGACAAATCGAGAAATAAACCACATGCCTTCTCTCGCCTGTCCAAAGCATCCAACACTAAGCTAACGAAATTTGAAAGAGCTGTAGTTGTAGACTTAGAAGATGTAAAACCATGTTGCAAATTATGCAAGATGCTATGCTTTTTAGGAATGCGTTTATTCTAGTATAAATCAGAGTTTCAATTATCTTTGAAAACACAGAAAAGATACTTATTTGACGATAGTTGTTGAGGTCATCTTTATCACCACTTTTGAATAAAGGGATTACAATAGATAGTTTAAACATACTAGGAAATATTCCTTGTTGAAAACAGGCATTACAAATATCCGTTAGTAGATCTGCGAGAGCATGCATGCATTGTTTTATTAACTTAAGGGAAATCTGATCAAAACCATAACTGTGTTTGGATTCAAAAATAGAATCATTTTGTAATGACCCTTTGTCCGCTTCTTCTCGATCGACGATGATAAATACAACAAAAGGTTGAAGTGGTGGAGTAAAAATTATGATTTTATTGACAGCTACTTATAATTATACTATAGATGTTGGTTAGGTAACTTTCTACAATAGACTTTCCTCAAATGAGCTCAAATCCCTAATTTATAATTTTACAAATAATGTATACCACAGCACAGGGGTTAATTCTTCTATCATACTAACAAACTTTAAACTATGAGCTTACAATACAATTTAATCTAGTCCGTAATTGCAACACTTGTGAAGTTCAATTGGAAAATATATATTACTTGGCAATTTATTAAGTTGTAGGTAAGTGAACTAATTATTAAAATATAACACGGTATATTTTCATAATGTTTGGATTATACATGGTGAAACTATAAAATAAAGAATATTAAGAATAATAAAAGGTTACAAAATAAGGGATTAATGTGTGATTGAATCGGTGCTTGCGGTGTGTGCTCATTTTCAACCAACTGGCTTCCTCTATCGTGTATTCTATTATTTTGCAGGTGGTGTTGGTAGTTCTATTTACAGTAGATATAACAATTAGTTAAATAAATATAAATAGTTTGGTCATGAAATCCAAAGTACTAGGGACAACTACACTGCTAAACTGCAAGAAAGAATCACTTTAGCATGGGCCGCATATAGACGTCTTTCAGACATCTTCAAGAGCAACATGGCAAATTATTTGAAAAAGAAGACGTTCGACCAATATGTGCTGTCAGTCACGACTTACGGCTCCGAAACACTTTTTCTAACCCAGGTTACAACAAAGAAATTAGAGTAGAGACATACTTAGAAATGAAGAAATAAGAAGAAGGACAGGCGTCTCAGATATCACATGATGCATAACATGGATAAAGTGGAACTAACTAGCAAAAGAAGCAGAAGTAGACCACCTACACGATGAATAGACGACATCAAAAGAATCGCTGGGAATATATGGATAGCAGGAAGACCGACAGAACTGGAAGAAATTAGAGAAGGCCAGAAATTTTAGACAAGGCTGAAATAGGATAATGATGATGATTTAGTTTGATGTATTTTATTCATTTTCACATCGTTACCATTTTAATCCTGCTTTGTTTTAATTTTTCCCTTCTTTATTATGTTCACTGTTAAACAACTTATTTTTTTGTTTCTACCTTACTGGTTACTTGTTCTGCTGCAATATTTTATCTGTATAAAACCATAAAACATTTTAATTACTATTTTTATTGGGATAGACCAGGATTTTAACGAAAAACGTCAAAATAAACACATTTTGAACTAACATTGTGGTTAATTTCTGTTAATATTAGTAGTTAATATTAAAATTTCACAAAAAAGTAGATTCAGAACAGCATAAACCATTTTATTCCAAATAAAAGTTCCTGTAATATAAAATTCACAGTATTACTTTAAGTACCTTATAAACTAAACTGGGCATTCTCAAAGAACGTTTTATTGTTTAAATCGTTAATGAAATTACAACGACTTTAAAAAAAATAAAGTAAACAAGGTATATTCGAAATTTCAGTTTATTTTGAACTTCGAATATACTTACACAAATTCCCTTTTACGAGTTATTTCCGAGTTATCTCTCTCACTTTGATTCCTACATCATTCTGGCCTTATTTTATTTGTTATTTGACTCCATCATCCGAAACTAAAATCCATTGAATCTCATTCGGGATTTATACGTTAAAACTATATAGGGATTTAGAAAACGCCACAAAATACGATGGAGCCTCCGTCAAATTTATTTCCTATTTTCGGTTCTATGTTCTTGAATACACACAAGTAAAATTCCTAAAATAAACAAGTTTCCGAGCTTAAAGTGTTGTAACACTGGTGTTTTATATAAAACGAAAATAGTAAGTGTACTGGAAAGGAAATGCTATCAATAGTTAGGATTTATACAAGAATATTCTGATAAATTATACTACTGGACGAAAAAAACTTGTATAATACATTTTTAAAGGCTACTTCGATTAGCATTAATTAAACCATTAGCGCCGAGGTTAATAATTTATTGACTTTTTATTATTTTTTACAATATGATTAGTGAACTGTCTTTAAATAATAAAAAACCCCATAAAATATTTTTTCTGCTATAATTCATTTCTGAGATATTAAGTGTTGCCTTAAAGCAACGCTAGGCGCTTACACTACTTAGTTTTTGTTGAAAATAATAAAACAAAATATTAAAAAATTTGGAATACAGTAAAGTAGGCAATAAAACAAAAATATGTATCTATTCATTACAAATGTAATTCGGTGTGATTAATTATAAAAATTTACACTGTCGAGTGTAAAACGGTATAAAACAAGAAGTACATAGCACAATATCACATTTTAAACACATTGTTCTAACGATAGATTTACATATTTTAGACGATCATCTTTTTTTCCCATCTGAAAAGAACTGTAGCAAATAATTGATGGTGTCAAAACGAATGTCATCCGATATTCGGGTGTCGACAGATGCTGTCAACGAAGCAGACGCTCTTCTACTTCTTTTACTAAGTATTTTATACTTCGCTAAATATTTGCTTACAATTTCTCTTGTAAAATCTAATTGCGATACCTTTTATCTGCCAGTTTTGATGCACAATATCCAACTATTTTGTAATGCAACATCGAGCATCTACATAAAAATTGGCCAATACCATTTTTTGCTACGAATACTGATCCGGTAGCAACTTACATTCTGATCCATTTGATCAGTTTCTCCTATAAATGTATTATACTTGGCGATCAATTTCGGTCTAGAAACAATTATGTTTCGTTTGAGTTTCTGAGAAAACTTCTTACTTGACCTACTTCTTGAGTGCCGCAGAATGATGAAATCATTTTTCATCATCATCATCATGGTGCTACAGCCCTATGAAAGAGCCTCGACCTTCCCAAGTCTATTACGCCAGGCAGTCCGATCCATTGCCAACCGTTGCCAGTTTGCTGCGCCTATCTTTCTACCATCCTCATCTACACCATCGTTCCATCAGAGTTTTGGCCTATACCTTTTTCTACTTCCCACGGGTTGTGACATAAGGATTCTTCTAGAAGGGTTGTTCTGCTGTGATCTTGCTAGATGTCCTGCCCATCTTAGTCTTCCTATTCTTATAAGAGATACTACGTCTTTACCACCAAATATTTGTTTATATCTGTGGTATACCTCGTAGTTTTATCTCCTCCTCCAAACACCATTTTTCCAGATGCCACCAAATATTCCTCTAAGGATCCATTGTTCAAATATAAGCAGAAGGTCTTCGTCTGCCTTGGAGATGGTCCATGTCTCTGATCCATATGTCAACACTGGCTGTATAAGGGTTTTGTATATGGTTATTTTTGTTTTTTGGCTTAAGTTTCTACTTCTTATATGTCTACTCAGTCCAAAATAGCATCTGTTTGCCATTATTATCCTTCGCTTGATTTCTTCCGTTATGGCGTTCTCTTTGGTGATCAGGGAGCCTAAGTATGTGAATTTGTCCACCACTTCAAAGGTAGAGTTATCAACCGTGAATTGTGGACCGATGTTCCTGACTCTATTGTTGGGTGTTGATGCCATCATCTTAGTTTTCTCCTCATTTACTTGCAGGCCCATAGATTTTGAGGCATTTGAGAAGGTGGTATACATTTCTTCTAGCTTGTGTGTTGTGCGGGCAACTAGGTCCACATCATCTGCATATGCCAAAATTTGGGATGATTTATTAAAAACATTTCCTCTGTTGTCTATTCGGGCATCTCTGATCGCCTTTTCCAGTGCTATGTTGAAAAGGAGACACGCCAGTGCGTCTCCCTGTCGCAGCCCAACATGCGTTCCAAACGCCTGTGATTGTTCGCCCTGTATTTCGACTTTGCAAACCACATTACGCATTGTAGCCTTAACCAATCTTATCAGTTTATCGGGGATGTAGAATTCATTCATGGCATCATACAATTTATTTCTTAGGACACTATCATAGGCAGATTTGAAGTCTACAAAAAGATGGTATGTATCGATATTGAATTCATTGGTTTTTTTCCAGTATTTGCCTTAGCACAAAGATCTGATCTGTTGTCGATCGACCAGGCCTATGGCCACTTTGATATTCTCCGAGAAGTTCCTCTGAGTATGCACTTAGGCGACCATATAAGATCCTCGAAAATATTTTGTATGCTGTATTAAGGAGGGTTATTATTCCCCTTTAGTTTCTACATTCCAATCGGTCACCCTTTTTGTGTAGCGGGCAAATGATTCCAATACACCACTCTTCCGGGATTTGTTCCTCATTCCAGGCTCTCAATATTATTTTTACTTCTGCATTATCCATCCACTGGACATATAATTGTCCATCATTTCGTTCAATAGATATTTCAAAAAAACCTCGATCTGTTTTCAGAAACTCATTTTTAGTAGTTAACGGACATCCTCTGGGTACTCGGTTTTCGCAAATGGTTCCTATGGCGTTATAACGAAATTTTGAAAACGAAAATAAAGCCGTTCCAGTAAACAAATTATCCATATAAATATTGGATCTTTGATTGCTTTTCTGGGCTGGCAGGTCGTCCTATAGTAATAACAAAGGACTGCCAGCTTTTCTAAATAGTTTTTCATAGTCATTATTTAATTTTTGATTTTTTCCTTGGTATGTCAAAGTTAGCTAAATACCCATTTTTATGTTGACATACCACATTTTGTAACCAAATCTAATTGGCTTTCCTCTAACAAACTGCTTGCAGCTATGTCTGCCGAAGTATTTTTTCATACTTTCATCGTAAGATAAATGTTGTGTGTACCAAATTTTCAACACAACTTTTTTTTAGCATATCCATAAGTGGTTGTATTTTCCACGCCTTGTCATTTTGGTTGATTTTAGTATTATCTGCACAGTGCAAAAACAGTCAAATCAGTAAAAGTCGATTTCTTTCCATGGCCTTTGATACTACATAATTTTTCATATTATCATTATTATCCCAATAATGCCACTTGGATGGTAATTGATTATACCTATATATAAAATAGTAATAAACAAACGAATCTCCTCACCTGTTATCTTTGGATCGGGATAATTTAAAAACAATGAATATCAACGACTTTTGTCCACTAAATGTTGGATAAATGCATCATTTACAAACATGTGAGGCATTTGTTCATATTTAGATGCACGTCCTTTGTCAAAGTCTGCTCCCTTCAGCCATTAAGGTTGATTTGAGGCTCAAGAAATATATATGAAATCCAATTTTTTAGCACTTCGGGATCAAAATTTTGGTCACAACCAGGAATGTCTTTATTCTGTATATAATCTTCGTTCAAACCAATTCTTTTTTTTTGCTCCGGCACGTAATTGACGGGATGAAAGGTTATCTACCAGCCTAAAAATAGTAGGTATTAACATTACATTACACTACTAAGGCCACACGTTTTTATTATAAAAGATTTGATTACTATATCACTACATACCCTCCCCCATCTTCATTTTTGAATCCTCGTCAGTGTCTAGATTTGTATCTGGAGGTTTTACAAAAATATCGCCATATAATTCATCAATAACTTACATCAAGGGCTTGAGCAAGCGTTTAGAACCACGTTTAGAACAAACATTATAAAATTTAAAATATAGGTAGTACAAGCGCCTAGCGTTGTTTTAAGGCAATGGCTGGGTTACAACAAGCACTGACAAGTGGTTATTGATGTTCTTCTTCTTTGGGTGCCGTGTGCGTATTCAGACGTTGGCCGTCATCATGTTTACAATTTCCTGAAACCTTTCTCTGTCGGCTGCTGCGCGAAATAATTCTTATACTGTGAAACCACACCATTGTCTAATATTACGCAGCCATGAAAGTTTCTTTCGACCAATCCATCTCTTTCCTTCCACTTTTCCTTGTATTATAAGGCGAAGTAAATGGTATTTAGGTCCTCTAATTATATGGTCCGAAGTATTCTGTTTTTCTCCTCTTTATGGTGTTTATGAGCAGGCGTTCTGATTGATCATTTGAAGAACATCTTCATTGGAAGTGTGCGAAACCCACGATATCTTTAGGATTCGTCTATAGCACCACAATTCGAATGCTTCTAACTTGTTAAGCATTGTGGTTTTTAACGTCCAAGTCTCACAACCATACAATAGGATCGACCACACATAACATTTTAGGATCTTCTTACGAATATTCATTGACAGGTTTCTGTTACATAAAACTGGTTTCCAGGTCATAATAGCCTTACGTGATATTTCGATCCTGGATATTATCTCTTCATCAGAGTCACAATTTACATTTAACCAGCTGCCAAGGTATTTGAAATGATTTACCCTTTCTATCTCTTCTCCATTAAGAGAAAGCAGAAATTGATCTATATGGATCTTTCCAACTGCCATCCACTTTGTCTTTGAAATGTTGATTTTTAGGCCTCTCCGATAACTTGCTTCACTGACTAGATTTAGTAATGTTTGGAGATCTTGTAAACTTTCTGCAAGAATGGCTGTATCGTCAGCGTATCTAATCTTGTTGATTACTTCTCCACCTAGTCTTACTCCCTCTTGTCTGTCATCCAAAGCCTCCCTAAAGATTTCTTCAGAGTACAGATTAAAAAGAGTGGGTGACAAAACACAACCCTGCCGTACTCCACGTTTGATGGGTATTTTTTCAGTGGGACTGTCTCCAATTTGGATAGAGGCTACTTGATTGTAATATAAGTATTTCAGCAGTCTTATATCATAGTGGTCAAGTCCTGCTGCCCGTAGGCAGTCGAAAAGTGTATTGTGTTAAACTCTGTCGAACGCCTTCTCGAAGTAGATGAAACAAACATAAACATTCTTTCGGAATTCACAACTTTTTTGTAATAGAACGCGCATACAGAATAGTGCCTCTCTAGTTCCTAGACCGTTTCTAAATCCAAATTGCTTATCACCCATCTTACTTTCGCATAGAAGGAATACTTGGTTTTGTATAATTCGTAAGAGTATCTTTAGTGTGTGACTCATCAAACTGATAAGTCTTAAATCGCTGCATTTGGTGAGCCCGCTTTTCTTTGGTAATGGTATAAACAGTGACTCTAACCAATCATCTGGTATTTTTCCTTCGTTGTAAATTTTATTGAAGAAAGTGTTTAAGCAGGCAATGCTTTCCTCATCCAAAAGTTTAAGTAGTTCGGCAGGGATTTGATCTGGTCTAGGTGCTTTATTATTTTGGCTTGCTGTATTGCCTTTTCGACTTCCGAATTCAGTATATTGGGACCTCTGTTCAACTGGTTGTCACAGGCAGTATTTGGAGCATTTTCTCTAGAAGCATCGTCAAAAAGGTCAGTGATGTATCTCTTCCATTCTTTGCACTGTTGTTCGTGATCACAAATTTTTCCGTTAGCACTTTTAAGTATGTGAGCATTTTTCTGTTTTCTAATTCCGGCAGTATATTTAAGTTTGTTATGCAGGTTGAAGCTGTCATGCTTTTTTTGGAGGTCTTCTATTTCTTTACATAAATTCTCAAGCCAGGATTCTTTGGCTTGCTTAATTTTTCTTTTTATGAGTTTAATAATTTCACGATATTCGATAATATTTCTATTTTTGTGTTGCCATCGAACTTCCATCAGATCTAGAATTTCTTGTGTCATCCACTCATTTTTTGCCAACATGGTAGGTGTTTTCAAAAACTCTTGTACGTTCTCTAAAATCGAGTTTTGAATGGCATACCAGCATTCGTTTTGCGAATTTACAAAGGGGTACAATTGAATATAAGAAATTATAATATGATACTCACTTTGATGTAGCTGATAGAGGGCGCCACATATGACACATATGTGGCATTAATTTGCACCTAACTTTTTTGCTCTTTAAGTTATAGACATTTGTGATAAAAAACATTAAAGATACATTATTTTAACATAAAAAAGGTATACTTTTCAATATCTTTAAAACTCAACAGATTTCGAGATAATCGCATTTTAAAAATCAACTGCATAATTCTGATTTACCGCAATTACTCCAGGCAACGAAAGAAAAATAGACAAAAAACATTATTATTTCTGAATTTTGGTATGATATATCTTTATTAAAGTTATTAGCAAACGAAATATTAAGTAAAAGAAATATATCAACATGATAATTAATAATATAATTTGACAAATAATAGGATAATTAAATTAAAGTCATAAACATTTTATTTTTCAAACCAAAAAAAAAAAAAAAATAGTTAAACTAATTAAGATTAAACTTTTTTGTCATAGTAAGTGTTCGATATATCCACCATTTTTCTCAATACAATAATATTCGTTCCATAAAAAATCGTCTCATATTAAATAGCATCATCGGTTCAATAGAAACTGCTGCAGTATTTATTTCTTTCCAAAGCTGGTTGCGAGTGTTTATGGGATTCTTGTAGACACGTTGTTTCATTGCGTCCCATACACCAAAATCTAGCGGATTAAATCTGGGCTACGTGGTGGCCAAGGAAAATAACTACCACGACCAATCCAACGTTCCGGAAAGTTGGTATTCAAGTATGTTCTCATTGCCCTTGTATGATGTGGTCGTGCACCATCTTGCATAAACTACATATTTTGCCTTAGTTTAATGGCAATTCATCCGATAAATCAGTAAACTCATTTTGTAAAAAATGTAAAGAGTTCTCACCATTCAAATTATGAGGTAACTCGCGTGGCCCTAAAAAATGATTACCAATGATTCCACGCCATACATTTATTTTAAATTCATGTTGAAAATGCCTTTCTCTCTTAACATGGGAATTAAAAACACCATGGCGTGTGAATATAGCTTCGTCCGTAAATAATATTCTATCGACGAAAGAGTTGTCAAGATTTTGCCTGTTTCGGATATCATTTGCAAATCTGTATTTTAAAGTTAAATCTGCTGGTAATAGATTTTGCACAGGTGTAAAATGGTAAGGGTGAAAAATGCTCACGGTGCAGGATTTTTTAAAACTGAAGTTTTGCTGATTCCTAACGCTGAAGATAAACGTCGTATACTTACTTGAGAATTATCGTCAACGCGAACCATTACTTCATCTTCTTGATCAGGCGTAATGATTTTTGGTCGACCTAAGTTGTCACCTTTAGGACGAAATGAACCATTTTTGCCTAAATTTCGAAATAGATGTTTAAATGTTTGGTGATTGGGTTGCAGCCTGTTTGGGTATCTTCTTAAAATATTCCTTTTCGCTGCTCGCCCGTTAAAGTGTTGCTGACAGTAAATAGCAACCATATCTCTTATATCCATATTAGAAAAATTATTATGCCTTGGCATTTTCTGCTTTTCTCTAAGAAACCAAAATAGACTAGATATTGCAAAAATCATCGATTAAACAAAACAAGACTTATTTTTAATTGTAAAAAGCAGTCGTGACATCAGCCTACTATAAAATTTCCCGTAATGCATTAGGGTTGTCTACTGGCATCAAAACTGTCTCAAAAAACGTGGTAGGTATAGTACATCCACTAATAATTTTCCAACATAAATATGCCTCACTCTGATTTCAAAGAGACCGCCTTTCAAATCAAGGTTGTCAGACATATTTCCTAAAATTCCTAAGGTTATATTTAAAAAATATTCTCTATTCTCTATTCGTTATTATTCAATTGCTAGTCAACGAACGACACTCTTAAAAAATAATATGAACATATTCTCAAAAAATATATCTATATAAATTAATTAACTAGGTACTAATATTTCCATGGACTCTTCACTAATGAATTAAAGCAACTGTGAACTTTGTATATATAACTTATACTCTAAGTAATTTTCGAATATCGGCAACATTGTAGTCTGGACAGAATTTCGAGGTGATTTCGATGTTCGGTCTATATCGACGTTGCCATGTTGGTGAATTTAGCGGTAATACTCTTATAGATATAATGATCGACTTTTAAGAAATCAGACAACTTTTAAGAATCCAAGTTCTGAAAAACGGTTTCAAGAATTGTATTATTTTTTTCCAAATTTTATTGATTTTATACCTTACCTGGAAACATGAAAAATTGCAGATATATTAATTATGGTATTAAAGTTACATTCAATAATTTTAAACTTGGCAACAGCGAAGCGCATCGCAATAAATCTTGATGGAACACCTGTTTGTCTGGCTATATGACACCCTAAATAGTTCATTTTGCAAGCAGCTATCAGAGGCGGATAATAAGGTAAGTAATATTATATTTTTCTAGGATGGCATTTTGGAGACCATTTGATACGAATGATCAAGATGCATCAACTTCTGTGTTATCAATAGATAATGACAATTATGTTAATGACAGCCCCGAATTAAAAAATAAAGATTTGCACGTACAATCCCAAAGAATAGTTTTAAATATGTATGAGTGTTTGAAAAAAGAAAATATTTTGATGGCTGATAATGCAATTGTTTCGAGAATTCATGTATTAACAAAAATCGGGTATAAGACGATATATACAATTATTAAATTAGGCATTGTTACAGATCATTCCTTAAAACGAAAGCGACCAAATAAAAAATTGGGTAGGATTGACACTGCTGCAAAAGACGTTATTCAGCGAACAGTTTACAATTTTTACAAAGAAAATAGAGTGCCTACTTTAGAACTGATTCGTGAAAAATTGAGAGATTTCCCTGAATATAATTATACATCTTTGGAAACACTGCGCGAGATTTTGATAAGTTGTGGATTTAAATATAAGAAATTAGATAATCGAATGGTAATAATGGAATCTCGGCGTATTGTTGAACTTCGACGAGAGTATTTGAGTAAAATAAAACAGTATCGTAATTCAAACAGAAACATAATCTATTTAGATGAAACCTGGTTCGATACGCATGATGTTGTCAAGTACGGCTGGGTTGACAACACAAACAAGTGTGCATTAAATACACCCTGTTCACGAGGAAAACGTGTTATTATTCTTCATGCCGGAAGCAAAGATGGTTTTGTATCTAATGCATTGCTATTGTCGGCCAAAAATATAACAAAGTCTTCTGCCGATTATCACGAAGATATGACAGCCGATTTATTTGAAAAGTGGTTTGTTGAACAACTCTTGCCCAATATTCCGCCGAATTCAGTGATTGTTATGGATAATGCGTCGTATCATTCCCGCATATTAAATAAAATACCTAATAATAACACGAAAAAGGACGAAATTTTAAAATTTATGGAACTTAAAAATATCACTGTTCCTAAAAAGATTCCAGTAAAAAAAGAATTAATTAGAATGATCAAAAGTCGGAATTTCAAAAACGAATACGTTATTGACACCATTTGCAGCAGGCACGGCCATACTCTTTTGCGATTACCTCCATACTATTGCATTTTTAATCCAATTGAAATGGTTTGGGGTACCGTAAAAAAACGATTGCGAAAATATAATCAGTCACCAACATTAAGCGCAGTGGCCATTGAGAATATTCGAGAAGTAATTAGTGGCATTAATAGCGATGTGTGGAAAAGTTGCGAAGCTCATGTTGTAAAAATAGAAAATGAATATCCTGTTTTACCGGCAATAGCACCAATAGTTATACAACCTGGGAACGATTCGACTTCAGAAGACTCTGACGATTCTTTTTAGTCCTTCTAATTAATTTCTTTACAGCTATCGCGATGCATCTTGAACACTAGTATTCATTATTATACAGTGTGTCGCATTTAAGATGAAGACACCTCTATATATCAGCTATCAAAATACATACAGATTAGAAATTTTGCAGTCATACATGTTGATAGTGCACATATTTTTAAGATAGTTAGTTATCTGAAATTTAAATTTTAAACGCGGCTTACTGCGAATCCACAAACAGGGTAAATTTTCGATATTTTGCTTCGCGTTAGAGAAATCGGAAAAACTTATTTGGAAAAGTTATTCCACTTATTGTAACCGCACATTCCAAAATTCATGACAAAATTCGCAATTTTAGTTTTTCAGTATTATTTGTAATCTCGATCCTAAATCTACAATTGGCTGTCTAAAGATGCATCTCGGGACAGCCAACTGTCCGTTTTAGAATCCTGACTACAATTGAAGAGCTTATTTCCAAAGTGTCTTAAATCCATATAATGAAATCCATGAAATTACAGATTTTCATACAAATTTAACATACAAATTATACAATTTTACAATTTTCATATGCACTTTTAAATGGCAAATAAGAAGTTGTTTTGGTACATATAACTTTATTTTAGACTTGAAGAAATCTATAAAGTTTAAAAAAAGAAAATTAAAAAAATCGAAATTTTGGATTTAAGACACTGGAAATAAGCTCTTCAATTATTGAAAAAAGTAAAAGTGCGAATTTTGACATAAAACTTTGTTATGTGGGGTTATAATAATATTTGGAACATCTTTTCCAAATAACTTTTTCCGATATCTCTAACTCGAAGCAAAATATTGAAGATTCACCCTGTTTGTGCATTAACAGTAGGCCGTGTTTAAAAATTAAATTTCAGTTGATTATCTTAAAAAATGTGAATTGACAACCTGTATGACTGTGCAAAATTTCAAATTGGTATTTATTCTAATAGCCGAAATATAGGGGTATCTTCATCTTAAATGCGACACACTGTATAGAGTCAGAACAAAAAAAAACAAAAAACAAAAAAAAATATAAAAACAAAAAAAAAAAAAATAATAAAAACAAAATGAAAAAAAAACTAACTTTATATTCTTACTAACATACCTAACCCTTTCCTTTCCTGGCAAGGAAGGCTCATACCTCCTCGTGGTCCTTGCTGGACAGACAATATTTTGAGATTTTCTGTCCTTGCTGGATAGACAATCTTTTAAAATTTTCTGACAGAATGAACCATTATTTACAGATAATTGTAAAAAAATATTATGGTTTATGTAAAAACTAAATAATAAGTCCAATATTCTTATAAATCACTAAAATTAACAAGCTTTAATTTGAAAGAATTAATTTGTTATTTATTAGATGTTGTGAGCCCGCTCACATTTGAAAAAAAAAACTGATTCTGTCCTTTGAAGATTCCTATTCAAAAATACCGCGTTTAAACAAATCGAAGGTTGAAGGGTGCCGGACATTTTTGCCGGAAACAATTCAAATTCAAAAGATCTCCTTTTTCTGCTACGGAAAATATTACCCCAATTTCTCACCAAAATCAATGTCGAGACTTTAGTTTAAATACTCTTGAATCTCAAAAATACTCATTTACATATTTTTCAAGCCTCGAAAATGCATATTAGGTATCGCATTTTTCGGATTTTAAATCGCCTATATCTCCAAAACTATTAACTTTTGAGAAAAATGACATAGATCTTATTTAGAGTCACCCAAAAACCTAAAAAATATTTTTTGGAGCACAAAAGGTGATATTTTGAATTTGTTTAAAAAATTGTTCTGTAAAAAAAATTTTCCTGAATATAATTATGTAAAAATTAATAAAAATTATGATTTTTCTTGAAATATGCGTTTGATGAACTGATCCCTTTTCTTAATTTCCACGCCAATGGTCGGCATTTGCATCAAAGAAGCTCAAAAGCCGCCACTTGGAAAATTGACTTTGAAAAAAGTATACAATAGCTGACACTGTAGACTAGCAATTAGCTTCATATCATGTTTTCTATATTTTTTCAAATAATATTTTTAACATTTTAAAGTTATTATTTAATTATTATTTATATTTTAAACAAATTATATTATATTAAAATAATTCAATAAATTAAGTTTGCTAGTAGCGTTACCTGCTAACGTATCAACAAAATAGAGACCCGTCAAAGTGTGACTTAATATATTAATTTATTATTGAAATATAGATTTGATATTCGATCATTCATTTGATGGTAAATTTAATTATTATATAAAATAAACAAGACGTTTAAAAATACAATTTGATTACAGTTTAAAAGGAATTTATTGACAACTAACGTTAAATGTGACGCCATAGCGCTCACCCTATGGCATCACGTAGCGTTCGTGACGCCGTCTTGTAGAGCTTCTTACGTGACGCTCACCTCAGGATTTTAGAATAAAGAAAAAGTAATACAACGCCAGCATAGAAACTTATAATAGCGATATATAAAGGAAATTGTAAACATGATGACGTCTAACTACTGAATACAAACACGGCACTCAAACAAGAAGATAGAAGCTTCTCTCCAATAAGACATTTAGCAACCATAATAAAGCATTTCGGGATATTACATTATCATATTTAAGTTGGTTTTAACAAGCACAAACTAATAATTATGCTTATTCACAGGTATTCAGTGCTTTACCGCAAAATTATCACAACTAAGAATGATTATACAGCTGACTTATAAAATGCGATTATCTCGAAAAAGGTTAAATTTTAAAGTTACTAACAAGTATACCTTTTCTTTGTAAAAATAATGTGTCTTTAATATTTTTTAATAAAAATGGGGCTAACTTAAAGAAAAAAAAAAAATTAAGCGCAAATTATATGCCACATATGTGGCATATGTAGCGCCATCTATCAGCTACATCAAATTATGCATTAAATTA
This sequence comes from Diabrotica balteata, assembly GCA_918026665.1. NCBI lineage: Eukaryota > Metazoa > Arthropoda > Insecta > Coleoptera > Chrysomelidae > Diabrotica > Diabrotica balteata. Next base: position 98,207,309 of record OU898276.1, on the reverse strand, counting down.
TAATTGCTCCTTATATATAATATATATATATATATATATATATATATATATATTATATATATATATTATATAAATATATATATATATATATATATATTATATATATATATAATATATATATATATATATATATATATATATATATATATAGCAAAGTTATAGCAAAAAAATAAAATTTTAAATTTCCAGTTTAACACCCTGTATCTTTCTTAATATCAACATTTTACTAAAGCAAGTTGACTTAAATCTTAATATTTCAAAGTTGCAGAATCTACGTTTGCTTTTTTGTACAATTACTTAAGGACCACCCTGTATAAATAATAAGTTTCATTTATATCCAAATTATGGTACATACTCAAATCGAATGTCCATTATTTTCAAGTTCTAATATTATACTCAACTTCAAATGCACCAATATCCTATGTCCTATGACTATAAGCTCCTCCCAAATACAGGCATGTTTACTATTGCTTTAAAGCAACGCACGGCGCTAATGGGTTAAGGGATCATTAGTTAAAGTATATTCGCAAAAAATCATTGTCCAAGCTGTAACAGTACGTCTAAGGTTGTGAAAATAAACTTATAAAACAATTAAACAAATTAAACAAACTATTATACTAAATTAATTGGTACACGTTTTTTAAATTCAATACATTTAAGCAGTGCCAAAGAATATTGTCAACTCTCCTTGGTACTATAGGAAGATTTGACCTAATAGGAATCTAAACACTGGATACTGTTAGCTATACTATTGAAAAATTTATCAAGAGTCATAAACAACGATTTTTTAACACGTCAATCTTAAGACCAGCCAGTTTCTTGACAACACGGATTTGGCTAGAACACTCAAGAGAAAACCGTTTGAGTACGTTAAGATAAAAACAGAGAAGAAGTAATATGTGTGCAATAAATTAACAAAACCTAAGATATATTAGTGAATTTAACCTCACTGTAATCATAATACTCACAAGTTTATAGTCATATTTTTATACGACCCTTAGATAACCCGTCAAGGGAGTAGTAAAATATTCCATAAGATATATTCGTAATATAATTATTGATGGTATGAAGCGATGAATGAAAGCTGACATGCGAGCTCAAAATGGTAATACAATACAGGCTTTCACTTATGGTTGTTCTTCGTACGGGGAGGCTGTCTTTACCGGTTTTTCTTTACTAACACGTGTCTCGTAGTACTCACACATGAGACGACAAGATAGAGCATATTTGCGTCTGTATACGACTTAAAGGGTTCGCGGTATTTTTTGCGTAACTATAAGCGGGAGGAGAGACAGATTGTCTATTGCTAGCGGCAGTCAACAACAAGGAGAATATGTCTGTTGCTAACGATAGTCAACAGGGAAGATAGCATCTTTTTTGTTTGCTATCTTACAACTGTCTATATTTCTAACGAGGTGGGATTAAAGTTGAAGTAGAACGTATTATCAAGGGTTGAGCTACGGTAATAATTTTAAAATTAAGTTGATTAAGAATGATAGGATGCAAAACAATAAAAAATGGCATGTTTTTTCGCATGTAAAAAATTGAACAGTAGGCACATTTGTTATAGTAATTTACAGTTGAATTGGTTTCATAAATACAATTGCTATCACCCAAACGAACTAATGCAAAATAATGTATTGTTCTTCTTTTTCTTTTTGTATAGACATGATTCTGTCTGTTTTTTAATGTACCTCCAGTAAGTTGTCATTTCATCGTTTTCATGGTATTTCTACTAATCGTCTTCCTATTGTGGAACCGTGTCATGCCCTCTTTACTATTTATCGTCATTTGGCTTATATGATCATACCATTCTACTTTTCTATCTCTTAACCAGTTTTTAATGTTCTCCACCTTGCATCTATGTCGTATATCTATACTTCTAGCTCTGTCCCATAGTGTCTTACCATCAATTTTTCTAAATGTTTTCATCTCTGCTATTTCTAACATCATTTTTGTGCTCTCTGTGTCAGGTCTTTTTTCTGCCACGTATGTTATTATTGGTCTGATAACTCTTTTGCAAATTCTGTCTTTTATTTCTTTACTGATATTTTTATTTCTTCATATTGTCTCATTCAGGCAGTCTGCGGCTCTATTTGCTCTATACAATTTATTTTTTACTTTATTTTAGGGCTTTCTGTAGCTAGGTAATTTGATTCCTAGATGTTTAAACTATATGCAAAATAACATGAGTTAATAAAAAACATCAAAGGTAAAATAAATAAGAAATAGAAAACAACAACAAAAAGTTGTTCACAGATTAACTTCTTACTAATACTTTAAGCACTGTAATCTTTAAGAAGGATAAATTTTCAATTAAATTAAATAAAATTCATCATCTTCATTTTTTCTTTACAACCTTGTATTGGTCCTAGCCTCCTCAAAAATGTCTCTCCAGTCATCCTTATCCATCGCCTTCCTCCGACAGCATGTATTATCGTATTTTCTCATGTCTTCATTGATGTTATCAAGGAACCATCGATGTTCTAGGTCTTCTTTTTTTTCTCTGACAAATGGGTCTATCAAGGAGCGTTTTTCTAGCAGGATTATTTTGTTCCATCCACATTACATGCCCTATCCACCTCAGACGTCTTATTTTAATATGTTTTGCGATATCTGTTTCATGTAAATTCAATTATTATCCTTAAAAAATTGTCTGATTAATTGGTCATTATCAAAGCCATCGAATTAAAAAATCAAAACCTGAGTTGATTTGTAAAAACTAGTGTAAAATTCCATTTTTATTTTTAATCAAAGACAGTTTTGTTATACAAATAGTTTTACTGATTCTCTCTACAGTAAGAGTCAGCTGTTCATTGGCTATTTTAAATAACAATTTGAATCGTCAATTGGTTTACATTAAAAGAAATTTCAGTTCTTATTAGAAAGATCAATTAATTAATTTCCTCTTATAATTATTTAGATCTTTTCTTTAGATATATTTTGTACTGGCAGTGGTACAGGTCTATCGTCTATATCTACTTCAAGGGCATTCGCTGCGAGACATTGAAATTTCCAGGATACATTTATATTGTAAAGTTTTTTCTTCATATGTTGCATGTACAGTGCAAGGCCTAGTTCTTAAAAAAATTGTAAAGGGATATTTCGTTTCCTCAGAAAAACTAATACATTATATGGCCCTTTACACCAAATATCTTCCGACTAAGATCTCGGAATCCCTTAAGAAGACATCAAAAAGGATGTCGAAATATCGGCGCAATGATAATCGACGCAGTTTAACCCGATAGACAAGGTTAATATTAATTCCTGTAATAATAAATTTTAAATAAAATTGTTCATAAATAAACTAGCTAGATGTATTGTAATATGTTGTCTATATCTTTTTTGTTTTTAATTGGTTTAAATTCTAAAATTTTCACAAATTACTATTTTAATGTATTATAATACCTTACCTGCTTGAAAGTGGGGTACTCAAGAAACGTCAGTCTATCCAATCTTATGACTTACCTCCCTTTTTTGTATTTGTTTTTAATAACCTTTAATAAATATTACTGTTCTTCTCATTAAATGGCTGAATATTCCTTTAACATTAAACATTCAGAAATCTAAGCGATAAAACAATATACTAACATATATTATCAAGTGTGTATTCCGTGTTCATGTCACAAATAAATTTTTAATTAAAATTTAAAATTTAATTATTATTTAATATAATATATTATTATATTTTTAAATAATGAATAGTTTGTGTTATAATAAATATTTGTTGCTAAAAAAATTCTTTAACTCAAAATGTTAGTATTAATCAGTCTGCGGTTTCTCCGAAAATCTTCATTAATTAATTCCCCTCAATCTTCTTGTGTGTTAGTGTGTATAAATCTGCTGTGATCTAAGAAGTTTATCGTCAAAAATAATTGACATTTAGACAAGATTCACGACCACTCATTTATCCTAAATGCGAAGATTATGACCGAATGCCGTATTAAGTGTTTCCCATAATAGCTATAATAGGTCACTGCCTAAATTGACCGTGATATTAATCATCTCTAGAGATTCCACAACTTCCAGCTGCGGTAGTCTGACTTGCGAAATGGAAAAACATGAACAAAAAAGGTTATAAACTCGAGCTGGTGTTTCTATAGGGCAATAAAGTAATATTTGCTAATGTTCCTTATGTTTTTCTCGGGCAGTTTTTGTTGCGGAGAAGCATCGTTAAATATTAAGTGTTGGAAAGACAATGCAAGTGCTAAAATCTGCTATAAGATGATTACTTTTCCTTTAATGATAGTTTATGAATTCTGAAAGAAAAAAATAATATATTTGTCCTATAATAGTAAAGAAAGAAAAGTAAGCTAGGTAAAAAATTTAAATATTACAAATAAATGATAAACATTGACAGTTGATGATTATAAACGCAGATTAGCATTTTGTCAATGGCCTCACTAGCAAGTGCAAAGAGACCGATGTTTTTTAATTATGTGCTTTTTGGAGATGATGCTACATTTTACAAAAGTAATCGGCATGTTTTTCATTACTATGCATCAAGTAATCCATGTGTGAACACTCATAATAAAACTAGATGGTCTATAAATGTTTGGGATGGTATTGTTAGCGATTATATGATTTTACCACGTTTTTTTGACGGCCGTGTGAATACTGCCAGATATCTGAATTATCTAAGAAATCATTTGCCAATACATTTGCCAGTATATCGCTTAATCCTGACAAGGAATGTGGATTTTACACAACGGTACTCTAGTTCATCACACTACTCCTATTCACAATCATCTAAATAATAACTTTTTTGATATGTGGATAGGCAGAGGAGGACCAACTGTTTGGCCACCGCGATCACCGGAATTCTCTAAAATTGATTTTTCATGTGGGGCTATATAAAAGACCTTGTATACCAGGTGCCTTTAACAGCGCCAGATAATACGATCAATATAATAAGAGCAGCTTTTAATAAAATTGACTTTAAAATGTTAATAAATGTGGCTTAATCATTTGAGTATCGGTTACAAACTTGTATAGAGGTTGAAGATGGCTATTTTGAACATTTTCTCTAGACTTATTTTTTTAATTTCACATTAATTGATACATTCATGACTTATTATTATGGTTTATATTTTTTGTTAGTTACTTATTGAAGAAACATAATTTTGTTATAGGTATTATCACTCAATACTCAATATTTATTTCTAATTACAAAAATTTGATGTATTTCCGAAATTTGACGAAAACTAAAAATACCGCGGAACATAATGAGTTTAGGTAGGGGGGTGCTATATGAGTATCATAAATAAAATAATAATATTAAAAGAACCAGAATTATTATAGGAATCTGTGTACCATTTAAAAATTTTTTTGTTTGATTTATATAATATATTAATATATATATATATTATATATATATATATATATTATAATATATAATATATATATATATATATATATATATATATATATATATTATATTATATATATATAGACAATTGAAGGTAACCGGGAACGACCCAATACTAAGGAAGCAATAAAAAACAGGTGCTTCAAAGTGAGTGTCTTTTATTAGTAGTCAAGCTTTCGCCACATAATTTTGGGCTTCATCAGAACTTGCTGTAATGGAAAAAACATTCTTTACAATCATCGTAATTAAAGATGTTATTTTTAATATTACCTTAACGTTGACACTATTTCTTAGTGTAAATTATTGCAGATGTGGAACTACACATTGTTTTTCAAATACAAACCAAAACGCATCTCCTACTTAGAGGAAGACGGCAAACAAAGCTTAAATTAAATAATTATTAAATTTGTTATATTTTAATCACCATGTGGCCGGTATTATTTTTGACAAGACAATGATTAATTAAGTCATGTGTCATATCGACTGTCACTTATCGATACGGCACCTGTCTCAATTAATTCTTCTTTTTGTTGGGTATAAGACACTACCTTTCTTCAGTCACATTATTGTGACTGAATAATGAATTTCGTTTAAAATCACAATTAAAATTGAATATATGTATACACACATATATACATATATATATCCATATACACATATATACATATGCACACACACATACGCGTGTATATAGTTCCCGTTCTATATGAGCATATCATGTTTAAAATTCTTTCGGTTTGTATTTAGTGTTGTATATAGTGGTCAACACTCCGGTAAGATGTATGTATTACATACCTTCTGTTAGAGAACTAAGTGTATCATGATGCTGATGGATGTAAAAAATAAAAATAAAAGTTAGAACTTGTTCTCAAAAGGGAAGTATAAAAAAAAAAAAAAATTTTACAACTTAACGTATATACAAAGAATGTTTTCTTTTGTATATTTTATGTCAGTCACTAGATATATTGCTATTGTTAAATCTTAGCATATCTGTAAATGTCCGACCCTTCTTTGGACATATTGTGTTTATATACTAACATAAATGAATGTAAAAAAACAACGAAATATCTGTGATATACACTAACATCTATCCGGATGTATTACTTCCCTTTTGAGAACAAGTTCTAACTTTTATTTTTATTTTTACATCCATCAGCATCATGATACACTTAGTTCTTTAACAGAAGGTATGTAATACATACATCTTACCGGAGTGTTGACCACTATATACAACACTAAATACAAACCGAAAGAATTTTAAACATGATATGCTCATATAGAACGGGAACTATATACACGCGTATGTGTGTGTGCATATGTATATATGTGTATATGGATATATATATGTATATATGTGTATACATATATTCAATTTTAATTGTGATTTTAAACGAAATTCATTATTCAGTCACAATAATGTGACTGAAGAAAGGTAGTGTCTTATACCCAACAAAAAGAAGAAGTAATTGAGACAGGTGCCGTATCGATAAGTGACAGTCGATATGACACATGACTTAATTAATCATTGTCTTGTCAAAAATAATACCGGCCACATGGTGATTAAAATATAACAAATTTAATAATTATTTAATTTAAGCTTTGTTTGCCGTCTTCCTCTAAGTAGGAGATGCGTTTTGGTTTGTATTTTGAAAAACAAATGTGTAGTTCCACATCTGCAATAATTTACACTAAGAAATAGTGTCAACGTTAAGGTAATATTAAAAATAACATCTTAATTACGATGATTGTAAAGAATGTTTTTCCATTACAGCAAGTTCTGATGAAGCCAAAATTATGTGGCGAAAGCTTGACTACTAATAAAAGACACCCACTTTGAAGCACTTGTTTTTTATTGCTTCCTTAGTATTGGGTCGTTCCGGTTACCTTCAATTGTCTGTTGTTTACCAGTAACCCGTTACTGTCCTTGATATTTATATATATATATATTAATATATATATATATATATATATATATATATATATATATATATATATATACAGGAAAAGAAAAAGAAGTCTTCGCCGACCACGGAGCTTTAAGGTATATTGGGATTTGCAGCGGTGAAATAAAGTGTACTCTTTTAACTAAGTTTGAAGCTTTCGAAAATGTTTATTTTCATCATCGCGAAAAACTGAAATAAAGTGCTACTGTTAGTAAAGCATCCTCGAAATATGTTAAGAGTGTAAATGTTATAAAAACGTTATTGAGATTTGTCTTTCGTGGATGTTCTACTAACAGGTGACAAATTCACGCACCACTCATTGATTGAGTCAATTATTAAAAAATATAAAAATTGCATGGTGTAAAAGCCCAAACTTGACAAATTATTGTATAAGAAAAAGACAACTACAAAGTTTAAAAAGGCCACATGTGGCGGCCAACTGTGGAATGTTAGGTTAAGAGTAGCTGTCATTCCTGGACGTAGCAAATGCCAGTACTTCTTCTTATTTTCTTTGTCTTATGTGGTACTACTACTATTACACATCAATATATACCAATGGTTATATTTAATTGGAAAAACAAAATTGTATAATGAGAAATCTAAGAAATAACGAAACGTGGAAACTTTACAATGAATCAGTTGTTGAAACACCATTGGATTGTGAATGTGTATACAAATATAATAGATAGAGAGTAAATAGTGCTTAATTGATTAATGTCACGTCTTTTGTTCTTTGTATTTAAATTTTGAGCGATGAATGCCATTTCTAAGAAAAGTCTTTTTTTGTAATTGGATTTAGTAGCTAAAACTTTGACTGATTCATAATTCATTCTGTGATGTTCTTTATTAACATGTTCTGTAAGAGCAGATCTTTCAGGATATAGTCTGCTGTCGCTACGGTGACTGATTAAGTGACTACCTAGGCTGCGTGTGTGGTTTGTCCCACATATACCATATCACAGTTATTGCAAGGAATCTGGTAGACTATGTTGGAAACAATCTTTGATGTCACTTTTAATCTTTAACCTTAAAATAATGAAGTTTTAAAGGCTATTTTTAATTGGTGAAACCTTTGAAAAGTGTTGCCAGTCTGGGTGTTATGCTTTTTATCTATTTTAATGAAGTGTATGAGCAATTGGTATTTTGTTCTCCGCTTGTCACAATAATTTGTACCTTATCATTTTGGCTTACTACGTGGGAGGTCAAACTGAATAAAATCTTGGTGACTGAGTATTTTGGGTATTAATTATCGATGAAAAGATTAGACAGGATTCTCAGGTTCTTCTGATGGAAAGAAGGATCACTGATAGCTTTAATTCTAGCCTTCATTTGCTTGAGCAAATTGATTTTTATTGAATGTCTGTGATATGACCAATAGTTTAGGAAACGTCCAGAACTATGCAGTTTTCTATGCCAGTCGTTAATCAGGGAGTTGTTCTGGGTTCTGATGAACCGGGTATCAAGATAGGGGACTGAACTTTAAAAATAATAGGCGAACTTAAGGTTCAAACCTGATTGAAAAATAATCTAAAGAGATAGTGGGAACCTAAAGGTGACAAATATTTATTATTCATTGTTATTATTATTAACACAGGTTTAATAACCGATGTAATAAAGAATAATAAAATAAAACGTACATAAGTATTTTCAGTAATCGCTTTATTGTAAATCAAGTGAAACATAATTATTAACAAAAATATGTTTTATTTTTATTGTAGTGCTTTATGATATATAAAGTTTTTTGTTTGATTACCTGGTGAATATACAAAACAAATTGAGGGTTTTCCAACACAAGAACAGGCAACATACGATTGACCATGTGAGAAACATGGTTTTTCTAGATTATTACCACAGACACCTAATGATTTTGTCTTGTCCTTTATACTTTTCTGTCAGTATAGTTGCTTCTATAACGTTGTTCAATAATTTTTTTATCTTGAATTTTGTCTTGAATTTTGAAATTTAATTCATTTACATTTACGTTTTTTGCAGTCAATATAGCACGTTAGCTTAACCAATCATGGTTTCTGTAATTTTGAGCAACATCTGGAAACACCTTATTCATATTTTATTCGAGTTAACTGACAAAAAACTTTGAGGAAAGTTAATGCAACCAGTCAAGGTCTATAGGAAATTTGCCATTACCAATGTTAATGAGTTGTTTAGAGAATGTGTCTCCAGATTAGTTATTTCGCAACAACACACATATTCTTGCTTAAGTGTAATACCTTGACATGTTTCCACGAATTGGAGGACTTTAAACATGCATTGAGTTCATCAGCTGGTGTTGATCGTGGAATCACTGACAATGTTTGACGAAAATATCCTGCTAATAAAATCATTGCACCACCAAATAAGTTATGATTGCTCCGTCGATCTTGTAAGGTTATATCTAAAGCCTCCAAAGAGTTTTTATGTGCCATCGTGTATTCATCCCAAACAATCAATTCACATTGCAGCTAAAACCTTTGTAATTGCAGAGTTATTTGAAATGTTTCAGGTTGTAGTTTCGATGATTTGCATGTTTAATGGCAATTTTAGTGCTGAATGGGCTGTTCGACCACCTTCAAGCAACGTTTCTGCGATTACCGACGAAGAGAGTGTAAGTGCAATTTTATTTTGTAAGCGAAGTGTTGCTAATATCAATGAAATCAAGAAATTTTTTTCTGTAGCACCAGGTGCATCTAGGAAGTAAATCCCTCCTGTTTTAGCATTTGTTAATTTTATAAGTGTATGAAATACATATTCCTGTCGTTTATTCAATAGTAAAAAATTTGTTTGAATTAATTCTTTCAAAGTGTTGAGATCATACAGTTTTTCTCGGTGCAACTCTTGGTTAAAAACATCATGCATTAAACGATTGGGCGCGGCAAGACCTAATTATAATAATATTTTGTTTGTCATCATCAAGCACATGTCGTTAATTGAAATAAATGCTTCATTGTAAATTTCTTTGCTTATTTGTATATCTGTATTTTCTCTTCTAATCCGTATTTGATACAAAATATCATCACACATATTATCTTTGTACTTGATCCACAATGTATTTAAGTTGTATGGGTTGTATGGTTAAGATGGGAAGCGTATGATTATAGAAAACAATGTTCGTATTTGATCAGCTCGTGATGATATTACAGCATCATCGAGAGTTTGATCCCTTCTTCTTATGGTGTCTATCCGTTACAGATGTTGGACACTAACATAGCTATTCTGACTTTATTGACTGCTGCCCTGAAAAGTCAGGTAGTGGTTAAGTTAAACCACTTTCGCAGCTTATGCAGCCACTATATTCTTCTCCGTCCTGGACCTCTCTTCCCATGCACTTTACCTTGAAGTATGGTCCGAAGTAGGTCATATCGTTATTCATTGCGCATTATATGCCCCAGGTATTCTAGTTTGCGACGTTTTATGGTTACGATTAGTTCGCGCTCTTTACCCATTCTATGTAGTACTTCTTCATTGGTACTTCTGCTATCCAGGAAATCCTTAACATGCGTCTATAGTACCGCATCTCAAATGCTTCGAGTCTCCTCAGTGATACTTCAGTTAAGGTCCATGACTCTACGCCATATAAAAGAACGGAAAATACGTAGCATTTTAGTGACCGAACTTTTATTTCCAATTTTATGTCGTGGCCGTTAAAGATTTTTTTCATTTTGACGAAAGCTGATCTTGCCTTTACGATCCTTATCTTAATTTACGTGGATTGGTCCCACTGTTTATTTAAATTTGCATCCAGATAACAAAAGTTGGTGATTTGTGTTATAGGTTGTTGGTTAACTAGTAATTGACCAGGTGCTACCCTATTTTCGCTTATAACCATGTATTTGGTTTTTTTGATGTTAAAATCAAGCCCAAACCTGCTAATTACTTCTGCCACACTAGAGACAAGTGTCTGCAGACCTTCAAGACTGTCTGCAAAAATGACAGTATCATCAGCGTATCTTATGTTGTTCAATCGTTTTTCGTTTATAAGTATTCCCTCGTCTATGTCCGTTAGCGCAAGGTTCATAATGTGCTCTGAATATGTATTGAACAATAATGGGGACAATATTCATCCTTGTCGTACACCTCTTTTTATCCTTACATCGTCTGTTAGCTGATCTCCAACTCTAACAGCTGCAGTTTGTTTATAATAGATATTATTGATTATACGGCGATCTCTGCTGTCTAGACCAATTGAATTTAATATTTTCATCAGTTCGTCATGTTTTATTCTATCGAACGCTTTCTGGTAATCCAAAAAACACAAATGTATATCACAATTCACATCTCTGCATCTGAAAAAGAAATTGTATAGCAAAAAGTGTCTCTCGAATACCCAATGCATCCCTAAAGCCGAATTGTGTGTTTGTCATGTGTTCTTTACACTTTTTATATATTCTTTTATGTATAATTTTTAAAAAAGTTTTCAGGAGATGTCTCATATTTCAGTCTGATCTCAATTACGTCATTTTCTAGCAATTGCAAACACAAATCACCATCACTATTTTATAAATGTTGGAATGATGTTGGGACACGTACATTGCTTGGATGTACTAAATAAATTCGACCAATCGAATCGGTAGAATATACATCTGGGTATCCTGGCACTGGTTTTCCTTGTTTCCGTCGTATAAATCTCCTTAAGGATTGATTCCAAGTATAATATGTTGGCATTTCAGAATATAACAATGTTTGAGCAAAAGCATCGTTTTGGCATCTCTCAAAAAAACTGGTTAATGTAGTAGATGGTGGCTAGGCAGCTCTTTGTACTGCGTTCTGTGCTGTAAAATATACTCTTCGTCTATTTTCGAAATGCACAGTTAAATGAAAAACAGTACGATGTCTCTTATTAATAGGAAAAAAAAATTCGCCAAACTGTTTCATTACTACTAACACAGCGACCCATTTGGTATTGGTTAACTTCATCATTGGAATTCTCTGCATTAATACCAATCACAGTTATATCACTACCTTTGTTTACATATTTGCAAATATATTTAATAGATTTCACTGACTGGCAAGATTCAACTTTGATCTGCGCTTTGAAGGTCTTTGACAAAATCGGTGAATATGGAACAATCCAGCGATTATCTATTTCAATATCTTTGATTTAATTTGACAATTATTTATCTTTCATTGTCGGCTGTCGATCGTCGATGATACGGATAACCGTCATTATCAGTGATTGTTTCAGATATTAAGTAGTGTCCGTGGATATCGATTTGAACATTTACAACACACCTACATTATTTACACAATATTGAGTGCCTTTAATTTAATATAAACTTTATTGAATAGCAATAAAGTTCAAATTGACCCTACATATAGTTAACAAATATTTTTATGGGAAAAAGAAACGGGCTGTTTTGGTGTTTTCCTGGAAATTATTTGAATTTTTCGTGTCACAAAAAATATCCCTAGACTTCAAAGAACTTCAAGGAACATTATAAAAAAAAGAATTGTTAAGATCGGTATATATATATATATATATATATATATATATATCGTATATATATATATATATATATAATATATATATATATATATATATTATATATATATATATATATATATAACGTTTATAAAATAAATAACGTTTTTCGGTTCCCCAAAAATTTCTCACTTCTTAGAATTTTTCGAGGACCGAGTTCTCAATTCCTGAAAGACTTCGATTGTGCTTGTTACTTTAATTATTTTGTTTCTATTTAAGGGAAAAAGCTTTTGCCTCTATTTCCTTTTTAATATTACTTGTAATTCTATCCTCTTTAAATAAATTTTAATATTCGTATTAATTTTTATACTTAGAGTACAACGCCTATTACTACGCCAATAAATTATAAAAGCTCCTGTGCGTTGGTTTCTAAAACCTGTACGATATTCTCTTTACAAGTACGAAAAAAAAAAACTAATAAGAAATTGTACGGAAACGACGGTATCTTAAGTTTTTATTAGAGTAATATTTCCTAAGAAGCAAATTTCCTCGTTTAATCTTAAAACAAAAATGCTCATCATCTTCGCATTTTTAATAAGTCAATTTTAAAATACTTAATCGTCAAAGAGAATGAATTTAGACTAAATCCCCGCGGAATATTATTACAAAGAAGATTGTGAGCGGCAACAGGGCAAAAATAACATTTTTATAACACTAGGGAGCTTGGCATGTTTCAATGAAATTCTGGTCTTGTTGATTTAATGAAAAAAAATATATGAAAGAAACAAGATAATGTGAGGTTTTATTATCTTACTTAATATAGTTATTGTGACTTTTATGTTTTATTTAGTTAAAAAATAAATAATCACTAGATACTAATATTGTATTTAATATACACTATTATTATATATATATATATATATATATATATATATATATATATATATATATATATATATATATTATATATATAAAAGGATCACTCAACAGAGTGGTGGGCTCTTATATCGGTCAATTTGTAGGTGGAGAAATGAAAGACAAAGTTGATGTGCCACTCTATCTATTTTGAAGACGTTTCGCTTTCGTATTCTGAAAGCATCATCAGTTCATTCTAAAAAGTATAATATAAGAACCACACAATCATGGAAAAGATGTTACAGGTGTTACCTTAAAAAGACATGTAGCAGTCAAAGATGTTAACAAGCTTATATGAATTAAACTTGAATAAATGGACATTATAAAGTAGAAATGTATAAACATTTAATTTACTAACAACATTTAGTGACTTATTAAAAAATTAGCACAGTAAGTGACCATGTGGTCCGAAGTATAAAAAATATATTAAATTATAACTTAAATGATGCAAAGAACTAAGAAAATCAACGATTAACTTCCAACTATTGATAATTATTAAGCTTTAATTTTAACTTTTGGTAGCATTATTAAAAGATGTTAATATAATTTAAAAAAAATTAGTGTAAATGAATGAAGTTATCGGTCTAAGCCTTGCACCTACTACAGGAAAATGGCGTTAGATTGAACAGACTGACACAGAACCACGAAAGACAGCAACTTCAAATTTCAACCTCAAGGTTGGCTGTCTTTCCGTGGTTCTGTGTCAGTCTGTTCAATCTAACGCCATTTTCCTGGTAGCAGGTGCAAGGCTTAGACCGGTAACTTCATTCATTTACACTAATTTTTTTTAAATTATATTAACATCTTTTAATAATGCTACCAAAAGTTAAAATTAAAGCTTAATAATTATCAATAGTTGGAAGTTAATCGTTGATTTTCTTAGTTCTTTGCATCATTTAAGTTATAATTTAATATATTTTTTATACTTCGGACCACATGGTCACTTACTGTGCTAATTTTTTAATAAGTCACTAAATGTTGTTAGTAAATTAAATGTTTATACATTTCTACTTTATAATGTCCATTTATTCAAGTTTAATTCATAAGCTTGTTAACATCTTTGACTGCTACATGTCTTTTTAAGGTAACACCTGTAACATCTTTTCCATGATTGTGTGGTTCTTATATTATACTTTTTAGAATGAACTGATGATGCTTTCAGAATACGAAAGCGAAACGTCTTCAAAATAGATAGAGTGGCACATCAACTTTGTCTTTCATTTCTCCACCTACAAATTGACCGATATAAGAGCCCACCACTCTGTTGAGTGATCCTTTTATATATTGGAATTTGGACGGTCGTACTCCTTTTTCCGATGCTTCCTATATATATATATATATTATATATATATATATATATATATATATAGTATATATAATATATATATATATATTATATATATATATATAATTTAAGAATAACTCGTAGAGTGGTGGGTTTTTTCGGTCAAAAGGTGGAGAGAAAAAAAGACAAAGAAGGTGGCTACTTCATCTATTTATTGAATACGTTTCGCTTTCTAATCAGAAAGCATCATCAGTTCATTTAAAAAGAACAATATGAAAAACCAAACATCCATAGAAAAGTTATTATAAGTGTGTTACCTCAAAAAGACATGTCGCTGTCAATGATATTAAATGTGTTAAAAAGGTTACTACAATGGACATTCTGAGATCATGTTGTATAAACAATTAATTGAAACTAGATACAGTTTACAAATTAACAAACTTAGCATAGCAAAAGAACATGTGGTAATTGTACATGTATATAAAAAATGTATGTAAAAGACTTAAGTAAAAAACAATAAAATAAATATGCAGAGAACTAGAAAGATCGTAAGATACACCTCCAACAGTATATTATTAGTTATATTTAATTTTGACCTAAGGTAACATTATTAATAAATTAAGATTGAAATTTAATATTTAAAAGTAAAATGAAGTTACCAGTATTTAGCTTATTGAATGCTGAAGGTAAATGAAAGCAACAGGTATAACACCCACGCAAACAGCGTAAAAAGACAGTGGCCTTGAGGTCAAAATATGAGAGAACAGCATGCAGTTACCAACCTCTCGTGTAATAGAGCGGGTATATTTAAAGAATGATATGATAAATTTGGGTGACAACTTGTCAGTAAAAATCAAAAAATAAAAGAAACAGTTGGTCAAGATCACCATTTTCCCCATAGTGATTGGTTGAGCGAAACAATGAACAAACAAGCGAGGTCAATCCAAAATATCATATATTAATAAATCTACGTTGTGACTGGTTAGCCAGCAACAGGTGAAGATTGATTAAACTTCCACAGTCCAAGGTTCATCGCGTTTGGAATTGAGATTAAAAAAGATTCTATGAATCATTTTTAATTTAAAAATTTTATTAAACAATTTGATCAAGAAAACGATATGTAATATAAGTAAATGTAATATTGACAAAATAATCAACAAAATGTAAGTTAAATGAATCTAAGTTGAAGAAAAAAAGAAAATACTATTTTCTTTTATTATTATTTAAAATTATTTATATGAAAATATAATATACACCTTAGGGGACAATTTTAAAGTAAAGAACATATTAAGCCTAATTCTGTAAAATTAATGCATCATAAATTTGGCTCAAGTTACTAATGTCAGTTCTCTTTTTAAGAACATTAGGGTGTTTAAGTAACACATTTCCAAAAACTGTCTTTTAACGAGATTGCGTTTACTACCAAGAATCTTAACTTCATTAAAGTCCACTTTGTGCTTAGTGTTAATAGCATGCTGGACAAGAGCACAAGTATGCTTAGAAAAGTTAATATCACTGCGGTGTGTCGTAAGACAGTATGTTAGTGAGGCCGTAAGAAATCTTTCAAATTGCAATATTTCTCATAAAAGTAATTGGTTTTAGCAGAGCATGGATTTATGGATTTTAATAACAGTAAAATTTTGTGTCGTGAAAGTAATAAATTTAAAAGGACTTTTTGGAAATGCTTTGTATTACCAAAGGTGATATTAATTAAAACAAAAGATCAGAAATTCAAAATCTGAGCAAAATTTTATAATTATATTATTTCTTTCTAGTTTATATATAAAACCAGTAAAATATCACATTTTAATTTAATTTTCCATATATTTGTTACATTTTCTAGGTATCTATCAATGGTGAATAAATCTTCTTTTTTGTTACTAAACAAAAAAGAATTAATAAACAACATTTTATTTCTGGCAATATAATTGTCGAAAATAAAAATTTTAAGTTGGCATTTATGACATTGAGTCTTAATTGTAATTGGTCGCTATTCTAACTTATTTACCAATTCAATTGTTTTTGTGTTAAGAAACTTTTTCAAAATTATATTAAATGACAGAGAAACATTTATTAAATAAGAACATTTTTATAATAACTCTTTTTATGTTTTTAGCAGCAATTTTATTAACCAAACTAATTTTATTTGGTGAGTTAACAAAAATTATTTTTTCTTTCTAGTTCAACTTTGTAAGATATTTTGTATTTTTTAACAACTCTTGATAATAATTGTAAACATAATTGAAAGCTCGAGATAAAAAATAGTTAACCAATAGCCCTTTTATTGACTCCAACCCATCCAAAACATTTATATATTTTTTCCAAACGAGTCACAGGTACTTCTTTTTTCTTATATTATATATATATATATATATATATATATATATATATATTATATATATTTATAATATTATATATATAATAATAAATATATATATTATATATATATATATTTATATATATATATATATATATATATATATAATTATATTTATATATATAAGATATATATAATTATTATATATATATATTATATATATTATATATATAAATATATATATATATATATATATATATATATATATAAATATATATATGATATAATATATATATATATATATATATATATATATATATTGTGTTAATCACAGCTGATTTAGTTAGAAAATAAACCAAACTTAAGACTCTTTGGGTAAACACAGCTGAAAGGATAGGCTAAGTGTACTCTTTAGTCCTTTATTGATCCAATATTTCGTCGATAGTTATCGACATCATCAGTGATAAGCTACAATTAGTTTACATATAAATTGACAATCTGTTATAAATACGTTGATGTTACTTACGATTTTGAGAATAGTGCCGTAAAAGCTGGTCAAATGGAAACTCACTAAGACTGGTACAAAGACAATGCACAATTTTAACTAATTATGTGTAGGACCGAATGCCTTCTCTCGAGAGTTTTACGTCTTATATATTCTTATTAACCTGTACAATTAACCACGTTGTTTCACTTTACATGACACTCTGTACAGGTTAATAAGAATATATAAGATCTAAAACTCTCGAGAGAGGACATTCAGTGCTACGTATAATTAGTTAAAATTGTGCATTGTCTTTGTACCAGTCTTAGTGAATTTACATTACAGGTTTTTTCTGTTTTTCTTTTTGTGAAACAAACTTATACAATTGTCAACTGTTAAACAAATTGTCAATTTTCATGTAAACTAATTGTAGCTTATCCCTGATGATGTCGATAACTATCGACGAAATATTGGATCAATAAAGGACTAAAGAGTACACTTAGCCTATCCTTTCAACTGTTTTTACCCAAAGGGTCTTAAGTTTGGTTTATTATATATATATATATATATATATATATATATATATATATAGATATATATATATATATATAATATATATTGTTATGATATGTAAAATCGATAAAAATATTGGTTTGATCAAAATATTTCAAAGTTCAAAATCTTTAAATAATTCAGATAAATAGAATAATACCCAACAAACATTTCAAAGAAGGAAAGTATTTAAAATTTTTGGATTACCTGTATTAAACAAAATGTACTATGCATAAATTATTTCTTTTGTTATACTATACTTGAGTGACCCGCATAATTTTAAGTGAAATCCAAAGAACAATTGAACGGGTTTTCCAAAGACATTAACGCAGTTATTAAAGACAATAGAAGAGATTAGAAAAAGGTTTTTTAAGAATTGTAGAAAAATATTATTTGTAAATAAGTTTTAGGAAATTTTATAATTATAGGTAAAAATTTGTTTGTTATCGGAATGAAAGAATGGGGAATTGTGACGAGTTTTGATTGGCGGAGATTAAAAAAAGGTGGGATAGATATGTAGGAATGAAAGTTTAGCTAGATTTCGGAGGGAGAAAAGATAGAGCAGTTGGTTTCCAAGGGTGCAAGGCGAACGGCCGTTGTTCTCGGGTAGTTTCCCAGAGGTCGGAAGCAGAGTAGCAGCGAAAGTTTGTGAGTTTTCGTGTAGTTAGTGTATCTGACAGAAGCTGATCCAGTAAAATATTGTAAGTCATATTTTTCTACTTATATTCCAAGAGTCACTCTTCAGGCCAACGAGAGATTCAGTTTATCGTAAAGAAAAGATATTCCAAGAGTCATTTTTCACACAGGCCAACGAGAGATTCAGTTTATTGAGAGAAGAAGAAGCTAGCATAATTTGAACGATTCCTGCATTTGAAGGAGATCATTAAGGACGAGAGATTTGCAATAATTTATTGTAAGATTGCTGATTACTTAGGGAGCGGCACGAGTAAATAATATAGTCTACAAATAACAAGGATTTGGACCACTCATCATCAGGAGAGAGATAGTTTTGTTTTCTGCAGTTTTTTTTTCATTGATAACACAATTTTTTACACTTAATTTAGAAAGGATATAAATATATTTGATTAGGAGATTTAGAATAATATTTGGTTTTTGAGATTTCAACTAATATTGTTTGTACCATTAATTTTGAAGGTTCACGTACGTAGAACAAAATTTTGAGAATCATTATATGAGATTTGTTTATCGAAAACATTTGAGTGTGAATTATTTCATTATTTTATTTCAATATATAGTGTTATATCATATATGTGTTTTTTATTATTCCGGTATTCTTTGGACCTTACCTTTCACATGTAATAGCATAGATATTGAAGCACGAATAAAACCCTGAGATAAGAGAATTAGAAATTGTGATAGAATCATAATCATATCATTCAAATAATTTTAATTAATCAAAAGAAATTAATTAGCTAATTATTGCTTGGCGCACCAAGACTTTAAATATCCCAATAACATATATATATTATATATATATATATATATATATATATATATATTTATGTTGAATAGCAGAGGTTGTTTCGTCAATAATTGGCAAATGAAAGTCGTCAACTACTTCATTGATTTATTAGAATACGTTTCTCTTTTATTTTTAAAAGCATCATCAGTTCAAAAAACAATACAATGTAATACAAACCTCTGCTATTCAACTATTGAATATATTTTAAATTTAATCAACGGTCGTATTTTTTGGTATTATATATATATATATATATATATATATTATATATTATTATATAAATATATAATATATATATATATATATACTATATTATATATATATATATATATATATATATATAATATACTTATATAGAAGTTTAGTATATAACATCATTAAAAACCTGTATTAAAATTTCTTGCCTAAATATACAGATTTATCCCCAATCTACGTCATAAACGGATGGATTCCCACTTCGTAGGCAAAACCGACCTTAAAGTTAGGACCGTTATAAATCTCTACGGCTTCTCTTATTACTCCTGGGAAATGGCTATTATTTCGAGATGTGATAGATGGACTCTCAGCATTTATTATATTATTATTTATGCCGTCTTTAAAGGGATAGTTAAATTTAGTCGTAACTAGTTCTAGGTCGTGGGCATATAAGAATTCAGTGGTAGAATATTTACATAAAGTTTGAATATTTTGGCCAAAGTCCAACTCATCTCATATTACTAAACAAAATTTAACTTTATGCATGAACTCTATATCGAAATATAATATCCGATTCTTTACTAAAGTAGAAAATAAATGTTGTCCTCAAAACTATTAATTTACAAAATAAAACTAAAAAATTTTAAAACTCATTTACTGTCTCAAAATGAAGAAATTTTGAAATTTTTGACCTAAACGAACTCAAAACTGCAAGTTAAGAAGTTACTTTTTATATAATTTTGTTGAATTCTTATCGAAACTAATTATTAATTTGTGTCAATTTGCAGTTACACGCATGCAATAACACAGTTAAGTTGGTGTACCCTCCAATAATCGTGTCTCAAAATTAAAACGTAAATATGAATATTTGCATTTTTTAATAACAATTCTCTTTGGTACACAATAAGACACTGGTTAATATTTCACAATGAGATTGTCCCATTTTGTACTACGAAAGTTCGTGCCAAGTGCGTATGTTATAATAATATATTGCGAAGAAAAACCAAGACTTCGAGCGACATTCAACTACGATAATATAGCAAGTGCGCCGAATAAGATGTTTGAACGAAAAATTATTGAGGATTGCTACCGTTCAACAAAGAGTAAGATTTTAGACATTACATAGATATGTCGCAAGAAAACATACTAATCCAAATAATGATCGAATGGAACTCACCAATGATGTACGACGCGTGTTTTCAGAGAAACAGGAAATTTCTTGCTGTCAATACATCAAAACTTTTAGCCAAATAAGCAAAGGATTAACAACCCTTGAAGCACAAACAGTAGCATATTCTATGGCGATTTAAAATAACATTCCAACAGTTTGAGCAAATTGGATCAAGGATCAAATAGCTAATGATCTAATGATTCCGTTTGTTTTTAAATAGGTGTTGGAACATCAATATACGTCAATCAAAGGGGTTGCAGTTTATTGAGATTACTGTCAACAAGTTTTTCGACAGTTAACATGCCGTTACCATAAAAAATTTGTGGCGAAGAAAGGTATAAAATAGCTGAATATTTATACTACTGATGAAAGGGGTATTTTGATTGGCACGTGTGTCATTCTATGTGCGAATGGTACGTTTCCGCCCCTGGCACACTGAGTTTAGCAAATGAGTTAAAAAGCGAGCTGTTTGTCGACGTTATGAATCACTTCATCAAGTTTAGCAACAGTTTAAATACAAACCCTTCCATACTGATCTGCGACAATCACGAAAGTCATGTAATATATCACGTTGTTCAACTGACAAATAATAATGGTGTAATCATACTGACTCTGCCTCCTCATTGTAGTAACAAATTGCAACCAATTTTCGCATTCTTTAAAGCATATTAAAATTCCGTTATAAACTCATAATTGCTGAGCCTTTATATTTTTTGTAACCAAATGAATTTATAAAACAATTTTTACAATGTTAAAAAAATATTTAAAAAATAATATTCTTGTTATATCGAGGTGATCCTAGAAATATATTACCTTATGCAAAAATAGAAATATTGCTTAGAAACGGTTTTCTTAAGTTTAGACTATTAAAAAAAACCAGAAAAGTGGTATAACAAAATTGAAGGGTGCGATCAAAAATACGCGGAAATTTAGCTACTAGATTTTAATGATCCAATTAAATGGTAAAATATTAGAAAAACACGATTTTTTTGCAGTTTGATAATTTGTAAGTTAAAAATGATTATTTTAACAATGATGATTCATAGCCCGTAAGAAAATAGATGGAAAAGCATACATCTAACTATCTAACATGAATTTAAGGTAGGGTAAAAAAAGTGCGGTAAAGTAAAAAAAAATGTAAAAAAATCTTAAATTACCAACTGAGTTTCGTAATTATGTGCAAATAAATGAGTTAATAGTACATTGTTTACCAGGTAGGAAAAGCTTAACATTCCTGGACGACTGTGAAGATTGCTAAGTCGAGGCGCAAACCGAGACTTAGCAACACAGAGTCCAGGAATGTGGCTTTTCCTACGAGGTAAACATACTATTTTTCCGCAAATCGTTTAAAATTCGACAGATATTGATTGATTTAAAAAAAAAAGGGGTAATTTTATTCCCAAATAAATGGTGCTTTGAAATTCCTAATAAAATTACTTGGGTTACTATGGAAACGTATTGAGGTTGAATTGTCAAACTTGACGCTTATAAATTTAATTGCTGGTGTTCTCGATAGTAAAATGATAAGTGATGATGAAATTTCCATTCCTGGGACTCCTCCAGAGCTGGTTGAGGCAGTGAATACTGCTTCATTAGAATTATTGCCAAAGAAATCAGAGAAAAGTACGAAAATGCATACAGAAGTTTTATGGATTATCGCATCGCATCAAAGATGAAATCTTCAACATTATAGGACCATTTATTCAATGCTGAAGTCAACCCTTGCACTTAAACACAATGTAGATATATCTACATACTCAAAACTTCGTTCTTTATTGAAACGGCAAGCTCAAGGTTATAGGGCAAAGAAATCTAAGATTTTAACGAAGGCAGAAATTGAAAATTTATCCAGGAAGCTCCAGATAAAGAAAATTTAATGATTAAGGTAATTTACAAGGTTTTAATTTCTATTTAGATTATAGCTTTATTTATTTTTTAGGTGGCTGTAATATTTGGTATTTCTGGGGCCTGTAGAATGGATGAGTTAGTCGAATGACTGTACACGATATAGAGACTTAGAATCTAAGCTTTTAATCAGCATACCTGATTCGAAAACCAACAAACCAAGATCATTTGTAAATTAATCAGATCTACTTGAATGTTTATCAAAGTATGTTTCGTTAAGACCAGAAAATATGAACAGTGACCGATTTTTCTTTAAATATCAAAGCGGAAAGGGTTGTAGACAAGTGGTAGGAATTCATCAATTTAGAAAAATGCCCAAAATAATTGCTACTTATTTGAACTTGGTAAATCCGACAGAATATACTGGTCACTGCTTTCGTCGGTCTTCTGCAACAATATTGGTTGAACTCTGGTGCCGACATAACTAGTTTAAAGAGGCCTCGCGGATGAAAGTCATCAAACGTTGCTGAAGGATATATCGAAGAATCGCTTAACAATAAGGTTGAGGTGGCAAATAAAATTTTCACAGTACAAAATATTCAACAAAATGACACTTCCACCTGCATGTTGTCCAAAATGTTTCTCATAGTTCTAAGAGTGTTCCTCCAATGTTTAATAATTGTACTAACTGTCAAATTACTGTAAATATATACAAATTGATCTTAAAAATGTATTCAGCAATGACTTGATGTTTTCAAAATATAAATTAATTCCTTATAAGCAATGTGTTTTCTATCATTTATGTAGAACACTAACAACTGTACGGAAAATATCATTTCCTTACAGTAAGGAAATGACATTTCCTTACAGTAAGGAAGTCCTGACTTTTTCTTCAAGAAATTTTGACAGGAATGTCAAAATTTCCTGGCGATTTGCGGAAAAATAGTACATTGTTTACCGGGTAGGAAAAGCTTAACATTCCTGGAGGATTGTGAAGATTGCTAAGTCGAGGCGCAAGCCGAGACTTAGCAACACAGAATCCAGGAATGTGGCTTTTCCTACGAGGTAAACATACTATTTTTCCGCAAATCGTTTAAAATTCGACAGATATTGATTGATTTAAAAAAACGCGATAATTTTATTCCCAAATAAATGGTGCTTTGAAAATTCCTAATAAAATTACTTGGGTTACTATGGAAACGTATTGAGGTTGAATTGTCAAAATTGACGCTTATAAATTTAATTGCTGGTGTTTCTCGAAAGTAAAATGATAAGTGATGATGAAATTTCCATTCCTGAGACTCCTCCAGAGCTGGTTGAGGCAGTGAATACTGCTCCATTAGAATTATTGCCAAAGAAATCAAGAGAAAAGTACGAAAATGCATACAGACGTTTTAATGGATTATCGCATGAGTAAAAATATGAGTACTTTCTCAGAAAATGTTGTAATGGCATACTTCCTAGACCTTTGTTTAAAGATGAAATCTTCAACATTATGAGCAATTATTCAATGCTGAAGTCAACCCTTGCACTTAAACACAATGTAGATATATCTACATACTCAAAACTTCGTTCTT
Organism: Diabrotica balteata; assembly: GCA_918026665.1. Lineage (NCBI taxonomy): Eukaryota > Metazoa > Arthropoda > Insecta > Coleoptera > Chrysomelidae > Diabrotica > Diabrotica balteata. The sequence goes on along the minus strand of OU898276.1, from coordinate 98,182,758 downwards.
TATTGAAACGGCAAGCTCAAGGTTATAGGGCAAAGAAATCTAAGATTTTACGAAGGAAGAAATTGAAAAATTTATCCAGGAAGCTCCAGATAAAGAGAATTTAATGATTAAGGTAATTTACAAGGTTTTAATTTCTATTTAGATTATAGCTTTATTTAGTTTTTAGGTGGCTGTAATATTTGGTATTTCTGGGGCCTGTAGAATGGATGAGTTAGTCCGAATGACTGTACACGATATAGAAGACTTAGAATCTAAGCTTTTAATCAGCATACCTGATTCGAAAAACCAACAAACCAAGATCATTTGTAATTAATCAGATCTACTTGAATGTTTATCAAAGTATGTTTCGTTAAGACCAGAAAATATGAACAGTGACCGATTTTTCTTTAAATATCAAAGCGGAAAGGGTTGTAGACAAGTGGTAGGAATTCATCAATTTAGAAAAATGCCCAAAATAATTGCTACTTATTTGAACTTGGTAAATCCGACAGAATATACTGGTCACTGCTTTCGTCGGTCTTCTGCAACAATATTGGTTGACTCTGGTGCCGACATAACTAGTTTAAAGAGGCATGGCGGATGGAAGTCATCAAACGTTGCTGAAGGATATATCGAAGAATCGCTTAACAATAAGGTTGAGGTGGCAAATAAAATTTTCACAGTACAAAATATTCAACAAAATGACACTTCCACCCTGCATGTTGTCCAAAATGTTTCTCATAGTTCTAAGAGTGTTCCTCCAATGTTCAATAATTGTACTAACTGTCAAATTATTGTAAATATAACAAATTGATCTTAAAAATGTATTCAGCAATGACTTGATGTTTTCAAAATATAAATTAATTCCTTATAAGCAATGTGTTTTCTATCATTTATGTAGAACACTAACAACTGTACGGAAATATCATTTCTTTACAGTAAGGAAATGACATTTCTTTACAGTAAGGAAGTCCTGACTTTTTCTTCAAAAAATTTTGACAGGAATGTCAAAATTTCCTGGCGATTTGCGAAAAAGGTTTTTTTTTATTTTTGATGCTTTCTGCTTGGAAATTGAAAATTCTGCCCTGGCCATTTAAAAGAACGAAACAAAATACTATTTAAAAGTTAGCCAACAATTATTAACATAATCTAAGAAATTATTAAAAATATCAATGAGTTTTTCAGAGCTATATTTTCATATAAAAATTTTAAAAAATTAGGTTATTTTGTATTAGAAAGATACATCTTCGTTGATTTTTACACATTTTTTTAAAAGAAAATTGCGTCCAGAAAAAAAAAGTCGAAAAAAGCTTATTTTTAAAATTTAATTGGTCTGTGGCATATGGGAAGCAACAATTTTGTATAAAGTGATGTTTTTTATACTCTGTAATCGGTGTGGGGGCACTTTTGACCATCTTATGTCGCTATAGCCGTTACATTGCTAGTTTGGTATTAGTGAAATTTCACTACTTTTTACTAGAAACACTCTATGTATTTACTTAAACAAAATATTAAAATAATACTCCTTCACTCAATGCGTACCATCTTCTTCTTCTTCTTCAAGTGCCATCTCCGCGGCGGAGGTCGGCAATCATCATAGCATGGCAAAGCATCATTCGGACTTTTGAGACGACTGCTCTGAAAAGTTCATTTGATGTACATCCGTACCACTATCTCAGGTTGCGCAGTTATGACATTCTACGCCTCCCTATGCTTCTCTTTTCCTTGGATCTTTCTCTGCATGATTAGTTGGAGCAAGGTGTATTTCTCTCCACGTGTAATATGTCCGAGATATTCTAATTTTCTTGTATTTAAATTTCCATTTTTTTATTCATACTTCCCAGAACCTCTTGGATCTAATACTTGCTGTGCTAGTCTCCAAAGGTAAGGCTATAATATTAACAGGTGATTTTAATATAGATTTCAAATGAAAAGCACTAAGTAAGCAGACCTTGGTGAAAGTTTTAGATTCTTATGGCTTAACTGTATTTAAACTCAAGTTGATTATATTGCTAAAAACATAAATCACCCACAAAAAACAATGGCTGTGGAAGGTTTTATCTCTGATCATTGTGCGCAGTTGTTCCAATGTAGCATTGACACAGACAATTACGCCTATATATTTATGCGTTCTATATAGTGAAAGAAACATAAATCGTTTTGTTCAAACCCTTGAGTTAAAAAATTGGTCAGAGGTATTTAATACAATTTCTGCTGAGGATAAATCATTAGCTTTTTTAAATACTATCCAAAATTACTTTTGGTCCCATTTTCCACTACTTAAATGTAAACCTAAAAAGTGTACACGTTCGAATTGGTTTACGAGGGAACTGTACAATTTAAGGGACCAGCTAAAACTTCTAGAACCAATCTGTCAGCAGAATAGTAGTCTTAGGCCAGTCCTTCATCTGGCAAAGGCAGAATATTCAATTAAATTAAAAGCAGCTAAAAGTAGTCTCTTCATAAGACAGGTAAACGAATCATCAAATAAAATGAAATGTATTTGGCATTTAGTAAACGTAACAGTCGGAAAACAAAATAACTCAAAAATACCTAGTGATGATAATAGTAATTTAGCAGACAAATTTAACCACCATTTTGTTGAAATGGCTCCAAAGTTACTGGCCGCTTTGGATCCTACTAAAATAGGTGGGTTTACATCAGCATAAAAAAACCGTAATAGTTGTTCTATGTTTTTATATCCAACTAACTCACTGGAAATAACTAGTATAGTCGGAAGTTTTAAATCCAAACACAGTTGTGGTTTTGATCAGATTTTCCCTAAGTTATTAAAACAATGCATTCATGCTCTCGCAGATCCACTGACGGATATTCGTAATGCCTCCTTTCAACAAGGAATATTTCCTAGTATGTTTAAACTAACTTCTGAATCCCTTTATTCAAAAGTGGTGATAAAGATGACCTTAACAACTATCGTCCCTTATCTGTGTTTTCAAAGATAATTGAAACTCTGGTTTATACTAGAATGAACGTATTCCTAAAATAGCAAGTGTCTTGCATAATTTTTAACATGATTTTACATCTTCTAAGTCTACAACTACAACTCTTGCAAATTTCGTCAGCTTAGTGTTGGATGCTTTGGACAGACGAGAGAAGGCATGTGGTTTATTTATCGATTTCACCAAGGCTTTTGATACTTTAGATCACAATTTGTGGCTAATAAAACTTGAGGGGATTGGTATTCGTGGTAAAGTTTTAAAATGGTTTATTTCCTACCTAGAGAATAGAAGATAAAAAGTAAAGATAACATCTAATGGACTTGTAAACGAGTCAAACGCATTGGATATTCATTATGGTATCCCTTAGGGTAGTGTATTATGTCCTTTACTTTTTATAGTATTTATTAATGATATAGCTTTGGTAACTAATTCTCTGACTGGGGTTAACATCATCAGTTATGCGGATGATACTAACATTCTATAATGTTATATATTCATTGAATGTTATAACATTCTATAATATATTTCTATAACCATGAAGATACTATAGAAGCAGCAATAAATAAAACAGACTGCACGAAGTTGCTGGGGGTACTTGTAGACAGTAATTGTAAATGGTCAAACCACATTTTTAATTTGAAATCCAGATTAAGTAGCGCATGTTATGCATTGAGAATTCTTTCACGTCTCTTTCATACATCAATATTAAAAACAGTATACTTTGCCCATTTTTACTCCATAGCCAAATATGACATTGAAGTCTGGGGTTGTACCTCTGAATTAGAGCAGATATTCGTACTTCAGAAAAGTGCTATTAGGATAATGTATAAAATGAAATTTAGAGATTCTTGTAAAAGCATCTTTAGGCAAAACAATATTCTTACAATTCTTGGTCTGTATATATTTTCCTGTATAATGTACTTGCATAGCAAAATTAATGAATGTAATAAATTTCAATTTAACCGTGTTTATCCAACAAGATTCAGAGACAATCACTTTATGCTTCCACAAGATCGTTCTGTTTTTTGGAAGGTAGCACACATTATGCAGCCATAAGTTTCCTTAACAAATTACCAATAGATATATGAATGAACTTACACTAGCCAAACTTTCGAAGGTGTGTACATCAATACATTTGTCAGCTAGAGCCATATTCTAAAAATAACTTTTAAGTGTGTTTTATCGTGGTTATTAATTTATATACTAAGATGTATGTCTGTAACTTTGACTTTGACAGCTATTTCGTATGGCAACCAACAAAATCATCATATCCATAATGATCGCCAACTTTCGGAACGGACAGGCACCCTAAGAAGAAGAATAACTGTGACTTGTCTCATACATGTCTCATACACTTTGTGTAATGTCGCATGTGATCAATAAATTTGACTTGACTTGACTTGATCTCTTTGTTTGTGACGTGTTCTGTCCACGATATTTTCAGTACCATCAATGGTACTCAATGAGACAGATGTAGATGGTTAGAACATTAATCATTGATTTTGTTTCTTTACATTGAGGAAATATTTATTTTAGATTATACTGAGCAAAGAATCATATTGATAACTGGTTAACTCAGTTTGTGGGCAAATTCAAAAATGCTAATGTCATAAATAAAAACGTATGTTTTGTCTCATTGTATACTACCCCATATATATGAGGGTAGTAGACAAGGATATATAATATATATATATAATATATATATATATATGTATATTAATGAAGTTTCAGTTTGAAACAATAATTCTTTGTGTAATATGATATTACTTTCCAATTTGGTTTATCTAAAACCACTTAGTAGATACAATCTATAAGCTCTATTTATCGTGCCATTAAAACCTACGTAAATAATTCTAGGTTAATGTGTGTTTTATAATATTTTTTTTATGACATAATCGACATTTTGTTTTTCAACAATTTATGGATTATCATTTTGTGTAAAATAGCCTTACACAGTTTAAATCTACAATGCAATCGGAAATATATTAGTCACATATTTTATTAAAAATATGAAATGGGATCTGTTATTAAAACATATCGAATGGTAAATGGTGTAATAAATTATTTTTATTGCTGTAGCTTCATAAATGTGATAATCAAATTTGGTATTTAAGTGCATCTAACTTTTTTTTGTTATATTAATATCCCAACATTTTAAAATTTTTTCTCTGCATTTGTATTTTTTCTTTAATTTAAATGATAGAATCTGATTGAAAAGATATAAGAGGTTTTACAGGTTTGTACCTGAATCAGGCAATATAGGCTTCATGTATGTAGCTTTAAAGCAACAATAGGACGTTGGAGTAATTGCAATAAACAATAAGAAGAACAAGAGTATATACTTTTACCAGTATTTTTTTATTTATATATAATAACCAAACTTATTATAATTAGTTATATATTACAACTTTACTAGAACATAAAAGCTTTAGGCTTAAAACTTAAGCTGTGGATACTAACCTGTAGTATAACCCTCAAAGGATCGTGTGACTTTTTTCTGCTTTAATATTTTTAACAGGCACAGTGAGTGTGCAATCTTCTGTACCTAATAAATAACTACACCACCAAAGTGGATTTACACCTCTGAAATCTTGAACTGATAACTTGTTTATATTCCAACAGTTAATAGAAAAATGGATAGCGGTTGAAACCGAAGTACAACTAGCCTTCATCGACCTAGAAAAGGCGTATGATACAGTTCCAAGACTTAAATTCTGGCAAGCTTTACAACAACTCGGTATTAGTCAATACCTTTTAGGAATAATCACAGAAGTATACAAGGAAAACACCACTTACCGAACAACGGACATAGACTGTCAGAGCAAATAAAACTATCTAAAGAACTAAGACAAGGATGCAGTATGTTGCCCTTACTGTTTAATTTATATATTGAGGCAGTCCTCCAAAATTGGAAAAACCATTGCTAGGGAATGGGAATCCCCATAGGAAATGACGTACTGTACTCTCTGCACTTTGCGGATAAACAGGTCGTCCTAGCTCAAGATTCTTATGATCTAGAATTTATGATAAAGCGTCTATACAGAGAATATGTAAAATGGTGGTAACAAGTCATCGTGAAGAAAACAGAATATTTAGTTACCAATTTAGATGCAAGGTTTGAAGCGTTGATAGACGAGGAGGTGGAAATCAAACAAGTGAATATATATATATTTATGTGCACTCATTAATAAAAATGGCTTGGGAGAAACTGAAATTGAAAACCGAAATAATCAGGGACGTAAAATTGTAGGATGTCTGAACTCCCTATGGTGGGATCGCAACATTTACAAAAGAAACAAAAAAAGAATAGGAAAAACCATGGTTAAATCAGTTCTTTGTTATGACTCTGAAATATGGACAATTACTGCAGACCTGGAGAGAAGATTGTTGGTAGTTAAAATGGATTATTTGAGAAAAAGTGCTAGAACATAAGGCTGGAAAGGAAGAGATACGAATCTATAAGAAATAACATAAATGCTACAGAAACGCTCATTGACAAAATAGAAAGAAGATATTTAAAATGGACACCTATTGAGAATGCCTAACGAACGTTAGCTCCAAAAAGTTCACAGATGGAAGCCCCCTGGAAGAAGAAAAGAGGTATACGTCGACGCTAATGGAATGAAGAAGTTAGAACAGCGATGAAAATCGAGAGGTTTGAAAGAGGAGCATGCCTTGGACCGGGAGGATTGGTGGAGAAGAACGGGAATACAGCGATAGTTGATAAATAAGTTTTTGGCCTCCTTCTACATCTGATTCCCACCGGCATGACATAAGGATTCGTCTACGAATCGAATATTGTTCTGCTGTGATTTTGCTACATGTCCCGCATGTCACCGAAATAAAGATAAATGTTATTTCGGAACTCAAAACGTTTTTGTAGGAGGACACGTATACAAAAATATTGCCTTTCTAGTTCCCAGACCATTTCTAAATCCAAATTGCTATTATCCATTCTACTTTCGCACAGAAGAAAATACTTAGTTTTTTATTATTTGTAAAAGTATTTTAAGTGTGTGGCTCATTATACTAGTTAATCTAAAATCACTCTATTTGGTGGGCCTGCTTTTCTTTGGTAATGTTATATATAAGAGTGACTTAAATCAATTCCCTGGTATATTTCTTACGTTGTAAAATTTGTTAAAGAAAGTGGTTAAGTAGATAATGTTTTCCTTTTCTAAACGTTCAAGTAACTCATTAATAATTTGATCTGTTCCATGTGCTATATATTTTTTGGCTTGTTGTATTTCTGACTTCTAATTTCAGTATACTGGGACCTCTATCTAACTGGTTGTTACAGGCAGTAAGTGTATGTATAGCATTTTCTCCGGCATTACCGATGAATAGCTTGTTATATTTGCACTATTGTTTATGATCACACATTGTTTTATCTGCGTTTTTGAGTACCTAAGTATTTTTTAGTTTCGCGATTCCGGAGGAAGATTTTAGTTTCTTGTGGAGGAGATTAAATGTTGATCCTTGAAGGTCTTCTATTTCTGTACATACATTTTAGAGCCTTTAATTTGCTTAATGTTACTTGTTTGTTAGTTTCACGGTAATACTAATACTAATCTATCACTAATTTTTTGCCAATATTGTAGCTATTTTCAAAGACTTATACTTTCTCTAAAATCGAGTTTTGTATGTCGTACCAACATTTGTTGATAGTTCTATTTTCGTTTGTTATATTAATTATTTCATACAGATAAACATCATAATCGAATGGGGTTAAATCAGAACAATAGCCAAATGAGAAAGCAATTTGAAGAATAACACATAAATTATTGAAATTGTAATAACTCTTCTGATGAGATGATGCATTGTCTTGTAGAAACAACACTTGTTTGTTCTGTATCTGAAGCCGTTTGTTAATTAATGTTCCTGTTTCAATTTGTCCACAAATACACAATATTATTGGCTCTTAATAATTTTACCTTTTTTAAGATAGCCAATTAAAATTATCCCTTTGTAATTCCAAAATAAAATGGCCATGAACTTTCCGATCCACTCTTGGCTACTTCAAAGCACACTTCCGTGAGTAAATTTTGTTCTCTGTAGCTAATTCTAAGTAGCATTGTAGCTAATTCTAAGGGGTGAGAACAACCTGATGAAAGTTAAAGACATTTCCACTTAGTGCATCAGGTGACACCTTAATTTTAGTAGCCTTCTTCCGGCAAAGATGAAGGGTCATTATTAAAGAATAGTTAGCAAACTAAACCATAAAGGGAACAAACGTTTTCCCTGTTCGAAAAGGGGACTACTTTGCCCACCGGGTAAAACAAGCTTACTTTAATAAATTTAAACATGATTCTCATCTAATTTAAAGGTTTTTAAATTTATTTCTTTATGTTTATTTATATTTAAAAAATTTTAATCATTTTGAATAAATCTTTATTATTCTTTAATAAAAAAAAATATACCATTATACACTAAGAAGTAAGTTTTTTTATTTATAAAAAACTCTTGGATAATTTGATGAACCTCAGTAAACAAAAGATTAAAACAATCATCGAAACGGAGAATGGAAATTGCCGTTTAAGAAATAAGTAACGTGATTGAACCATGGTACAGAAAATGTAAAGTGGAAAAAGAGGCTATCATACACATCGTATAATTTCAGATTGGATGGAGTGGGGAAACTTTAAATCGCTATGTGTATCCCGTTTTTACTATTTTTTACTTTTCTTTTCAGGATACTCCTATATTTTTAGCTTTACTTCTTATAACAGTTTGTTTTCTTCTTCTTTTTGTATAGTCATGACTCTGTCTCTTTTTCAATGTGCCTCCAGTAAGTTATCGTTCCATCGTTTTCATGGTATTCATTATTATACACTGGGTGTTCAAATTATTAAAGCTACCCTCCAAAATTTTACTTTTTGTTTAATTATGGTATGTAATTGAACTATAAAATATATTTTTGTGGTTGCATTATTTTATTTTACTCTGACTTAGCCTTATAAAATTTACAAATATTAAAAAAGAAACGAGTAAACACTTAAAATTGTGCCTTAAGCCTAATACTTAATAGGGCCACCCTTTGTAGCAATAACTGCCTGCCACCTTCTTTGCATACTTTCTGTGCATTTCTGTCAACTTTGTTGAATTGTTCCACTATGTGCCATACTGCTGTTAATCGCTCTATCAATTGACGCTTTATGATTATAATTTCATTAGAAATTTATTTCCTTATGAGCTTCTAAAGATTTTTTATTGGATTTAGATCAGGTGAATTGTCATGCCATTCGAGCACCTTTATCTGGTTGCCGGCAAGGAATTTTGTAAGAGTTTTGCCTTGCTTAATCTCTACCAGTTGACTGGAATATTATTGATATTTTAGTATCATTAAAAAATTTATAAACTGTAAAGTACAAAAAAAAAACAATGTTAAATACTGTTATCTGATTTCAATCATCAATGGTCCAATCTGCACGATCTTTATCCCATTTAAATCTTTTTTTCTTCATGACTGGTGTTAGGGGAGTCCCAGATCCCAGATCCCTTATTTGCCGACGAGCTGTCATTGGTGAAATATTGATGCCAAACTCCTGCATCATTTTCTTTAGACTAATTCGATGTTGTTTTCTGTTTTCCAAGCCTATATCTCGAATTTTTCCTTTATCTCGTGGTGTTGTAATTTTTTTCCACTACATATTTCTTTGCGCCGTGGGATCAAATCCAAATTTTTGTCAAGTTTTTTCTTTGCACAGTCCACGGTTACCCTTGAAATTTTAGAAATTATGGAGTGATTAGTGTTCAATAATGAAGATTTTATTTCCGCTATTTTGGTTGGCCAGATGTCCTTGGCTTTTCCCATGGTGTTTACTGAATTAAAAAAATAGTACACGACTGTCAGAATATCACAAGAGGGCGATGAAAATTTTTTATTTTAATTCTAAATACCAAAAACATAAAACAATACCCATACGAGTTGCAAGCTAGGCTTGGCAGCACTGGCAAACAATGGTATCTGAGACACACGTATTGTCACTAGTGCGAGACTATTTACTGTACTTTCATAAAGTATTACGAGATAATCAAATGAAAACAAATGTATTAATATATTATAGAGCTCAATTATATATAATTTTTATATAAAAAATTTAATTTTGCTAGGTAACTCTAATAATTTGATTACCCATTGTAGTTTAATATATTTATTTAAATTGATTTATATTCGTTAAAACAAAAAAATATTAAAATTGATTTTTTTTTTGTTTCAGGTACATATTACTACTATCTTACTTATCTGAAAGCTGTAAGTAAAATATTTAATTTCATCTCAACCTTAGATTACTACGGAATTCTCGATTAAATCTTAATAAATAATATGAGTATAAGAAAAGTTTGTATAAGTAAATTGACTATTTATTAAGCGCGCCTGTTTAACTATTATTGGCTATTTTTATTTACTTAATGATAGTAATTTTTATTAAATTTTTATTTTAGAAAAGCTGATGAGTTACTTCTTTTTTAAAATTATTCGTTCCACTTTATCATATATTTTTTATTTTTATTTTAGCTCTTAAAAATAAATTGTAAGCCTAATTGAAAGCTCAAATATATCAACATCATCATTATCATTCTCAGCATATTCTACAGATTATGGTGTAGCCTCCCTTACACATTCATTTTTTATATCTGTCCACGTTTGTCTAAAATTTGCTTTTCTCTGCCATATTGTACCGGCTTGTTTCCTTATGTCATAGTCCAATCTTAAATTTGGACGTCTTCTTGGTCTCTTGACGCCTCTGGGATACCACAGTGTAATTCTAGTAGAAAATCTATTGTCAGTTCTTCTCTCTAAATGTCCTGCCCACTGCCATTTTAGAGATTTAATTTGATGAATTACATTAATAACGTTGGTTCTCTATCTGATCCATTTTATTCTTTTACTATCGCTTGCTTTTTCCTTCAGGTGGATTGGCATCTTCGATTTAAATATAACTGCATTTCTACCAAAAGATGTCCAAGCTAGTTTTTGTTTTTGTAAAGTT